>CM056387.1:33512388-33570660 GCA_029718625.1 Synaphobranchus kaupii
GGAGGCTGTTATAGGGGGGGGGGACAAACTCCATATTAATGCCCATGAATTTGGCGAGGCAGGTGTCCCATATACCTTTGACCATGACGTGTATATACAAAAAATTGGGGACTATGTATCAAAAAGGGCTGTAATTCCTACACAAATCACCCAATATGGTTGTAAATACCCTCAAATTAAAACCGTCCTGCACTTTAACGGCATATTCATTCTTTTTATTTCAAATCCAATGTGCTGAAATAGAGAGCCAAAACAACAATTGTCTCACTGTCCCAATAGCTTTGCATTTGACTGTATATAGTGTACGCAGAAAAAACGGGTGGTGTCCATTTAACACCCGATGGTGTTTTATATGAGACTGTGGTACACCAGCAGTGTTTAGATTTACACCGGCATTTTTGCTGTGCATGTATATATGCATACCTCTAAAGCCCTTCTGAGTTATCAACCTCACAGGTAGATTGAGGATTTGCTCATTTAGGAGGAAACAACCAACACCTTGTCAAATAATTTACAAAAGACAAAAATGGAAAATTAGAAAAAAGGTAATATATTAAGCTTGATTATCTTACACTCGTGTTTTTGATGATTTTGATTAGAGTTTGTTATACTGAGTGGGTGCTGTTCAATGCGTAGGTCTGAGTTTACGGTCCTGCATTATGGTCTGCAAGCTGGGGGTAGTGTTGGTGAAACATCATATTAAATGCATTTTTCAGAACAGTTGCACACCTGTGAAATGGAACCCTGACTGTGCCGGTGCCGGACCGTAAGCCACAGCTGCACGGGGGCAGTGCACCGTTGGCTGCGGCATCACTGAAGATGACATGCTGCCCCTGTCCCCGTCGCCTGAGCACTCTGGACGAGTGCAGGCCTGCTGTCTCAAAACATGATGCGTTTAAAAAAACAGACTGTGCCTATTTTAACTAGTGTCTAGTCAAGGTTTTTATGCACAACACATTGGACTTGATTTACTAAAACCTTTAGCGCATGCAAAAACCAATAAAATGACCAATCATTGGTCATGGTATTTGTTTTGCACCAATCATTGGTTGTGTTATTAGTTTTGTGTGTGCTAAAAGGTTTTGTACATACTAAAGGACCATTTTGTGTTATTTTTCAACACAGTCTGTTAAAAGGTCTCCCTTTTACAAATGACAAATTGTGTAAGTTGACACAAAATGTGTTGAAAGTAACACAAAAGTAGTAACGGGAAAAAAGTGTGTTGGATATCAACACGATCCTTTTTGAGAGTGTGCAGTCCGTCCGCGCGAACCACGTGTGAAGCATACTTCTGCTACGCGGTAACTGCAGCTCAGCTGGAGGGTTGCAGCATGAAATGAGGAGTAAGCTGGCAC
The DNA here is from genome assembly GCA_029718625.1 of Synaphobranchus kaupii. Classification (NCBI taxonomy): domain Eukaryota; kingdom Metazoa; phylum Chordata; class Actinopteri; order Anguilliformes; family Synaphobranchidae; genus Synaphobranchus; species Synaphobranchus kaupii. Next base: position 33,513,744 of record CM056387.1, read on the forward strand.
ACTCGCTCTTCGGAGGAGAGCGGGACACATGGTCTGTGCTGCCTCGTGGTCTGCGCTCCCTCACGCGGATGCTGCATTGATAGCACGGCCTTCTGGATAGGAATTAAGCGTTTCAAATTTAGAGGAAGGAAGACGAAAATAAGAAACAAACATGCACATTTGTGCTGGTGACTGGAAACACCTGTCTGTAATGTAGAGTATGAATGTCAGACCCTTTCACAATCTTTGGATTATTTTTTCAAAAACCCAGCTCATCTTCTGAAAAACATGCATTTTTCGCACCCAATCCAAACTGCTAATACTGTAGAATCTCAGAGATATTAACAGGCACCCAATCCAAACTGCTTATACTACAAACCCCATTCCAAAAAAGTTGGGACAGTATGTAAAATGCACATAAAAGCAGAAAGCAGTGATTTGTATATTCTCTTTTACATATATTTAATTGAAAACAGTACAAAGAAAACATATTTAACCCCTTGGCGCAGATGGCAAATTTCACCTATTTAGGGGTGCTCTGTTTAAGGCTTTATAACTCCAGGTGTGAGCATCACATACACTTGGTAAATGGCTTAAATGAAAGGAAGACAGGTGTACCATTTACAATACAAACTTAGATTTGTTTATTTTCATAATTTAAGTCAAAATAAAGTGCCACAAATGCAAAGAAACTTTGGGGAAAAAAAATTAAAAAATAGTTTGCTGAGAGCTACATAAGTGAAATCGGTAATATATATACATTTCCTGGATCATAAACTCCATGTCCACAAGTTTTGCAAAATCTGAGGATTATATGCAGAACTACTAAAGGTCTATGATGCAAAATATAGCAGTGTATCCTGTTGTCCATTAGTGTCTCCAAATATATCCAAATGGCTACATTGTGCACTGCTGCAAATAAAATAAAATTATGATATATTTAACTACAAATAAACAGTTTGGGCTCATAAAACTCACTTTTGCATAATTTCCAAGTGAGAATTATATTTTTTTCATCAGTATAGGGGGGGTAGATATCTATGGGTCCAAAACCCCTATGCAAAACATGTCATAAAATGAATAAAATTAGTTTTGTACATTATAACGCATACACATTTGCTCCTTCTGGTGGCTTAAGATAAAAAACATTGATATCACAGTGTTACATACACCTAAATATGTTGCCTAATCATTCACTCTTGTACCTCAATAAAAGATCACTTGTCCCTGTACTCTACAGTATGTATACTTTTTGTCCTGGGATTGCATTTTTCTGTGTTCTTTTAATCTTTTAAGTTATCCTATTCATAATGACTCCAAGGAAATTTTTACCTTAATCTACCACATATCAGCGCACAGTAAATTGGAATGAGCATTTGTCATGCCCTAAGAGACAAGTATACGCCATAGCCAAGGAAATGTTTGCTAACATTATATGTTGTATAGATTTGCGTTGGCTAGAACTGGCTACTCGGCTATAACCGTGCATGCCAGCTGTAGGCAGATAATGCCTGGTTCAGACTAACGCTACACAAACTCAATGTGATTGCAACAACTGTGCAACAGCAGAAAATATTTTGTTGTTTTTACCTGGACTGGCTTAGCTGACATTTTTACTGTCACGTTAGCCATACCAGTCTGTAATCCTGCAATCGTGTCTAGAAAACTTGCAGGCTCACAATGAGGTGTCTCTGGAAGTGGAAGCTGTTTTGGTGGTGGTGGGGGGGGGGGGGGGGGGGGGGTGTCCTCTTACTCTGTGGGTAGGGCCAAGGGGTGTTATAATTTTGAAATGTTTTGACAACAAATGCAACGGTTGAGAAAGTTGTGTACTCCAGCTTTAATGACTTACAGACAGTGATTTGTAGGCTATGCGTGAGTAACTTGGTATATTTTTGTACATTGAAAAACATTTGAGTTAGTAATTGTACTGTATGATAAGGCACTTGAAAAGGTGCAATTGCTTATGCTACTTCCTGCTGCACAGTGCACACACAAACACACACGCACGCACACACAAAACAAACGCACACACACAGATATACACACGCACACAGACGCACGCACGCATGCACACACACACATAGAAATGGTTTCACCTCACTATTCCCTCAGCCCACATCTATCTCCCAGGCTGTAAAACAAAACTGAAGGCATGGAACTGAGATCCTAAACTTCACTCTTACACCCCGCTGCCCCTGCCCCATTACCCCTCCTTCACACCTGCCCCCCCCCCCCCCCCCGTTAACACTCCCAAACCCCTTTATAATGTGAATGCTGTTTCTGCTCACTTCTGTCATTCCTGTATCATTCCCACACATTTCAGATTGAAAGCAGTGTGTGGGGTTAGTACAGAGTAATAGCTGTGTGGGGGAGGGGGGTGGGGGGTTTAGTACAGAGTAATAGCTGTGTGGGGGAGGGGGGGTGGGGGGTTTGATTGATTGATTGATTTTATTTGACATTTAGTTAAAATACATGGAGTAACAGGGGTACGGGCATGCATCTCAAAGAAACATCAAGGATATACACAAAAAAGTCAAGACTTGTTTCCATTGTGGCCCTTGGTCTCAGGACAGATAGACCAATACAACCATAGAACAAGCAACAATACAAAGTAAACTACATTAACGAATCATTGGTTGCTAAGATCGGACATTTTCTAAAAGCCACATTTTGACTTTTTTCTTAAAAAGATAATGACTGCTGGTACACATTATCTGGACGGGCAACATATTCCAGTTTGTGGCTCCAACAAATTTAAAAGAACATTTACCCATTTTGGTTTTGAACCTAGGAAGGCACAGGTCAGCAATGCTGGCTCTGGTCTTGTGAGTATGCGTGTCACCACTCCTCTGAAAATGATTATTAAGATAATCAGGGGCCCTATTACTATAAATGTTGTGGACCATGTTGAGCTGGAGTTGAACAAACCTAGCTTCAACATGGGTTAGTACAGAGTAATAGCTGTGTGGGGAGGGCGGTGGGGGTTAGTACAGAGTAATAGACTGTGTGGGGGAGGGCGGTGGGGTTTAGTACAGAGTAATAGCTGTGTGGGGAGGGTGGTGGGGTTTTAGTACAGAGTAATAGCTGTGTGGGGAGGGCGGTGGGGTTAGTACAGAGTAATAGCTGTGTGGGGAGGGGGGTGGGGGTTAGTACAGAGTAATAGCTGTGTGGGGAGGGGGGTGGGGTTAGTACAGAGTAATAGCTCTGTGGGGAGGGGGGTGGGGGTTAGTACAGAGTAATAGCTGTGTGGGGAGGGCGGTGGGGTTTAGTACAGAGTAATAGCTGTTGTGAGGAGGGGGGTGGGGGGTTAGTACAGCGTAATAGCTGTGTGGGGAGGGGGGTGGGGGGTTAGTACAGAGTAATAGCTGTGAGGGGGGGGCGGTGGGGGTTAGTACAGAGTAATAGCTGTGTGTGGGGGTGTAGTACAGAGTAATAGCTGCGTGGGGGACGGCGGTGGGGTTTAGTACAGTGTAATAGCTGTGTGAGGAGGGGGGTGGGGGTTAGTACAGCATAATAGCTGCCTGGGGAGGGGGGGTGGGGGGTTAGTACAGAGTAATAGCTGTGTGGGGAGGGGGGTGGGGGTTAGTACAGAATAATAGCTGTGTGGGGGGTTAGTACAGAGTAATAGCTGTGTGGGGAGGGGTGGGGGGTTAGTACAGAGTAATAGCTGTGTGAGGAGGGGGGGTGGGGGTTAGTACAGCGTAATAGCTGCGTGGGGAGGGGGGTGGAGGGTTAGTACAGAGTAATAGCTGTGTGGGGAGGGGGGTGGGGGTTAGTACAGAGTAATAGCTGTGTGGGGGGAGGGCGGTGAGGGTTTAGTACAGAGTAATAGCTGTGTGGGGAGGGGGGGTGGGGGTTAGTACAGCATAATAGCTGCGTGGGGAGGGGGGGTGGGGGGGTTAGTACAGAGTAATAGCTATGTGGGTGAGGGTGGTGGGGGTTAGTACAGAGTAATAGCTGTGTGGTGAGGGGGGTGGGGATTAGTACAGAGTAATAGCTGTGTGGGGGAGGGGGGTGGGGGGTTGCTGGGGTGCTGAGACCTTTTGGTTACTTTCTCTCGACGCATGAGAGAAACCTGGAAACCTGATGTAACTTTGCTCCCTAGTGGTAGTCGAATCCAACCAAAGTATAGTAGTCATGTTTCTCTGAAATTATAAACTGCAGCTTTAAGAGAACTGAAAACATTCCGATACAGTGTTGTTCAGAACGGTCACGACTTGTGAAAAAACCAACCTCTCTCAAGATGCAGTGCAGGGCAATAAAAACAGCAGGGTGCTAATAGCCCAAACCATGTTTTACAACCTTCATCTTTCCATAGTTACAGACAATAACATACATAAAATGCACCCTTTAAACACGCTGATAGAAAATCATCTTCTGATATAGGAACAATATAATATTTTTAAAACGTGTTTTTTCCGTTGCTTACTGTCCTATATACAGTACCCGCTGTACTTTTGGGTTTAGTAGAGACCTCATTTTTTTCTTCAAAATCTCTGGTATAAAAATGTTTTATGAAAAAAATATCCTACGTGGTATTAAGCTACAGCGGTTTTCTGGTTAACCCTGGAGAGTTTATCTTATTACGTTATTATTATTATTATTATTATTATTATTTATTATTATTATTATTATTATTATTATTATATCTTTATTATTATTATATAATAATTATATTATATCTTATTATATCTTATTATGACCACCTATCACACTTAGGGCTGAAAATACGTTGCTGATTGTTATGGAAAAAACACACATGTTTTTGTATTTAAAAAAAAAAAAAAAGTATTTAAATACATTAGGCTACTTATTTTATGCGTATTATGTATATACTGTATGTGACTATTTTGAAATAAATCTATTCGTTCCAAATTTCTGAATGATAGTTTTCTTCTTCAATTCGAACTTTAAACCATGGATGTGCCATTGAATATTTTTTTTTAGATATTAACACTTAAATAAGACCAGTAGGCACTAGGTGAAAGTGCTTTTTGTGGGCCACGGTTAGATCGGGTTAATCTGTCATTCGCTTTGTTTCTCATGCGAGATCGATCTCCTTTTCATGGGGTGACATTCCCGGTCAATGTTCCTCCCTTCCACCTACTGATCCAGACAAACATGTCATGTGCATTGCACTTTTTTTTAAGAAAGTCAAATAAATGTGGACTGGAGTCAATCCGCACTCGATAAGCTACAGTCGGCTGTAAAAACAGTTGAAAGATTACATTTTGCGATGCTGGCTAAAGACCCACCGGTTTCCTTACTGAGATCATGTTATAGGTGTGCCCATGTAAAGCTTATCTGTCTAGTTGTATTTACGTTTATTACAATGCAAATTGTTGGTTTATTAGGTCAACATTACATTTATTACATATGGGCCTTCTGTGCCTTCCTGGTGATATCACACTTCTGTATTCCTGAGGACTAACACTGATGTTCTCCACTTCAGTAGGGAAAAGTGGTGTGAGATGAGCCAATTTTTACTTGAGACATCTTTATAGCGAGAGGATGACAGTAATGTCTCCAAGTAAGATATGTACATATATTATGTAGCACACATTGGGCGAGAGGCAGGAATACCCCCGGACATGTCGCCAATCCGTCGAAAAGGGCACACACACCATTCATTTCACACACTTTATGGGGAAGCCAGGATTAAGTGAAATGTTTATTTCCTGAATCCAGCAGTTTCAACAGTCAATGCGCTTGTTAAAATATTTGGCACTCTGAATACTGAACACAAGCGATATTGCATGCAAGAACCCCTCACTTGACCTATATTCAAAATATATTTTTATGTGATTTCATTTAATAATTCTTATTGGGTAACACTTTATTTTAAGGTTCCGTTATTTAAAAAAAAATCTGACATTGGCCCAATAAAAGGGGAATTCCACCGAAAAACAACAATTAACCTTATTTACCAGATCAAGGCGCAACTGATTAAGTCTCTCTTTGTGGCTGGCCAAAACAATCTGTGAACGAAAATATCGACAGCTAAAGTTACAAATTTGGTAGAGGTATACATCAAAATGACGTAAACCTCTACTCTTCCTCATTCTTGAAAAACTACAGTGGGTGGGGTAAGTTTGAATTTGGAGATACCTTCCATGCTATGTGAAGGAGGCGTGACCAAACTCACAGAGAGGGAGAGAGCGGCTGTGTCTGAATCAGAGCCCTATCCTCTATTGGCCCTATCTACTGTGTCCTGTGTAGCCTACTGTGTACAAGCATACAGTATAGCTCTCTGCTTATTGTTTGGTCACATGCTTAACAGCTTTTTTTAAGGGTTAGCTAAGCGAACCCTGTGTTTTCCCTAAATAAAGTTTAATAAATGGCTGTATTTCCCCCGTTTTTTCTCTGGAGACTCCAGCTAATGGTGATGACATTTTTTCAGTAGATCTGTAGTAGCTAGCTTGCCAGTGAGTAACGTTAGCCTCTCTCGAAGAACGGCTTCCAGACAAGATTAGTAGCAGCACCCAGTCCCTCTGTTTGTATTTCATAGGAGTGCCAACCTGTTTCTGGCATTGTCTGACAACCGCCCAAAAACTGTTAGCCCCTGGCATTCCAATATTCTTCACTCCTCACCTCCTTTCCTTCACTCGTCACCTGCCTACCCGGACGTATACAAAACTGCCTGTACGTTTCAAGTACAAGTAGTTGCATGTACAGTATACAATGTTCCTGACATTGCGGTTTGCGTCGATACATTAATTAATATGTAACCATTAATATGTAATTAATATGTAATCGGCAACATTAGATGACAACACGATGATCGGTTTCCGGGGGCACGGAGGAAAGGAGGTTGCATTTTTCTAGGATTCTGACGCACCCGTTGTCCACAGTAAAACAGGTACCTTGTACATGTGCAGTAGTTTGGGGTTATATTTGTGCTCTCACTACAGGTAAAGAGTTGGCTTAGAGCTCATTTTAATCAGGAGGACAGCTACTCTTCTACAAATCAAACATAATTTTTTGGTGGAATTCCCCACGTAAGGTTAATTTATTGAATTTCAATTGATTACCCAGAATTGAGTGAGTTTAAAATTCACCCAAATCTTTTTTGACTGCATAATTAATTGCCATGGTTAGGGAAACATGTTTATGCCTATGTTTTTTTTTTATTGTCTTTTTTTACTGTCCCCCCCCCCCCCACCCACCCTTCAATCTCTCTCTGGAGCATTTGCCTCAACATCAGTTTGAACGCGTTCACTTCTGTCCCTGACAAGGGCGTGGGAGCAGGAGTGGGCTAACTGCTCCTCCATCACTCCCACCCCCATGGCCTTGGCAGTAATATCCTGGAAGAGATGGAGAGATGGAGGGAGAGGAGGAGGGGGGAGAGGGGGGAGACAAGCTCGTGCCAGAGGTGTCAGGGAGATTTACTGGGCCATTATTAACAGCCCAGGCTGTCTTGTCGGGAGGTCAGCAGGCAACGTCTCAGAAATGTAATTAAGTGGCAGTTGCTGAAGAGTGTGCGTGTGTGAGTCTGTGTGTGTGTGTGGGATACGTCCCTATGCTACCTCACGAGTGCACCCTTTTAATTATTTTGTTTAACTTGTTTCCTTCTGCTCACCTGAGTCTTGATTGAAAATTGTAGTCACCTGTGCTGAATTTCTGAGGGAATAATGTATTTGCGGCGTTCTCTAGCTCGAGGTTGTTTCATTTCCACTCTGGGTCCATTTTCCCTTTGGCTAACTTCATGCATGTTTCCAGCCTTGTGGCTGTACTGAAGTTAATCTTTAAATATAGCTGTGGCATTTGTTTTAGGTTTTCTGCAGCGCTTACTATATTGTAGTTTGTCGTAGTTGTTGCCGGGCTGTAGGGGGTGCGCATTTGCTGGTTGAATTTCCACGTAGTTCCCTGTTTAAAAGCTGGTTTTAACTTTGCTTTGTAGAAGCGGAGCATAGGCTATTCATGTCTTTTATATGCTCCTTTGTGTTTAGGCAAAATGTTGACAAACTACTCATTCCCAAGAAGGAACATTTCAGTAGTAAGCTGCTTGTTTGTTTATGGCTACTTTGCTGTGTTGTAGTCTGTCCCGGAAGTATGTGTAAACACGGGGACTTGTCGTGATAACTGAGAGGAGGTCCGGAGGACAGGACATTGGAGGCAACTTAAAAGGGGGTTTTGTTTTGTGGAGAGCCTTTTGTCGTTCTCATGTGGAGAACATTGTGTCGTTCTCAATTCGGGGAGGTCGGTTACAGTGGTTCCGACGCTTCCCAGTTAAAAACCACCGGCCGTTGTCTCACTGTTTAATCTCACTGTTTAATTGTCTGTAGAATCCCGATCTCGTTGTTTGCCTTGTTATGTGGCTACATTGTTAAAATAATGTGTGTTTTCTGTTTAAGACTTGTTGCTATGGCCATTGCTATGGCCAAATATGCCCATTAATATGCCTATATAGCGACCTTGTAAAGAAGTGGACAAAACACGCTTTTATTTTGAAAACCATTGAAACTAACACTGATTTATGGGACTCTGCATTTTCTGTAGCTAGGCCTACATTGGCTCTTCGGGAGGACGTTTCCACATTTTTTTATAATGTCACTTTTTAAGTCTAGAGAACAATAGTTAGCTTGAGCTTCCTCTAGTTTCGTTACCGCTGCTGCCGAGATCTCATTTTAATAAAATCTATTTTGACTTTTAATTGATTGTGCATATTTCTTACAGGTTTATTTGTGTTTGTGTTTCTTGTTCGACTGTTTTTAAACCACTCGGTTATTGTAACACGGGTGGGGTTTCGGTGTGTGTGTGTATGTGTGTGTGTGTGTTTGTATGCATTTACATGGATATATATATTGTTTGTATTTTGTTTGTGTTTAAAAGGTGAATTCTAGGATTTATGCATTTTTGGGTGCATTCATGGTCGTAAAAGAGAAGTTATTTGGTACTGTATACTGTTATATATGATAATATATGAGCACAGGATTTATGAGTGGGTTAAGGTTATTATGTCAAATTTCCTCTTTCGTTTCAAGCCCCAGATAGATTAGTGGGGGTGTGATTGGATGTAACTGATAATGAAGAAAAATGTGAGAATGTGTGTCAGTCAAGCTCAAGACCAGGGATCAGGGCCGGCCTTAGCAAATCTGGGGCCCGAAGCTAAACAGTTGTTGGGGGTCCCCTTCACCCCCCACATGTACACACCACCACCATAAACCATTACGCTTGTACCACATGTACGCGATGGTTCAAACCCACCCAACTATATGGTATACTGATTACATGTCCCCTTACCGATTAATAAACATTTAGTGTGTAATACAAATTCTAAAATATTTATTGTATGCCAAAACATCAAATACAAAGAAAGGGGCAGAGAAATATATGAACAAATAAATTAAATCAAACTACTGAGAAATGTAGGCTAAATAATAATAATAATAATAATAATAATAATAATAATAATAATAATAATAATAATAATAATAATAATAATAATAATAATAATAATAATAATGATGATGATGATGATTTGGATTCTAAATTATTAAACAATTAAATAAAAGCAATAGTAATAAATAACTAAACTGAAATGAAAGCACAAAATACTGTATGCCCCTTTTCAGTTCCACATGCTGTAAGGCTAGATGGAATTTTGTCTAGGCTATACAATTTGCAAATAGATGCTAATACTGAAACACATTCATTTAAATGCAAACCAACTCTCTAGTGAACAACATTGGTCTTGGGAGTGATATAACGCAATAGAATACCAAGGTAAATGGCAGTAAACGATGTTAAAGTGCCGGTTGCACAAAGGAAAAACGCAGATTACTGTTTTCCTTGGTTTTCACTTCATTTTTGTAGATACTGTATGTTACTGCCCTTTGCCTTTGAAATGGCAGTGCTAATGTTAGCTAAGTCAGCTTTAGCTAGCTAGCAAGGTCCATTTTTCGTAGGCCAACCAAGGTTTATTTAATTTGATTACTTTGATTGATCAAAAAAGATTACCTTAATTTCGTGCCATCTCAAACTTTCTTTTTTCCCTCTTGTTGTGGCCATAGACTGTAGAAAAATATGGACAAAGTGACTGTGACGTCACCCCTCGACTTTCCATGGGCTTGTGAAAAGGGTTTTTAAACAGTGGAAGTGCTGCCAAGTTGTAGAAGAATTGGAGCCAGAGACTGTGCGGTAGGGAGCAGGGGGGCCCTTATATTGTCATTACATCCAGGCCGGTTCAGTTCGTTCACTAAGTGCATGAGATACTTGTGACGCACAGTAACTAGGAAGTGGCGCAAACTGTTACAGGTTGGTCCACAAAATGTTAAAACGACTGTGACTACATGTTCTTGTGTGAAAGGTTTTTGATTTTGACCGCATTTGGTACCATTGACTTGCATTGAAAAATTAGCCTGAAAGACTTATACTGGAGCCAACCACATTGGCACCAGAGAGCAACGCTCTCAACAAGACCAGGAAGTGAGCTTCAACAATGAAGCCCGGTTTTGGCCCCTTGGTTGTGACCTGACTGGTATATCCGCTCTGAGCATACCTTGCGATCAGTCATCCAACTGCAACCTGTTCTTTACTTTCTGTGACTCTGATAAAGTGCCATGCGCCTTAATGCAGTGGCTCTTGGCTAGAAACTAATAATCACACCTTTCCATTTTTACTGCTTATAATTTATTTATTTTTATTTATTTTTTGAAACATCATTGTATACTACACAACCCAATGAAGAAAATCATACTTCAACAAATGATAATGACATTCCTTCATCACTTTGGGGGCCCCCTAGTGGACGTTGGGGACTGGCACTGCCAGGGAGGCAGGGGGGTGCGTCCCAATATTCTTCACTCCCTACCTCCCTTCCTCCACTCCCCCACTACCATTCCTCTACTACCCGGAAGTATGTGGAGGAAGGGAGGGGAGGAGTGGAATGGAGGAAAGGAGCCGTAAAGAAAATTGGGACAGCGAATCTGCTTCACCGTCATCAAAATCGCCGTTGACTATTGATGAAGTTGCCCTATCATAACTTTGACTGACGCCGAGCCCACAATGAGTTTCAGCGCCAATCACAAATCTTATGCACGGTCAGCCCATTTAAAGCTACAAAATATCTTTTAAGTTTCAAGTAGAAGTAGCTATAAACATGTCGCCTACCTGACATTGCAGTTCACGTCGAGACACCAATTAATATGTAATCAGTATTAGATCAAAGTCAACATCATGTAGCCTAGTATAGCCTATGAAAACATAACAATTTACTGTAATTTCAAAATCCCGATGTATGAACTTACCGAGCACTAATTCACCTCATATAGGCTACTGTATCTACACTACAGCCTAATATTGCCATCAGTTCCTTGTATACCACACAGGCAAATTCTGAAACATTCCTGTAGGCTAGATTAGTGGAACGAATTATCGCCATATTATCGGAGTTATTATTCCCAATGCTCATAGTATGACAGTGGTCAAACTGAAAAACAATTAGGCCTATTTCCCACTGTAACATCTGAAATCAAATTTATAAACGTCCTTTGGAAACGATTGGTTGAATAAATTAATTAATGCATATTAACATACTGAAATGGTAGCTGTCATGCTTAGGCTATATTTATGTATAGTCATGTTTGTTAATAAGCAACGTTAATGTGCAAGCAATAAAGCTGTATCCCGACTTAAATTGGCAAATTTTTATGTAGGATATTAACCACAAAAACGAACTGCCATTTTGTTATCCATTGTAGGATGTTATGTCCTTTGTGTGCTAATAACCTACTGAAGCACACACAATTTATGCTAAATATCTTGCATTGGGGCATCATTATCTTGGGGAAATTCATATAAGGCATAGCTACGCATCATCACTGTTGCCTCTGTGGGTGTGAGCACAATGATGTCACCCAAAAATGTAAAAAAACTTCCGCAGTAGCATACATCAATGTATGCTTCACCGGAGGGGAGGAGAAGCCGAGTTTGAAGCCTCTTCGCTCGTCTTCTCCACTATTGGGACAGTGGAGGGAGGGAGGAACGAAAGATCGGTTTCCGGGGCACGGAGTAGAGGAGTGGTAGTGGAGGAAGGGAGGGTGCATTTTTCGACTATTGGGACGCACCCCCGGTACGCTGTGTATACGCACATGTTCCTCAGCCAATATCAGAGTATCCCAGGTAGAGTTGTGTGCTGTGCTCTCCACTCCCTCCGTTTTGTGCTTATGCCAAGATATATGTGGTGGCACGAGTAAGTCAGTCCCCCCTGAGGTTCTATGGTGATGAAGAGAGGATTATGGAGAAACTGGTGATGTTATGTAATTAGCAGCAGTCAGAAGCCTCCCTCAGTTCATCCTGACAAATAGACAGATGGAGCAAAAGTCTTTTATTGCCACTTTATTTATTTTTTTCTGCACTGTTGCTTTTGGTTGAATTAGTTAAGCCCTAGGGGATCATTCGGTTCTGTGCGAACATGGTTTGTGGGTCATTAATACTGCGAAAAACTACAATGCTGTTTATCCTCTTGGCAGGAGCCTGCGTATAGGTCCAGTTACAAACAGCTCAAATTCTGGGCACTGTCCTCTTATACAGTCATGTATTGGGCCTCGATCCAACAAACAACAGCAGTGCCCCCTAGAGTATCTGAACCTATGACCTATGACCTCACACTATTGCACAACCATTAGCCCACGCGATTGCACAACCATTAGCACATGCTATTGCACAACCATCAGCCGACGCTATTGCACAATCATTAGCACACACTATTGCACAACCATTAGTCCACGCTATTGCACAACCATTAGTCCACAATATTGCACAACCTTTAGCCCACGCTATTGCACAACCCTTAACCCACATTATTGCATCATGGTAACACTGGCTTATGGCAGATAGTTTGCACAACCCTTAATCCACATTATTGCATCATGGTAACACTGGCTTATGGCAGATAGTTTGCACAACCCTTAACCCACATTATTGCATCATGGTAACACTGGCTTATGGCAGATAGTTTGCACAATGAGCTGAACCTCTGTGTCTCTAGTTAAGAGAACCCATTGGGTTGTTATTCAGTCTGGGAGTGATGTAACCTAAGAGAACCCATTGGGTTGTTATTCAGTCTGGGAGTGATGTAACCTAAGAGAACCCATTGGGTTGTTATTCAGTCTGGGAGTGATGTAACCTAAGAGAACCCATTGGGTTGTTATTCAGTCCTGGGAGTGATGTAACCTTGCGTATTGGTCATCCAGGTGCTCCTGAGGAGTTTTTGCATTAGTGTGGACTTAGGAAGCGCTGCATAAAACCAATTAGGCTTCTGTGCTGTGAATGTATTTTTAGTTGATTACCGCATCCCAGGGTCATCTTCCTGCTGACAGATATTTTAAAAAGTAGGTGTCATGAACATTTAAGGAAATGATAATTACAGTTGCACCAAAGACCTCCTGACTTCTGTGATTGTAGGACAGGGCATGAAAGTAACTTTTTCACCCACTGGCAAGAGTGGCTTGTGGATTCTAAAAATTGCTAACCATTTTCAACATTGTACCAGCCACATTACCTTTTATTGACTTTTACCTTACCTTAATCTTACCAGCCACAATCTAAATTTTACAGGCATTTGGCTGGGGGCCGGCATTAATTTCACTCTCTGGGAGTTATGACAGAACAGGATCTCATCTGGAATTGTGGGAAGGTACATTTATAGTAATTCTGTGTTCAATTAGGGATTCATTTTATAGTTTTAGATATATGTTTGGATCATGGATCATATGTGTTTTTTTTTTGTGTGCGTGCGTGCGTGCGTGTGTGCGTGTGAACATGCCCACCTCAGTATTCTTGCTTGGCATGAATTGGTTATCTTGACAACTCATTGATGGCTTTGATGGTTAGAACACCAGGAAATGCAACATTTTAAATGGGACATGAAGCACTCAGTAAAGTGGGTCTGGTTCGTTAGCTTTTTCCCTTAAATGAGATATGGGCGTGCGTTAAAATCTCAAACCGACCCGTATTTGCTGGAAAAAGTTAAAGTTTGCTGTTTCTCCACTAGGGCGTTCACCATTTTGGACCAACTGCGGTCGTGACATCATTAGGTTCGTCTCCGCTGCTCAATGTATTCTTATGGGAAAATAGCTGCCTTTCAGTGAGCTCAACGATGTATCGTGAGGAAAAAATAAAACAAAGATGATCCGAGATGATCAAATGAGTATTACCGAACAAAACTTAATTTAAAACTAAATTTTCACGAACTGCTTCTGACCATTGTAGGCTGCAGTTGCCAGCTCGCCAGAGGCTGTACAACCCATGCATGGTCAGAAGCAGTTCGTGAAAATTAAGTTTTGTTCGGTAATAGCCTACTCATTTGAGCATCTCGTGGCAATATAGAAGGACCGTCCGTGCGTTTTTTGTTTTATTTTTTCCTCACGATACATCGTTGAGCTCATTGAAAGGCAGCTATTTTCCAATTGTGAGGTGGCTGGGTCAGAGGACCAGATGCGACCGTGAGGGGATCACAAGGTACTCCCAGATGTGGAATACCACTAGTAGTGGTAAAGGGAAGGGATGTCCGTGAACGGAGCAGAGAAAAATAAACAACGGCTTAGAGCCAAAGAATAGCGACCCAGAAAATTGGGTGAAAAGCTTGCAGACTCGAGAGGTAGTTAAGGAAAGGAATTACCTCTAGCTCTATATACTACGAGAGAGCTAAAATAAAGAGGTACTGTGTAAAGATATAAGGTGAAGAAGGTTACTGCCTCAGAGAGGACAGAAAGGAAAACCAAGGCAAGGAACAGAAAGTGCAAACGAGAGAAAACAAACTCCTAAAAGGAATCTCTAAAACACACTAAGGCAAGTCCCGCGTTACTTTAATAGCACAAAGCTTTAAAGTGGTCGCCTGAACCTATACCGGAGTACCTGGCTTTAGGTGGCAAAGTAAGACACAAAAGCAACGAAACAGGAAGTCGCTATGCTTAAATAATCAGCAGACACTAGCACAGGTGAAACAAATGAGTGCAGGTAAGCGGAAAAACATGGCAGGGGCGCCGTCCCGCAGCACCAAAAGGAAATATCCACAGCACAGAAACGGCGAGCTGCAAAACCATGATGCCAATAGGAATACATTGAGCAGCGGAGACAAACCAACCTAATAACATCACGACCGCAGTTGGTCCTAAATGGCTGCGTCCTAGTGGAGAAACACCAAACTTTAACTTTTTCCAGCAAATACGGGTCGATTTGAGATTTGAACGCACGCCCCTATCTCATTTAAGGTAAAAATCTAAGGAGCCAGCCAAAGTGCGTCATGACCCCTTTAAATAAACCAGTCTTAATAACCCTTTCATCATGCACTAAAATAAAATAATACACATATGCCACAACAATAAGCCAGATATCTACCACTAGCCTAAGGATTGTATCAAGTTACTATCTCATATATTGGTTAATGTCCAATATACGTTAATGTCAGTGTTGTACATTGATGTCATGTACAACACAAAATACAGGGTGGAACCCAACTCCACTACTGCTTACAAAAATAAAGTCCTCGCTGTTAGTTGATGGACCTTATGTTACGTCAGCTACAGGCAACACATTAGCACATTTACATAGACTTATGCATCTGTGGTGGCTGCTTTTTCACTGATGCTCATTATGCAATTTACATGTTTCTGGCTTTCCCTGAAGCGTCTGGTGAAGTGACTCCAGCTGGTAAACGTTCTCCTTTTCTCACCATGGCCAACCCCTGCTACACAGTCAATAATTTACAGCAGAGGTGGGGAACCTCATCCGCAAAGGGCCGGTGTGGGTGCAGGTTTACCTGCAAAGGGCCGGTGTGGGTGAAGGTTTTACCTGCAAAGGGCCAGTGTGGGTGAAGGTTTTACCTGCAAAGGGCCAGTGTGGGTGAAGGTTTTACCTGCAATGGGCCAGTGTGGGTGCAGGTTTTACCTGCAAAGGGCCAGTGTGGGTGAAGGTTTTGCCTGCAAAGGGCCAGTGTGGGTGCAGGTTTTACCTGCAAAGGGCCAGTGTGGGTGAAGGTTTTACCTGCAAAGGGCCAGTGTGGGTGAAGGTTTTGCCTGCAAAGGGCCAGTGTGGGTGCAGGTTTTACCTGCAAAGGGCCAGTGTGGGTGAAGGTTTTACCTGCAATGGGCCAGTGTGGGTGAAGGTTTTACCTGCAATGGGCCAGTGTGGGTGCAAAGGGCCAGTGTGGGTGAAGGTTTTACCTGCAATGGGCCAGTGTGGGTGCAGGTTTTACCTGCAAAGGGCCAGTGTGGGTGAAGGTTTTACCTGCAATGGGCCAGTGTGGGTGCAGGTTCTACCTGCAAAGGGCCGGTGTGGGTGAAGGTTTTACCTGCAATGGGCCAGTGTGGATGCAGGTTTTACCTGCAAAGGGTCGGTGTGGGTGCAGGTTTTACCTGCAAAGGGCCGGTGTGGGTGCAGTTTTTTGTGTTAGCCCAGAACTAAGACCACTGATTCTACTTATCAAGGTCTTGATTGAAGACCATGATTAGTTAATTAGTTGAATCAGGTATCTTCGTGCTGGGCTAAAACCAAAACCCGCACCCCCACTGGCCCTTCGCGGATGAGGTTCCCCACCCCTGATTTACAGCCATGGTGACCAGCACAGTTCCTTTATTGCATGGACACACAAATGTGGCCCTCAAATTCAAATCCGGCCCTGGTTTTCTTTTCTCCCAGTAAATTAACTGAACAATTAGTGCTACTGATTGGCCAGACACTCTTCACACCTGAAATCCCAGGTAAAGGGAGGGTGGAAAACCAGCAGGTCTCAGCTCTCAGGACTGTGATTTGAGTAGAAGGGCTTTATAGTGTATACCTGGGGTGGGCAATTGTATTATTGCAGTGACGGGGTGTATGCAGGTTTTTGTTGTCACCAATTGCACTGGCCAAATAGCTATGCATGCAAAGTCCCATGTTCACATTGTGCTTATTGTGCTATATTGGATTATTATAATTATTTATAACGATTATAAAAAGGTTTCAGGTCTATAAAATCTGTTTATTTTGTCCAAACTGCACCTTTTTGCTTTCACCATTTGCCTTGCTTTCACTGTATAGCATTGCTAATGAAACGTTTTCTTTTTTTCATTCAGTTTATTTGTAAATTAGGTTTTATTGGACTGTTGACCAATTGACAGGTAGCTGCTGTTCATTCTGTGAAAGCAGTGGCATAAATGCTGTTGTGTGATAACAGGTTTCTGTTTACGTCTGTTCCCCTCCAACAAATTAAGCGTTCAAAGTGATATTCCCTTTAATTGAAAGATTAATTAGTTGTTCTGTTAACTGCAGCAGTTTCTACAGCAATTACTTGTGCGACTAATTTAAGTTGCATTGGGGTAGCTGGCCCAAATTTGTACAAGGAGCAGATATCAACAAATTAAAAACCCAGCTGCGTAAATGCTCCGAAGAAGAAGGAACATTTTTTTTCTCACACAGTATCTATAGCAGCACAGATGCTAAATGTAAAATGATTCAATCCGTCAGCCAGTGAAATAGCATCTGAAAAGGTCTGGAGCAAACTCTGTACGCCTCCTGAAAAAGGTTGAGAGAGATTACACCTTTTTAAACACAGTTTTGGCTCCTTTCAGGTAATGGACTTGTTTTTGGAGGATCGCTGTGTTGGCTACATGTACACCACAATAAAACTCGGGGACTAAAATCTCATTTGAATGCATGTATCAATGGACAGACACAGTTGTGAATAAATAATGAGCACATTGCTAAGCATTTTGTAGAAAGGGTCTAGTATCAATACTGTAGTGGGTCACATAGTAGCTACAGAAGAGTACAAAGATTGCATAAGTGCACTGGCCCACCATCACTAACCATTCTCGTGCTGAGTGCTGCTCTCAGTATTTGCACAGAATAACAACTATGGAGATCATACATGTCAGTACTACAGTGTGCCTTTATCTCTGGAATGTGAGTTGCAAAGTGTAGTTAAATGTAATTAATGATATAGGAGTAATTCATAATAGTAGAGTAGGAAGAATACCTTTTGGCTCTGAAACAGACAGAGGCAAAATACCTCACTGCACTTCAACTTTTGTGTAAAACCCAGTGTGACGGCTTGAATGCAATTGCGTTTGATGCAGATGCATTTCAATAAAACGCAGCAAAGTTTATTCTGGCTTTGCATTCATATAATGATAGCACTATTTTCTTGTCATACACCTCTGTGTGACTTGTAGATCTTGCCCATACAATATGCGCTGTTGCTTACAGCAGTAGGACTGCTTGTGTGACTTTTCAGGCAGGCTTTCAGGCTTTTTATGACCACATGGTTAGATATACAAATTTACAAAACATCCGCTCAGCAGTGCAACGGATGGACATGCAAACATGGCTCAGCAGTGTCTCGCAAGTCAAAGTGTGTCCCAGTATTGTCTCTAAAATCCGTGTAGCCTAAAGCTCAGAGCACTTTTTTTCCAAACTTGGAAATATGTCACCAAAGTGCACCCTTTTGTTAAGGGCTAAGATTCTTAGGCTGCACATTGGGACACATTGGGCCTTTTTTGACAGCAGTATGGTCCGAGCTCATTTACAGCTGACTTGGACATTTACATATTTCATTTTATTGGACTGGAAATGGCCAATTACAGCAGTGGCTGTGTCCTGTCTGCTTTATGTCTATGGCCAAACGGCGGTCTTGTGTTTTATGAACTCTTTAATAAGGTGACGGCTAATAACTTCAGACGACTCAATGCCATTGGGGTTTATTTCGCATACACCCCCACAACAGCGTACACGTTCACCGGCGGCCCCTGATAACCTACTCCCTCCTGGCGCTCGATCCATCAAAGGCGATTCACGGCTGAGCTGCTGCCGCGGGATCGTTTCACAGCAACAGGAACGGCGCTAACCTCTGCATGATCTAAACGTAATTTGGTTTACCTGTGCCAAGGGATTGCCACGATAACCGCTATAATCATACAGATATTTTCCCCTCCTCTCTTCCCCCTTTCAGCCCTTAGTCCCCCCCCCCCCACACCTCAGATAAGGCCACATTCACTATAAGAGGGAGGAGGAGACAGAGAAAAATGGCTGTGATATTAGCTATCGATTCCACATTAACAGATCCGATTCTGAGAAAGCTGTGCAACTTATGCTGGGTTGGGTGGCTGGGTTTGGGGTTTTATTAGCTGTGGAGAATCAGTTAAGATCCAAAGATTCACACTCACACCATTGAAAGAGCAGATAAGTGACAAAGTGATGCGATTCTCCAACTGATTTTGCCAAAGGTTTGGCTTTTTATAAACGGCATTCTTTAATCGATATTTTCGTGCCAGAGAGAGACGTCCACTGTCCTCCAAAGAACATGCTAAACTCAGTCAACCACCCAATAGCACCCTTTCAGTCAGTATTATTGCAAAACATTCAGAATAATTCCAATATGGTAATTAACACTGGAGAAAGCAATAATTTTTTACATTACAGTACATTACAATTATTTGGCAGACACTTTTATCCAAAGCAACGTACAATAAGTGCATATTGAAGGTCATTGACACGACTAAAAAGCAGAGCCGACAAAGCACAACTTTCTCACAATGTAGGAGCTATCCCTAATAATGAACATGAATAGTACACACAGTCAGCTATACATTCTGAACTATAAAACTATAAAATAACCAAAAAGAAATTTCACCTGTTTATCAAAAATAACATGATGTCTCTCCCTCTCTCTGGGGACAACAGCTTTTCCAGTTCTGCTTAACATAAGAAAAGCAAAAGCAAGTTTTTTATGAGTCTAAAGTATCTCTCTCGCTCTCTCTCATACTCACTCACTCACTCACTCACTCACTCACTCACTCACTCACTCACTCACTCACTCACTCACTCACTCACTCACTCACTCACTCACTCACTCACTCACTCACTCACTCACTCACTCACTCACTCACTCACTCACTCACTCACTCACTCACTCATTCACTCACTCAGTCATTCACTCACCCACGTTTGAGCTTATAATGATGCGGCCAGCAAACAGAAAATCACACGCTGTCCAAATAGTTATCCACCCCATGTAGGCTATTCATTTCACACAGGCTGTGGGCAATCACACTACCTGCAAGATATCAACAATATTGGTTTCAATTTCAATGGGTGCACATGTGGTCACTGCACTGAATCTCTCCAAGAGAGAATTTAGGGACGTACAGTTGAAGTTTACATACGCTTAGGTTGAAGTCATTAAAACTCATTTTTAACCGCTATGTTAGCAAACTATAGTGTTGGCAAGTCAGTTTTTCTCCGTTGTGCTTTATTGGAGTTTTGTGGGACTTGCCTTTGTGCTTTGAGCATTAAGGTAGAATTCCTTTTTTGTGTGCTCGTTTCTGTCACCGCTTTCTGGTCTTTCCTTTTTGTCTGTTGCCTAGATCTTTTGCCCTTTTCTGTCTCTTTCTCCTCTCTCTGTCTGCTGTCTTCCGTGAAAGCGAGAGGAGTCTTTGTTTGATTGTGTGTATCTGTATGGTAGTTTCTTATTAAGAGACAGGGCATTTTATCATGCTGACTTTAGGGCTTTATTTATTCTTAGAGGCAGGGCGGTGATTTTCGATTAAGTTTGCGTTGGTCTTTCGGCCGGTGGATGTCCGGTGCAGCTGTCCTGTTCGTCCTTTTTACCTGCGGGACGATTGTGTTCGGAACTGTAGTTCTGTTCGTTCTCCGGGGATGTCTCTCCTTATATGGAGCTTGGGCGATGTTGTGGACATGTTTGTGTGTGACTGCGCGTTTCTGAAAGTAGCCTTGGAACGTTAGCTCTCTGTTCCTTCGCCTCGTTACATTTTCCTTTACCGAGAGGCTAGGGCGTTTATTTTCTACTAAGCTTGTGTTAGTCATTTTTGCTAGTAAAGTTATGGGACGACGGTGCTCCGTCGGTTCGCCTGTAAAATGTTTCTCTCTCCTGGGAGATCGGGCGTTTACCTCTTCACGTTTTCTGGAGTAATGCGGGACTTGCCTATGTGGATGTACTTATTAGGACTCTTCCCCCCTGGCGTACTTGCCTATGTGGATGTAGTTATCCGGACTCTTCCCCTCCTGGCGTACTTGCCTATGTGGATGTAGTTATCCGGACTCTTCTCCCCTGGCGTACTTTCCTATGTGGATGTAGTTATCCGGACTCTTCCCCCCTGGCATACTTGCCTATGTGGATGTAGTTATTAGGACTCATCTCCCCTGGCTCTTTTCTGTTCCTGCTTCCTGGTCTTTGCATGTGACTGCGAGCCTATGAAAGTAGCCATGGAATGTAATGTTAATACAGTATGTTAACTGTTGCTTCGCCTCCTCATTACATTCCTCTTTACCAAGAGGCAGGGCATTTATTTTCTATCAAACTCGCGTTAGTCTTTTAGCCGGTAATTCCGGTGCAGCTGTTCTGTTTCGTCCTTTTTACTTGGGGGACGATTTTGTTCGGAACTGTAGTTCTGTTCATTCTCCAGGTATGTCTCTCCTCATATGGAGCTTGGGCGTTTTTGTTGACAGGTTTGCGTTTGACTGCGAGTTTCTGAGAGTAGCCTTGGAACGTTAGATCTCCGTTCCTTTCGCCTCCTCGTATACTAATTCGTATTAGTTTGCAGTGTTCGGTACGTTTGGTGTGTGTTATTTGTGCCATTATGCTACTCGCCTGTTCTTATGCGTCTCGTTACCGAGACAGGGCGTTTATTATTTCTGGCTCTTTCTTTAGTCACTTTGCTCGTAGAAGTATGGGAGCCCAGTGCTTTGTTCCATTAGCCTTGTTTGGTTTTCTTACTGAGAAACCTGGCGTTTGCCTTGGTATGTGTGTTTCCCTGTCTTGTTTCCTTCCCTTAACTATGGGGTTTCCCATCCTAGTGGCCTAGTGCTTAATGAATCCCCCTTGCTGCGTTTGGCCCCTCCTACCTCACACGTCATGCCACCATTGCATTATCTAACCCCCTTATTCCTGGTCAGGGTCGCGGGGGGTGCTGGAGCCTATCCCAGCATGCATTGGGCGTGAGGCAGGAATACAACCTGGACAGGCCGCCAATCCATCGCAGGGCACACACACCATTCACTCACACACTCATACCTATGGGCAATTTAGAGTCTCTAATTAGCCTAACCTGCATGTCTTTGGACTGTGGGAGGAAACCGGAGTACCCGGAGGAAACCCACACGGACACGGGGATAACATGCAAACTCCACTGGAATTATGATATAGTGAATTAAAAGTGAAA
The DNA here is from genome assembly GCA_029718625.1 of Synaphobranchus kaupii. Taxonomy (NCBI): domain Eukaryota; kingdom Metazoa; phylum Chordata; class Actinopteri; order Anguilliformes; family Synaphobranchidae; genus Synaphobranchus; species Synaphobranchus kaupii. The sequence goes on from CM056387.1 coordinate 33,535,883, forward strand.
TAATCTGTAAACAATTGTTGGAAAAATTACTTGTGTCATGCACAAAGTAGATGTCCTAACTGACTTGCCAACACTATAGTTTGCTAACATGAAATCTGTGGAGTGGTTAAAAATGAAGTGTATGTAAACATCCGACTTCAACTGTACGTTGCAAAGATAAACGTGTAGCATGCATATACTACAAATTTTGTTTTGTTTTAACAAAAAATTACAGGAAATATTCACACCGTGCATGCAACACAGAGAGTAGCTCTGCACGTCCCTGTCAGAACTTACCTCGTCAGAACGTAAAATTTAGTTTTGTTTTAACAAAAAAATACAGGAAATATCCACATCATGCATGCAACGCAGAGAGTAGCTCTCCACGTCCCTGTCAGATACACAGTTTTTGTATGCTTTATACTCTATTTTTATTTTTAATAAAGTAGCCTAGCTATATATTTATTTTTAAAAAATAAACTAGCTAGCTACTTGCTAAGCTAGACTGAAAAACGAACTATCAAAAAACAAGGGGCTATCAAGCTAACTATAAAAAAATATATACCAAAAATAAATAGACTACTATAACTAGAATATTCAAAAAAGCTAAACTGTAAGCTAGCTATATTGCTCGCTCGTTCTCTCTATCTCCTCTCCACACCGATCAACCGCTGCACTGCCTGCCCTCGCTCCAACACTGGGTGTAGCCACTGAACTATCGGTGGGCGTAGCTGTACAGGTTTCTATTGAAAATTGAAAATCGATTGAAAATGCAGTACCTAATGTTTTACCACCAGATTCTTAAAGTTTATGCTTTTTTGCGCTGACTGCAGTGATTTGTCAAGATTTGGACGAGGATCAATCAGTAATACTTAGAAAAAACCAAATGTATCAGTTATCATCTAAAATAAGTTGTTTTAACCTTTAAATTACAATAAATTATCATAATGTACTCTGAGTACATTCTGCACTATCAGAGTTGATTTAATACTGAACATTTTACAGTGTGGTATACTGCTGGCAATCTGACAGCTTTGAGCATTTCAGCTCTTTTTATTATTTTTATTCCCAGAGTGGAAAATAAATACACATTTTTCTCGCTTCGGCAGTTGTTTGGATGGACATTGTCATCATTGTCACTTCATGTTTTGTTCTGCCAGTGCCTGAAGGACACGTTTGGGCATTGTAATCTTTGATCATGAAATAGCAGGTATTGACTTTGCATTGACAGCCAGAGATACACTGGTACTGATTGCTGTGCACTGTTAATTACCCCCAGTAAATTGCAACAATGCAGATTCCTAAGGCCTCACTGAGACCTGCCCTCTCACTCTGACTCCTCCCATTTAATTTTGTGATCATTACTTATTCATGAGCTCCAGCTTATTTTGTCAGGGATGCATTTTATTCCTATATTCATTACAGGCAATGGAATATCAAACTAGAGGAGTGAAGAAAGAAGAAAAAAGAAAATGGAGTATAAAAATAAGTTCACCAAAAAATGAAATTAAGATGTGTTTCTATATATCCAGAGTGCTATCTATCCATCCAGATAGTTTCTCTGAGATGTAACTAGTTTTATAGACATAGGTTTTATAGACCAAAGCATGCCAGTATTCTTGGGTGCACTGTGTTGACATAAGTCCAAGAACACTGGCGTGATTTGGTTGAGACTTTGCGGATATACAAAGTTGGTGGTAGAAAGTAGTTTTCTAAAAAAAACGTGCACAAGAAGGTCTGTGGATGTGCACGAGTAACCGTGCCATTATATTTGGAAAGTGATGTTGCTGTAGATTTTTTTCCGATTGTACATTTTTGGCGGTTTGTGTGCCACAAACTTTGGACCCGTTGAGGTCCATTCTATCAGGGTGATATAACTAGTGAAATCTCAAAACTGTGTGGATGGATAGATAGCACTCCGGGTGTATAGAAACATATCTTAATTTAACTTTTGGGTGAACTGCCCCTTTCAGTGCAGATGGTATAACAGTTCAAGCAAATAAGGAAATTAATAATAGAAAGCCAATAAAAATGGCTTTTACAGAAGATTTTCTTTCCATTTTATTTGAAGACTAGCAGTGAGTATGACAGTAAATGGTAATTAGGTTCAAACATCATGCATAACCACATGAATGAACTTCTGTTTTTTCAGTCATCTATCTGCATCTCAGAAATGCAATAAAAACGGCAGGCTTACATAAAAATAAACATGTTTACTTTAGTCTAAATCACACAAGTATCATTTATTGAAGTGGTTATTTCTCTAGCAGGTGCCCTTTTCTTTGGTGACGACAGCTTACATTTGTACACATTGTAGAACCCTGCACAGTTAGACCAATGAGGGAATAGCTGGAGGGGAAGGAGTAAATATGTTTGTCCTCTGCTGTTGTGATGTAAATAAAAGAGTTTAGTGATTTATCCTCCGGTCATGAATATATTATATGTACATTTAAGAAGATACTGAGTCCGTCGCCATGAGTCAGATATGAATGCGCTGCTCCATATCCCGCTTAAGACAGGCCTGAAACGGATCAGTATGATTCTTATTCTCCGTTCGTAAACGGGGCCATGTTGTCATTACGGATATATCCGACCTATCGTCCAAATGCCAATATTCTAATGAGAGCATTAGAATACTCACACAGGAGCTGAACGACACATCAAATATATCTATAATCACAAACAGTAAGCGTAACAGTTACAATTGGTTTACTCGTAATTATTAAAATAGAATTTAGAATTTACTTTAATCATGCGTGAAGCTCAGAGTGGTTACACTCGACTCATCCATGTATGCCACCATTACTCAATATATGCTCCCGGGATTAACACTATTGCCGAATCTCGGTTCGGTGGAGAAACTCAGAGGTTGGGGTCTGGCTAACACAATACATGTATTATATTTTACATCGATAGTTGCGAGCCCAGGTTAGCGCGCACTAAATGGGCTCCTTAAGGCGAATTTGACAAGAACCGACGTTAAAAACGTCCATGGGCTCTCCACGTCAAATTCCCAGAGCCGTACATTCACTAAACCTGTTAATGACCGACCTTAGCCGCCTACCAACTTAGAATCTCCACTTTCTGTACCCCGCCACTGATCAGTTGGTCATTGGTCAGAATTTTTCCCGAGTATTCAGTCGTAATTTAGGCTGAAAAGATAGAAAATGGATTAGAGTCATGGAGACCACGCAAGTTAAAATAATAAGAATTTATTCACAGGCAGGTAGGTCATTATCTTAAATTCAGGTCAATTACAAAACATACAAATTAAGAAAAGAAACACAGAGTAAATATCTTACTGGCCTGCTTCAGCTACACACACACACAGAAATCTGCACAGGTGTGGGAAATCGAATTGCGATATTCCCTACACAAAATACACAATCTGCACGGTGTGGGAGATCGGATACGATGCTTCCTACCGAAAATACACAATCTGCATGGTGTGGGAGATCGGTTACGATCCTCCCAGATAAGTGTGTCTCCCTTTCTTTTAAGCCAAATCCTGTGTTTGAACCAGGCCATAAATTAACCTGGAGGTGTGGTCGAATCGGGAATCTAAACCCCCACCGCTGCTGAGTAAGGTGAAGGGAAAAGGAGTTGATTACCAGAGAGGACATTCCAGTGTTAGTTTTTTCTGAGTTATGGAAACTATGTTTTACTAAACTCCATTTGGTATGAAATGTATTTCATTAGATTCCTTGATTTTACCAGATTACATCCATACCAAACATCTTACCATTAGGATTATTATTCTGGAATTTAGCTCGGATTAAGTCTTATTATGTTACAGTTGTCATGAAAATTCCCTTCTGATGAACCCTTTTACATGCAATTCCTGTTACTACTACATAAGACGTAATGTAACAATGTAAGGATCACATGTGTAATGTTTGTAAGTTGTACCGGGTCTGTTGACCATCTCAACAGAAGTTTTAGAGTCCTGTTCCAGGAGAGAAGTAAAGGGTGTAATCACAAAGATGCCAACATGGGGGCACTGTGGTATTGTCCGTAGTAAATCCCATAGGACTGACCACGTGTGAAAATGTCACAGATGGTCGGGTAGGACATTCCTTGCGCCACCACCCGTGTCATAAATGCCCCTACATCACACATACACAACCATGACACCGTCCAACTTCCTCACAGTCCTTTCCCACTTTGATCCTTCGAGCCTCAGGTGAGAACAAATGGCTTGAACTTCCCCCCTGAAGGAAGTCCGAAGAGCCTATTGTTCTATCACACGGCTCTCTGGTCCTTTGAAGTATCTTCCCACATGGCAGCCTTTCCTGAGTCTCACTTTGATTCCCCTCCTACAACATCATCCATTTATACAGCTAAATATTTAATAAAGTTGTTCATATGCAATGTATTACTGCTAATGCTGTGCAAATGACCATGAAGTACTTGTAACTAATTGCAATTTATTCTAATATTTTAATTCCCAAAAAATAATTAGAATCCCTACTACATACAGTATATCACGATTGTGTGAAAGATTTGCCCTAATGAGCAAATTATAGTCATATTTTATATATTATATTAGTTTCCTAGTCATTCCTCTAAACCTAACTCCAAATTACATTTTCAGTAATTTCCCTAATGAGCATGCGGAGGTGTGTGTATTGAGGTGTCATATTTTTTAGTACCATGGATATACGTATACTTGCCCATATTATGCTTTGAGATTTCTATTGGACAGAAAATGGCATTAAATGTAAATTAGTTTTTTTTTGTTTACTTCACCTTAGAATCCAGTGGTTAATGGCATTCCCTTTTTTAATCTCTGCATTACAAAACTTAAATGAGCGAAGATACCAACAAATATCAGTTATGTTGTTCAAAGAATGGAAGCCATCATGCACACGCACGCGACGCCACACACACATGCTCACACACGCAAGCACATACGTGCATGAATGCACACACACATGCTCGCACGCAAGCACATATGTGCATGCACACACACAGACACACACACACACACACACACACAAGCATGCATGCGCCTGCATCCTTGGTGGTAAAAAAAAAAACATTTTCTTTAGTTCACAGGTAACTTAGTAACATCAAAGCCACTCCAACTTCCTCTGTGATTGCAGAGCTTCTGTTTTTAAACAGCCACAGGATAAGAGGATAGTGAAATGCAAAATGCATTAATGTGATTTCAAAACAATCATGCTTTATTCCAATCACTGCCAGCAAGGAAATTAAAGTTGGAACATAATTGGTTTACTTGCCTCTAATCCTTTTTTGTAAAATTGAATAGCACACAGTGAATCCAGAGATTATATGCTGGACGCGTGATTTGCCTTCACTTTGTACACGGTATGGAAGACATTTATGAATTATACGGATACATAATGCTATGAGCTGGATTACTATCAAACAGTTTAATGAATTCCATTATTGTGTGCATTTGGAAATGTGCACAATGACGATGTGCCTCACTCTGAGACATTACACACGAGATTGTATCATTCCTCATTCGATCATTCTGGCTGCTATTTCTCCTTGTTTTATTCTCTCTTCCTTTCTTTCTTTTTTACCTGGTACCAAAGCAATCTGGTTTAGCTACGAGGGCCTAAATTTAACGTGACCAAATTTAATGAAGTCATACGCAGGTGTTTCGGAAATAGGAAAGAGGTGGGGTTTTACAAGATCTCTGTACAGAGTGGGGGATAACAGAGGATTGGAGAGAGAGACACAGTGAGGGAGGGGAGAGTGAGAGAGAGGGAGAAGAGAGAGGGAGAGGAGGTGGAGAGAAGGGAGCAGTTGGGAAGAGAAACAGAACTGGAGAGAGGGAAGCGGACAGGAGCACATAAAGAGCTTATGCATGCTGATCCCCAGAGGAGCAGGGCCAAGCCGTGCTCTACTGCTTTAATGCCCAAGTTAAACTTCACAGAGAGGGATGCCTTGTTTAAGCTCAACGGGAGAGGAGGGAGAGGGGGAAGGGGGTCACAGTTAGAGACGATGAAGTGCTTTCCCCCTAAAAAGCTCAGACAGCTCAGACTCAGACCTCAGCCGAACGCTCTGACATACACCTCTCCCTCACTCTGAACTCACCATGTGATTATATTGGGGGCGGGGGCAGTCACGACTTTTCATACATTTCTTAAGTTCCGGGGACTGCTGCTTTTGCCAATGTGGCCAAACAATGTGCACTGTTGTTGAAATATAGATGGCCGGGCGCTCCCTCCAGTAACTTCAAAAGAGGAGAGGGATTGGTGCTGTGGAGCGCTCTTTGTCTGCAGGTGCATTAATGAGCCGGGGGACCTTTTGGGGGAGGAGGATAGGGTCAAAGTGGGGGGGGGGGGGGGGGTGGGGTGCACTGGTGGAGAATGCGGGCATAGCGGAGTCATAGGCGGCCTTTGCTATGTTTCATTCGTTTCACCTGAAACGGGCATCTCAACTGAAAGGGGCCTTGCCTCAATCATAAACTGAACTGATAAAGTTTATATATAATTTAAAAAATAAAAATCACAGTGAATAAAAGAACCGCCGACCCAGTAGTTTTCCCATTCAGCCACTGTAGGTGTTGTTCCTAACTTAAGCTATTTCAGTGATGCCATCTTGCTTCTCCTTATTTATCTATAGTCTATGGATCTGACCATTTCTGACCCACATCAAAACACTTGCTGCTAGCTACGATGTCAGAATGATCACATACAGTAGATTCATAATACCACATAACAGTTCTGTGCAATAATTCACATAAAATACGTGGCCTAATGTATTTATATACCTGAAAAAGTATGTGTTTTTACATAACAGCAACGTATTACAGCTGCAAGTGCAATAGGTAGCACTGTGGAAACATCATTGTTGCTAGGCAGTGGCAAAATGGAATAAGAGAATCTCTTCAACATTCAACAGAAACCAGTTGTAGAATCGTTACGAGGTAGGATATTTGGTTCTTTAATCTGTTTATCAGATTTGTTATACCGAAAATACATTGGGTAGGCGTAGCCTACATAGACTACAGTACGCAAAGGAAAAGACACAGAGGGCCCCTACCTTACACCCGGCGTTAACCCAACCGCAAGTGTCTTTGCAATCTTAAACCCGACGCTGGGTTCATTATAACCCCTAGCCCTCACATCGGTTAAATACCACGGCCGGTGTCCAAATCAGCACTCTTCCACAATGTTGAGTAGCCCTTGGTCAGTAGATAGGGCGAGAAAGTCGTAGAGTACGTGAAAAGTGCAGTATACTTCAAACACCTGGATGATACACTTACTTCCAGGGTTTCGCTGAGTCCATTCGGTGAGCACACTTAGGAGGTCACATAAATATGACGTGAAGCTTCGAACCTTCACTGACGTTTTCCTTCAATTACAACAGAAACAACAGTGTGACATGGCAGCGCAAGAGTGGGGTGCAGGGTTGCCAGATCTTGCAAGACTTTCCAGCCAAATGGCGACTCAAAACTAGCCCAAATTATGGCTAATTTTTAACCGAAACCAATGTATTTTAAATATAAATCGTCATGTTTTTACTTTTTTAAAGATAAGTGCTTGCTTTTCGACTTTTCATTTTTACCTGTGACTGCACTTTGAAAGAATGCCAATTTAGCTGTAAAACCCGCGGACATGGCAACACTGGTGGAGCGTCTTATGACCTGCTTACGACACTTCCACAGTGCGGTTGGAAAATAGTATGGCGGATAGTTTCCGCGGGCTGCTAAACAGTGCACATTAAACAGCACACTTCTGCCAGTGCACTGTACGCTGGAGACAAGCATGACTAAATATATCAAGATTACTATGTGAAATTATGTTATTGTGTAGGCTTATGTCAAAAAAATGCATAATAATAAAAAGGGTCCATAGGTCAAAAACCCACATATCTGTCCCTCAGCAAAGGGGAATGCTGCATTTAAATTGCTTTCAGCCCACTCCATCAACATCCAGATGATGTGTGATGGAACGTGTAAGGTTACTTGTATAGACTATTCGCAATTATCCTGGATCAATCTATGACTTAGCCTACATTTTGACAATAATTCCTGTAATCTTCTGGGGGGGACAATCTTCTGCTACGGGACAATGGCTAACCATTAAAAAAGGAGCGGATACCACCTATATCAAGGTCTAATGCTGCGAATTGTCATTTATAGCTAATGCGTGAATTGTCATTCAATGGAAAACTTGCGGCACTGCAATAGACGGACATTTGAGTTCTGAAATGTGCTTCAGATGTCATCACAATACAGCTCTGTTCATTGAGGCCTACAGCCTGTAAGTAAAATAGAATGGTTTTGACTGAAAAAAGTTCAAAACCTTGTCCAGTGAATTGTTTTATTGTTTTTCAAATAGCCAGTCCCCGGGATTTGCTGTGCATAAGGTTTTTTTCGATAGCCTACAGTTAAAAAACGGAGATACATTTCACCATTATTAACTGAATTTTAGTCCTTAATATTTTTTTAACTACAGTAACCAGGCTTCCATACTCTCAGCTTATTAAAACCCTGCTGATTTATACCTATAACTAAACCAAAAACAATTTTAAAGAGAACAATTAATTCACAATTCATTTTAATGCCATTCTCTGCATGGTGTGCTTTAACTTCATGCAGGAGCAGGTCTGTTTCACCTGCTGTAAATTTTCACTTTAATGTATTTAGTGTCATCATTAAGGCAAGAATAAGGGTATTTAGCCTATGTTATTAATCAATATTAGAATGCAGGTAATGAACTTCGGATGAAGCTTGAACTTCGAGAACTCCATGAGAACATTCTCATGGAATTGACGTTTGACAATGTTTCATTGCATAATCAAACGAAATTCATTAAACAAGCAGGCTAATTTGCCGTCTTCTAAGGTGAGACGGAAGCCATTGGTAGCTTATTCTCAGCTGTTGCAGGTGCTTTTAACGGAATTTAACAACCAATATTTTGTAAAATAACAGCACTGTCGGGAATTACCAGGAGGTAATATTGATCATACTATTGATCCATATAGCCTATTCCTTGATCGCACTAAACACGCATGAGCATGTCTTGTTTCGCCATCATATAAGCAATCCGTCAAGGTGGAAAAGCAGGCTTTTAAAGGGAATGGGATATGACATTATGATTGGTTTATTGCATGTTTATGCCAAGACACACCTATAATTAATTAATGAAGAGACTAAGTTCAGCTCATTTGCACGGTTACGCCGTGCTTAGCGCTCAAAAAACACGCCATCAAACTAGCAAAAGTGGACTTGGACACGCCCTAAATGCACTTTACGCCATGCACTTAGACAAAGCGCTAAGATCGCCAAGATAGAGCCCCGAATGTTTATTTGTAACAGTTTTTACAACTTTTTAATAATAGCCTTTAGGCTAGCCTATTATTGTTCCTATGTCGGGAGGAAAACGGTATATGTTATGCGTGTTATTGTCTGACTGTGTCAAGATAGGGCTCCTATTGGTTTTTGAAACGGGCCTCCAATGGCAAAGGCCGCCTATGGGGGATTAAGTTGTCTGTCTCTCCTCAGGAGGGTTTTACCGAGAGAAGTACAGCAGGCACACCGTGTGTCGCAGCCTATGACAGCAGCGAGACGCGGTCTTTAAGGAGGTGTGGGCACGGGCTCTTGATTCTGAGGTTATGGGTTCAAATCCCTTGTGCCCTTGAGCAAGGCACTTACAGCTGAACCGATTCTGTCAATGCACAGCTGCTTGTAGGCGAGAGGATAATGTGTGGAAATGTGTGCTGTTGGAGAGCACATGCAGGGGATAATGATCCACAGCATTGACCCTGCTCTATGAGAAATATGGAGCTTTCTTTCTCCCTTTTCCCTTTCCTTGATCCCTGTTATTCTTTCCGTTTTTTACCTTTTGTATTAATCCGTTGCTTTGTTCTCGTCGTTCTTCTTGTTCACCTCTGTTTGCATTAGTCTGCCTTTCCTCTGAATCTACCAGTCTATCCACTGCACATGATAGAATGAATGTTTCATCTAGTGCTGCTGGCTGCAGGCTTTCAAGACGTAACATTTCAAATAGGGTGCAGCATTTCAATAGACACAAGCACATGAACACGCACACAAACACGAGAACATGCACAAACATTCATGCACATGCATGCACAAATCAACAAACATGCATGCACATTAACAGGAGCACACACACACAAACACACACACAAACATTCATGCACATGCATGCGCAAATCAACAAACATGCATGCACATTAACAGGAGCACACACACACACAAATATTCATACACATTCATGCGCAAATCAACAAACATGCATGCACATTAACAGGAGCAGACACAGTGACACGCATACACTCACATTCACAGCATACATCAGTCACATACACAATGGCAAATACACATGCTCATACACCTACAATCCCCTTGTTGGTCTCTTCATGTTTGAAACAGTTCTTGTGTAACTATCACACAATATCGGTCTCTTCATCCTATCATGCAACAAGTAGATACGTTCACTGCTGTCATGTCAAAGAGGAACCCATAAATGTTGCATTTTTATCAGATTCCCATTAACAGCAGGACACTTCCTCAAAAGCTTCCAGTAACACATTCCTGCAGCTCCTCTAACACATTCACACTGCCTGTGAAAGCCTCCAGCTTCTCTAACACATTCACACTGCCTGTGAAAGCCCACAGCTCCTCTAACACATCCACACTGCCTGTGAAAGCCCACATCTCCTCTAATACATTCACACTGCCTGTGAAAGCCCACAGCTCCTGTAACACATTCATACTGCCTGTGAAAGCCCACAGCTCCTCTAACACATTCACACTGCCTGTGAAAGCCTCAAGCTCCTCCAACACATTCACACTGCCTGTGAAAGCCTCCAGCTCCTCCAACACATTCACACTGCCTGTGAAAGGCTGCAGCTCCTCTAACACATTCACACTGCCTGTGAAAGCCCACAACTCGTCTAACACATTCACACTGCCTGTGAAAGCCTCCAGCTCCTCCAACACATTCACACTGCCTGTGAAAGGCTGCAGTTCCTTGAACACATTCACACTGCCTGTAAAAGACCACGGTTCTTCTAATATATTCACACTGCCTGTAAAAGCCCACAGCTCATCTAATACATTTACACTGTGAAAGCCTGCAGCACCTTCAAATGATGTACCAGACTTGTAGATCATCTTATATATTCACACGGCCCATAGTAACACATGGTTTTTCGTGCATATCAATCCAGTCTTTCAAGATATATGGCTCCTGGACTACATACAACTGATCCATCAAGTCAAGAACAATTAGGTCAAAGTACCATGGTGGTTAAACTGAGTGCACCCAATTTCCCAATTTTACTGTAAAGTTCAGGTTTAACTGCAACATCTGCTTCTGAGCAAATAAAAAGCCACTGCAACAGCAAACATGTACTCAAATAGGCAAAATGATTTATTAAAATATAATGGATTAATTTCAACTTTTAATACCAAATCCATTTAACTTTAGTTCAGTAATTGATTTTAGCCATAAAACGTATTAGCTTGTATTAGCCTTTGGCTACTTTGCTTGAGTTGGACTCACTGCAAGACTAAATTTAACTGGTATATACCCTCTCTCTAATGGTGTCATTTCACTGCATTATTCTTTTTGCCTGTTTATTTGTGTGTGTGTGGGGGGGGGGGGGGGTAATTGCAGGGATTACAGTCATTGATAAATTCACTGATACATTCTGTACGCGGAAGTGTGAATCCACTCTCCCCAGTGTCCCCAGTCAAACTGAGTGATGTCCAACTTTGCTTATTGTGACTCACTTTCCATGGCAATGCCACTAATCAGCCACTAGGTGGAGCCTGCATAGAGAGTTGTAAGAAAAGGGGTGATGGATTGCAATCTGTTTCTCTTGTGTTTTTGTGGGGGGGAAAAAAAAACATTTTAAAAGGCCTGTCAAGACATAGTATTTTGTGCAGGAAGCTTAACTTTTGTAGTGTGTGTGTGTGTGTGTGTGTGTGTGTGTGTGTGCGCGCATGCAGCTTTGTGTGTGTGTGTGTGTGTGTGTGCGCGTGCATGTGTGCACATTAGTATGAGTGTGTGTGTATGTGCGCGCATGTTTTTGAGTGAGCCTTTAATTAGCCAGGGGCCGGAGGTGCCACTTTGAGAAAGCAGACTCCCCACGTCAGCCTGACTCACAGAAGGGGCTGCTGGGAAGGGCACTTTCAAGCTTCAGCTGCTCATTAGCTGGGTGCCATAGGGACAGAGCTGGAGTTTGGATCTGGCCAATGGTGTGGCACAGTGTGGGTGGAGGAGGGAGATCGCTGGTGTTGGAGAGGTGAAGAATGTTAAGTTCATGTATCCATGGCATCTGCTGTTATTCTAGATCTTGTGACAAAACCATCCATTTAGAGGCTTTGCTATTTCTACTGGAACAGCGAGGGACCTGTAGCTATACATTATTTTTTCATTATAAAAAAAAGTTATATTCTTCAGACTAGTTTTGTGCATGACTTGTTGACATAAACTGGAATGTTACTTCAGTCATTTGAATCAACTGCATAAAACCAATATGTCTCAATATTTAAAGAGAACATGTGTGTCAGGGGGAGACTGTGGGTCCTTTTGTAAGGGGATGATAGTCGTGATTTCAAACAATTAAACCCTTATCTGCCATAGTGGTACAGCTAGCTCCTCCAAATCATCACTTGATTGCACCTTCAAAGGAAAGCTAAAGACTAGTGACTTGTGATTGCGGGTGCGTGTGCGTGTGCTTTTTACTGTAGTTGGCTACATGGAGCTTGTTAATGTTATTTATCAGGTCTTTGTTTGACATTGCAGAGAAAAAAACAAACAAACAGCCATAAACACTTTGACTCGGTCCACCCTCTCTCTGCCGTGGTCTCCGTGGAGACGGGAGACGGGCGAGGGGTGCCCAGAGGCGTGGGACTAGAGCGATGCGCTCATTAAAAACTCTGCTTCAGCCTCCAGCCTCCAGACTCCAGGCTCCAGCCGGCTTTCATACTGTCTCAGATTGTCTGAGAGGAAATCTAACTGATCCCCCCTGATCTTTCCCGTTTGTACCTGACGCTCTGTGAGCAAATGCTGAGTCATGCCACACTGTGCCTCTAATGGCAACCAGCTGCATCAGTTTTTTATATTCAGATGTGGGAAATGAAAGTGTTTCCTGTGGTATATTTGATCCCCACACTTTCCGAAACAAAGGATGGCTTAACGTCTCTCTATGGACTATAGCACTGGGACTGAGTACCCAGGAAAAGTCCCAGCCCCAGATGTTGGGTGTTGGAATGATATTAAGGGCACCGGGGGGGTGTCAAATCCGTTTTTCTGGATAAAGAGACAACACTAATGCATCACCATTCATCCCACACTAGCCACTGTTTTTTCACAAGGTTTCTCTCCAGCGGCTGGGATCAAATATGGGGTTTCTAGCATTCCTTTCCGTTTCACTCCACACATTTTTACTCCAGTGCCTTTTTACAGTTCAAGACATACACATTAGATGTAGAATGTATTGTTTTCTCTCTTTTTTATATGAGAAAAATTGCAGTGTGAACATTAATAGAGCCAAGGTTAGAGGGTGCAGATGGCTGCACCTCCTGCCATAGATTTCACACAAGATATTATCATCTCTCTTTCACATGTGGTACTCGCTGCTCTTAATACTACTAATTTATTAATTGTTTTCAAGATTACGGTAATACATTCTGAACTAAATGAGCACAACTGCAGAATGATTGAGTTTATGGCTCTGCAAATAATAAATATCCTTCCTCTTGCTCATGTTTGTCAACATCAATCTTGGTTGTACTTGCATGGCAACACTGGCAACATCAGCCTTAGTTGTATCATGGCAACACTGGAAACATCAGCCTTAGTTGTATCATGGCAACACTGGAAACATCAGCCTTGGTTGTACCATGGCAACACTGCAGGGATTCACTTTTGTGGTGTGTATGTGTGTGTGTGCGCGCGCATGCAGCTTTGTGTTGTACCATGCCTTGGTTGTACCATGGTAACACTGGAAACATCAGCCTTGGTTGTACCATGGCAACACTGCAAACATCAGCCTTGGCTGTACCATGGCAACACTGGAAACATCAGCTTTGGCAGGGTAGCATGAGAAGCACCAGTCTTGGTTGCACTTGTAGGGGAGCATTAGAAGCATCAGGCTTGGTTGCGCTTGCAGGGGAGCATTGGAAGCATCAGGCTTGGTTGCACTTGCAGGGGAGCATTAGAAGCATCAGGCTTGGTTGCGCTTGCAGGGGAGCATTGGAAGCGTCAGGCTTGGTTGCGCTTGCAGGAGAGCATTAGAAGCATCATGCTTGGTTGCACTTGCAGGGGAGCATTAGAAGCATCATGCTTGGTTGCGCTTACAGGGGAGCATTAGAAGCATCAGGCTTGTTTGTGCTTGCAAGGGAGCATTAGAAGCATCAGCTTGGTTGCGCTTGCAGGAGAGCATAATTTACAGGGGAGTTATAAAGATAAAGCCCACCGAGTTAAAAAAGGGCTGCTGCGCAATTGATTCATTTCCATGTAATTGAGTGGATTTCACATAAAGCTGCTTTTTACGAACGCCGCCGACCAACGGACACTGTAAACTTTATAGGCACTTAGTAGGCCCTCCGTGAGACTGTGAAAATGGGCCCTGTCTCCGACTGTAGGCAGTTCAAATGGCACACTCCACTCCACAATGGCTTTTATGTATGCTCAAGCTTCCAACAAGGTTCAGGTCAACTGCTAGGCCCAATGGATCGGCTAAAAACATTTGCAGCGACCCTCTAACCCCCCTAGGGAAGTGAAGCCAAATGCATTTGTGGATGATTTTATCCTGTTTACTTCCATTTTGGTAGCCAATTGTACCCTAGTAATTCCCTGTGTACTGCTCAGAAAATCGTAGCTACACAACCTCTTCGGCCAGTGGTAGGAAGGAGGTCACCACATCTTCTCCAAGGCGTAACTCCTCATGCCCCTGACAATGGTTCCAGCACTACACGGAGTCACTATGTGCACAACGATTCTCCCCGCCAAATCCCACCCACCCACCGTCCAATTTGACGCTTTCTCAAGGCACCGGCCATACTCGGATCTGGCCCTCTGTGTGCAACTGCACCGACTCAAAGGCCAATGCTTTTACCACTGCGCCACCGCGGCTCCCCGATGAAAAATAAAGTATTTTTAAAAAGAAAAAGTCAAAGCGCTCGATACCCTTCATTGAAACGACTGTTTCAGTTCCGATCGACACAATACGGACTCCACAAGCCAGACCGCTGGCCCCACCCGCCCACACCCCCTTTAATCTTTTGCTATGCTCTTCCACATGTTCCCTGACCTTCTGCAACATTTAGCGACTTGTTCCCGTCCAAAACTTGGCCGAGGAAGCCCATGTTTGACTTTTGACTGCTGTGACGAGGCCTGACAGGGCTGTCCCGCGCTGCTCGGAGTGAACCGCGGTGACCTTATCAGAGGCAGCGCCAAGCCATGTGGCACCCACAGTAATGAAGAATGACGATGAGGCCCTTAATCGTATATCTGCATGTGTGTGAAGAGAAACAAGCTGAGAGAGATGGGCACGGAGTGTGAAATTGAATCTCGTTAAGGGGGTGTGGCTTACTGCATCATAACTGGCGGCCAACCTGAGTTTTTATAAAGGGATACGAGACATGCTGCTAAGTAGACATGAGTTTTCGTTGTTATCTCCTGAATATATAGGCCTCGTTGTGCTTATCCCTTAGTTGAGTTATTAGGCACAGTACACTATGCATTCTACCCTGTAATCCCAATGTAAATGCACTGCAATATGGGTGAACCCTGAACTTTCCATCTAATTCCATCAGGACATAAAACTGGGCTAGTAAAACTCGCTAGGAAATTAGCTCATGTACACACAACACACTGGTAGTTTTGGGGTCGACGGCCATGTTTATAACTGTAATCGGTGTGGTTGTGCGCCGGTTCACGCACGCGTGTGAAGGTGGTATGCTATCATCGTGAAAAGAGCGGCCCAAATCACGACCGCGGCGTCGAGTGGATTTGTCGCGCAGCAATGGTGTCCACCTGCAACGAGACTTCTGAAAGAATTAGAGTGTAACAGCATGTGCACGGTGCTGCCGTGAAGTATTTCCCCCCTCGTGCACTCCCCAGGGCTTTGCACTCAGTTACTCATCCAGAGGAATTCAATTAAACGAGCCCATCAGAGCTTTGAACGGTAAAAGCGTCGCTTCAAAAATGGCATTTTGATTCTGCTGGAGTAACGTTTGTGTCTGGTGACACGGGCTAGATGAGACCCCCCCCCCCACACACACACACACACACACACACACACACACACACACACACACACACACACACACACACACACACACACAGCAGACAACTCATTGCTTTCACTTAACAACCTGTTTCATTCTTTACTTATTTTGACTTAATACATAATTGGAAATCGCTGCTGCGGTTCATTTAACTGGCTTTTGTTCTGCGGGGAAGGGCGAGAGGTTGTGTTTGCAGAGAGATTTCTCTCATTCTCCGCTTCTGTGCCAGCGAGCTCTCCCAGACCCCCGGCTCCCATGTCCAATTGCACACAATTACAAAGGGCTTTTCGCACGGCGCGCTCCGGCTATTTCGGTCGGCGGTTTTTTTCCCGTGGCGGGGCCAAAACTACAAGGGCACGCGCTGTTCTCAAAACCTTTGTGTTCTTCCCGAAGCCAGGATGCGTTTTACGTGCTGCGTGTAAAACAGTCTGTGAAGCACAGGACAGCATTCATTAAGAGCGCTGTGACAAGAAACACTGGATTCATTGATTGACTCTTTTATCTTGACTTTGATAATAATGAATACCCTTAGACTTAGAGTATGGGTAAAATATTAGCAGGCTAAAGTACATGTCTTCCTGCAGAGACATTTGTTCTCATCAATTAATTGTAAAAGAAGAATAATCTTTTGAAGTGTACATTGAGCTCCTGACCTGCTGTGGTTGTTGAAGATCTCATGCACCAGTGACCCCTGCTGGTGGAGTGAGTAACCACAAGTCCTCAGTCCTTGTTCTCTCACTTTTGCCACCAGATCATCCTTCAGTAGCCTATAGCTGACTGAGTAATTTCCTCCCTCCCCTCTGTACCTCAGTATGTGTTGTGAGCATTCTGGCACAAAATGGCCACCGTGCTTCAGCCATGGTGCAGGACAACCTGCAACTGCCTTGTTCCGCAATTCCTGAAAGACGCCCCTGAAGTCATCCACCTTTTTAAGGCACCTGCTCGCACGATGGACATCCCCAGAGACACATGCAGAGATGGTAGTCATACTGCAACCATTGCTTCTGGATGAACGTGTGAAACGATGAGCTTTTCCGGAGAGTTCCTCCAGTTCCAGTGAAAGCCCATTTACAGTGGGGGGGGTGGTAGAGTGTATCCAGTCTGCGGCTTTGAGGGACTAATATTCATTATGGCAGATTGATATTGTCTGCATGAATCACAGAGAATGTCACATCGGTCAGGGAAGAATGATAAAAAAGCTACCTTTGCACTCCGCCATTTTTAGCAGCCTTCATGGAACCCTATTAACCTTAAACTCTCAAAGCTTGTTGTTGACCTGCATTGACCCAAAATACTTATTTACATGTACATGTATAAGTATTTACTTTGTTGGCATAAATAATAGAGGTACTGTCCATGCACTGGAAAAATAAATAGAATGTGTCAAATATATGACATAAAATGGCATTCATCAATCATATATAAAAGTTTTTTTAAAATTTAAGTGAAACAGATGTTTCAGCATATAGTCAGTGCTATCTTCTGCTCCGACATTATGTCAAGAGTCATTTTGGCCAAGCGCAACAATTGCCTTTAACCATTAAATGTTATCGCAAGATGTATAAAATCATAATATTGAAGGCATGTCGCATGGCACATTTTCATAAATAAATCTCTCTCTCTCTCTCTCTCTCTCTCTCCTCCCATTCCTCCCCCTGTCTCTCTCTCCAGGGAAGGAGGAGTCGGTGGCCACCTTCAAGGGGAACGAGTTCTTCTGCTACGACCTGTCTCTGACGCCCATCCAGAGCAGCACGGACGAGATCACGCTCTCCTTCCGCACCCTGCAGCGCAATGGCCTGATGCTGCACACGGGCAAGTCGGCCGACTACGTCAACCTGTCGCTGAAGAGCGGCGCCGTCTGGCTGGTCATCAACCTGGGCTCGGGGGCCTTCGAGGCGCTGGTGGAGCCCGTCAACGGCAAGTTCAACGACAACGCCTGGCACGACGTGCGCGTCACCCGCAACCTGCGCCAGGTAGCGCTTCCCTCCGTCACTCTCTCTCCACCTTTGACTTTTGACCTTTGACCCTTACCTTCTTCATCCCCCTCGTCCTTCCTGCGCAGGTATCCCCGGATGGAGCATCAGCGCTGTGGGTTGCCATGTCCTCTTTTGAACTCCCCAGGTGTTTGAACACTGTTGAAAGCCTCCGTGTAGCAGCTCTCCAAGGCCAGAGGAGGAGGGGGGGGTGGGGGGAGGGGGGTGTACTAATGTCTCCGAGCTGAGCAAATTGAAAAGGGAAGGCCACATCCTGATCTGAATCTTATGTGAGGCCCTGCCGCAGAAGAGCTCTCTGTTAAAATATTGAGCAAACCTGTCGTGGTGCATAATCACAGGGAGGCCAGAGGTGACCTTGACCCTGGCATTTTTAGAACACACTACCAGTGTA
The DNA here is from genome assembly GCA_029718625.1 of Synaphobranchus kaupii. Classification (NCBI taxonomy): domain Eukaryota; kingdom Metazoa; phylum Chordata; class Actinopteri; order Anguilliformes; family Synaphobranchidae; genus Synaphobranchus; species Synaphobranchus kaupii. Next base: position 33,554,499 of record CM056387.1, read on the forward strand.
ACATGGGACCGCTCTTAAAATGCGTTTCTTGACCGTGCAGCACTTCAACACAAAATGTGGGGCAGAGACTGTAAATTAGAGCTTGCAGCGTTTGTCTTCATGGCCTCGGCCCAGCCGAGAGGACCTGGGGTTCAGGTTTGACTTGTTTGTTCATCTGTCGCGGAGGCTTGAAATGAGTTTCAATCACCTGGCTGATCCGAGGGTTCAAAGACGACGTGATCAGATTTCTGAGCGGGACCTCTATCAGTGCATGTCACATCAATGTGTTTTTCACCACGTATGAAAAGTTGGGTGCAGAGTAAAGTGTTGATAAGGAGCCCCTGTCCACCTTCAATAACAGAAGCAGATTTGACAGAAGTGCGTCACTGGGCAGCGTTCTCACTCACCATCGCCAATTTTCCCTGCTTTCGGTAATTACAATTGGAGCAAATGTCTCGTCAGAGCCAGCAACAGCTATCGTAATTAGCCGATGCTGCACGACCCTGATGCGGACGCGTTCCGCAAGTCACCTTTCAGTGCGAGTCACACGCGGTAAGAAACAAATACCCCCCCTTTCCAAAAAGCAGCGTCGTCCCCCATTGTTACTGTACGCGCCTGAAAACAGGATCGCCCGTTATCGATCCTGGAAAACGGGACCGCCATAAGTCAAGAAGGTTGATGAGGTTGTTCTTGGCTGGGACGCGATCGGTCACGCTCTCGAAGACAAACTGCCTGTTCCCTCCTGGTGAGAGATTGCGTTCGAACCAGCCCCGCACCAATGAAATCAAAGGCCTGCTTTTTGTTCTCCCCTTCTGCCTTCTTCGGTTCAGAAGTGTACATGGGAGAAATGTCAAATGGCAGGATGCCAGCAAACACCGCCCCGGGTGGGGCAACTGGAGCTGTGGGCGCACACAAACACCAGATGAAGCCCAGGGGATGTAGGGAGCTGCAGTCTAATATCTCTAACTGTCAGCGTTGTCTATGCAGCCGAATGCTCCGGTGACAGGTCGTTCAGCCCTTCAGGTGTCGCGGGTTTGGGATTTGGAGAGGGAGAGAGTTACATGCTGAAGTGACGGGTTGTCTTGGAGAGAAAAAGTCGCGCGGAACCGGTGGATTTACAAGATCAACGCCGGAAAAGTGTTGATCTACCGTAGAGAACTGAATGTGTTTGTCTCGAGAAGCAAATCCTCGCAGCGCGGTCCACCCCTACGCCGGGGGCCACTTGGTACAATCCGAGTACCATTGTCCAATCAGGGCTGAAGTAGAGGTCACCTGACCCAGTGAAGGACATGTGGGCAGTACTGGTAATGACGTAGTGAATGAACCACTGTATATAGCCTACTCGAAATGATAACATTGCTTTACTGATGTACAATTTTCCTGAGTTACTTACTAAGTTACTGAATCGAGTGTGTCTTCTCATTCTGACAACCCATTTTTAGCCAGTGGGATTGAAATGGGACCAGCGGCAAACTCTTCTACAGGAAAAAGTATGCGGTTATTGATCACTGACACACAGAGCAAGACAGCGCAGTTCGATCGCCGCACACACTGAGCATGACTGCTAACGGACTAACCCCTCGGCCTGACCGCTGCGTTGGATGGGAGCGTCAACGCCTACCGCGTTAGAACTGCGGGGGAGGCCTTTGCGTGAGCCTGGGCTAGCGGGCGGTGGCGTTATCGGTTCTGGTGTCAGCGTTAATCAATGAAGGGGAGATAAAGAGCTGCCTTGGGGTCACAGGCTGAGTACACTTTCTCCCGGTCCACATCGAGCCGAGGCGGTGAAATCACGCGGCGATATCATCGCCATCGCCGACAGCTTCAGATCCTCAGGGAGTGCTAAAACCCGTACGCTGCCATCGACCGTCTCACAATGGAGCCCTCGAGATGAATGTGTGGACGGTAATGGCTCTCCGGCGTCCCTGAGGAGTTAACACTCAGACCAAGGTAGATTGAGACATTACTGAGCATTACTGCATGGTAGAACCCTATGCATGAATGATCTCAACATTCAAGAGGTAAAAATTTACAACTTTGCCTCTTATCAATGAGGCAAAGTTGCTCATGTTAAGGGCAAAGTAAATGTATAAACCATAATCGGATGATAGGATTTATAATCCTTTATGAAATAAAGGAAAAATAATTTTTTTTTAATTGGGCTTGGCTGTCTGATGCCAACAGCCAGAGAGCTCCACCTAGTGGTGAGAGAGAGAGAGAGAGAGAGAGAGAGAGAGAGAGAGAGAGAGAGAGAGAGAGAGAGAGAGAGAGAGAGAGAATATTTTCGACTCATAAAAAAAACTTGCTTTTGCTTTTCTCTTATGTTCAGCAGAACTGGAAAAGCTGTTGTCCCCATTACTGATTTAAAAGGCTTTTGGCCTTTAAGAATACCACCCGCTGCCATCTTCCAAGTCCTGCCCACAGTGACTAAACCTTAGAAAGCCAATAATAATTTTCATTTGATTTATTTAACGTCTGCTGGAGTTTTAAAAAACTGAGTGGCACATTGATGAGGATATTGGAGGGTGACTCCTCGTCCTCACATCAGTCAGACGGCTGGCAATGCGGTTGCCAGAGCGATGATGGGGCTATCATGCAGCAGGTTGGAGACGTAAGCGTAGGTGGTGGCGGAGTTCTCAGAGGCACCATGCTGTTCCTGGAGGACCCAATCACTCTCATGGGGACCTGGGTGCGCTCGTCTCCTCCATCTGGGAACGCCTCCCACCATAAACCCCTCTCATTTTCAAGTCTATTTATTTTTTTACCCAGAAGCCCTTATACCGGGGTTACAAATCATACATATGGGTTTTATGGCAGCAAGCTGCTTGCCATTTAAATTTACTGCTTCCTGGTTCTATAACCTGGACACCTGGCCAGAGCATCAGCTGGGCGTCTTTGTGATGTCATAATCCGTCTGGGACTCAACATTCTCAAGCAGCTGGAATGAATTAGAATCTGCACCCATTCACTCACATGCACGAGATTGCAAAGCATTACCACATGAATTCTCGTTCAACAAAATACACTCTAGTCCAAAGTACTCACTCGTACCAGTAGGATGAATACGTATATATAGACCAAATTGAATCCTTTCAGAATTAGCTGGCAGTTATGTGCCATCTGCTATATCTGTATGGAGAGCACTATATTATTAAGAGATGGTGTTGGCAATAACGGCTTCCACATCACCGATAGCTTTTATAGGCTGCGCTGGAGAAAGAAATGCCATTTGAACCCTCAGCCAGTTGCTTGCAAAGTGCACGCCATTATATCGCATCTCAGAGAATAATGAGAACACCTATTTAGTAAACAAAGAAAACGGCAATTTGTCTCATTCAGTGAAGTGCAAACATCTGTGTCACGTTAAGTGGCACCTGAGCCATGATTTAAACGTGTGAGTTAGAGGACTGTGCCTCCAGAACAGAGTCCAATACGGAGAGGTGTGGCAGCGGAATCATTGTGCCCTTCCTGCCCCCTCACGCACTACCTGCTCCGCCCTGCAGGCACAGTACCAGGTGGGCACAGCTGGCAAATGTTCAGACAATGTAAAATACATTTCTGCTATTTGGACAATTTTGTGAAATCCCTTGTTTTGATTGGCCCGCGGTAAATCACTGTGTGCAAAGTGATGTTTTCCCATAACAAAGTGACCAATTTATTTTCTTTTTTTCCACCATGAACAAAACAGACTGAGAATAGGAGGCAGACACGACCAAATCTAAACTTCACCAAACAGTCTGAGAATAGGATACAGACACAACCAAATATTCCCTTCACCAAACAGACTGAGAATAGGATACAGACACGACCAAATCTTCCCTTCACCAAACAGACTGAGAATAGGATACAGACACAACCAAATATTCCCTTCACCAAACAGACTGAGAATAGGATACAGACACGACCAAATCTTCCCTTCACCAAACAGACTGAGAATAGGATACAGACACGACCAAATCTTCCCTTCACCAAACAGACTGAGAATAGGATACAGACACGACCAAATCTTCCCTTCACCAAACAGACTGAGAATAGGATACAGACACAACCAAATCTTCCCTTCACCAAACAGACTGAGAATAGGATACAGACACAACCAAATCTTCCCTTCACCAAACAGACTGAGAATAGGATACAGACACGACCAAATCTTCCCTTCACCAAACAGACTGAGAATAGGATACAGACACAACCAAATCTTCCCTTCACCAAACAGACTGAGAATAGGATACAGACACAACCAAATCTTCCCTTCACCAAACAGACTGAGAATAGGATACAGACACGACCAAATCTTCCCTTCACCAAACAGACTGAGAATAGGATACAGACACGACCAAATCTTCCCTTCACCAAACAGACTGAGAATAGGATACAGACACGACCAAATCTTCCCTTCACCAAACAGACTGAGAATAGGATACAGACACAACCAAATCTTCCCTTCACCAAACAGACTGAGAATAGGAGGCAGACACGCCCAAATCTTCCCTTCGCCAAACAGACTGAGAATAGGATACAGACACGACCAAATCTTCCCTTCCCCAAACAGATTGAGAATAGGATACAGACACAACCAAATATTCCCTTCACCAAACAGTCTGAGAATAGGATACAGACACAACCAAATATTCCCTTCACCAAACAGACTGAGAATAGGATACAGACACAACCAAATCTTCCCTTCACCAAACAGACTGAGAATAGGAGACAGACACAACCAAATCTTCCCTTCACCAAACAGACTGAGAATAGGATACAGACACGACCAAATATTCCCTTCACCAAACAGACTGAGAATAGGATACAGACACGACCAGCCAATTAATCTCTTCCCTTCTGCTTCCATCGCCTTCCTCTTGTGCAATTTGTCACCTAGCAACAGGGCTGTGTTGTTTAATCCTGAGCTGGTGCAGCTGCAAGATGGAGTTAACCCTCTCTGCTCTCCTATGCCCCCCACTCTTTTTTGGCTCGTTTAAACCAAAATAATTTCCAGTCACTCTAGAAGAAAACTCTCCCAGGGATACATTATTTTAGAGGGATTCTGACTCAGTAATCTGGTCTCTCCTTTGTCATGCAAATATTTGCCAGTAAATTAAATAGGTTACACTAGCCAAGGAAAATCTCTCTCGTGCTATCCATTGTGTTGAGTGGAGCTGAAGCCAAATGCCATTACTGGGCCATTTTGTTGTGTGATCGGTTGTGGAGACCAGATGGCCTTTGTCTTTGTTTCTGAATGGATGGTTAATTCTTTAAATTAAATTATTTAAATAAAATTTTATTAATTTTTTTTTGTATAGGGAGAGGCGGCCTTGGTTGCGGGAATTGATCACTCATCACCCAATAGCGTATGCATTTAGGAATGTGAATGATCTGCTCTGGGTGCCAGAGAGGAAATAATTGTAGGAAGTCAAAATGAAAGAATGCTTGTGAACAGATGTCATCTTTCCCCCTCACTTTCTGTCTCCCTCTCATCTGTTCTCTCTCTCAGTAACTGTCCCACACTTCCTGCCTCCCTCTCATCTGTTCTCTCTCAGTAACTGTCCCACACTTCCTGTCTCCCTCTCATCTGTTCTCTCTCTCAGTAACTGTCCCACACTTCCTGTCTCCCTCTCATCAGGGCTGTGTCCGAATCAGCACTCTTCCACACTGTTGAGTAGCCTTGGTAAGTAGATAGGGCGAGAAAGTCGTAGAGTGCGCGAAAAATTTTAAAATTGCAGTATACTTCAAACACCCGGATGACACACTTACTTCCGGGTTTTCGCTGAGTACATTCGGGAGCACACTTTTCAGGAAGTACACGAACATTTTGGTCACGTGAATATGACGTGAAGCTTCGTTTAAAAAAAATGAGCCGCAGTTTCGCTGACGTTTTCCTTCAAATACAACAAAAACAACACGTAAAATGGCAGCGCAAGACTGGGGCGCGGGGTTGCCAGATTTTGTAAGACTTCCCTGCCAAATGGCGACTCAAAACTAACCCAAATTATAGGCTATTTTTAACCGAAACCGACGTATTTTAAATAGAAATCATCATGTTTTTAATTTTTAAAATAAGTGCGTGCTTTGCGACTTTTCATTTTTACCCGTGACTGCACTTTGAAAGTATCCCAATTTAACTGTAAAACCGCGGACATGGCAACAGTGGTGGGACGTCTTTGGAAATAGTATAGCAGATATATTTTGCGCCCTGCTAAACAGTGCACATTAAACAGCACACTTCTGCCAGTGCACTCTTCGCAGGAGACAGGGCGCAGTAGATAGAGCTCTGATTCGGACACAGCCCTGTTCTCTCTCTCAGTAACTGTCCCACACTTCCTGCCTCCCTCTCATCTGTTCTCTCTCTCAGTAACTGTCCCACACTTCCTGTCTCCCTCTCATCTGTTCTCTCTCTCAGTAACTGTCCCACACTTCCTGCCTCCCTCTCATCTGTTCTCTCTCTCAGTAACTGTCCCACACTTCCTGCCTCCCTCTCATCTGTTCTCTCTCTCAGTAACTGTCCCACACTTCCTGTCTCCCTCTCATCTGTTCTCTCTCTCAGTAACTGTCCCACACTTCCTGTCTCCCTCTCATCTGATCTCTCTCTCCTCTCTCAGTAACTGTCCCACACTTCCTGTCTCCCTCTCATCTGTTCTCTCTCTCTCAGTAACTGTCCCACACTTCCTGTCTCCCTCTCATCTGTTCTCTCTCAGTAACTGTCCCACACTTCCTGCCTCCCTCTCATCTGTTCTCTCAGTAACTGTCCCACACTTCCTGCCTCCCTCTCATCTGTTCTCTCTCTCTCAGTAACTGTCCCACACTTCCTGTCTTCCTCTCATCTGTTCTCTTTCTCAGTAACTGTCCCACACTTCCTGCCTCCCTCTCATCTGTTCTCTCTCTCAGTAACTGTCCCACACTTCCTGTCTCCCTCTCATCTGTTCTCTCTCTCTCAGTAACTGTCCCACACTTCCTGCCTCCCTCTCATCTGTTCTCTCTGTCTCAGTAACTGTCCCACACTTCCTGTCTCCCTCTCATCTGTTCTCTCTCTCAGTAACTGAATGTTACACAGAGCTCCATGTGGCACGTGTGTGACTGCACAGAGGGACCTAACTGACAGTAACACATAAATTAATGGCCATGCATCAGCATGTCATATTGACATGCAAAGGGTGCATGCTAATGTGTTCGTCTTTATGTGCTACTGCTCTTCTCCAGTGCAAAATTAGTAAACATTGGGCTCTAGTACCATACAGAGAGCGAGAGAGAGAGAAGGAGAGTCCATCTTTGAGCTATTCTGCTTTGCTCCTTACTTTGAAAATCAAGTATATACTGTTTATTTTTTTGTAAATTTAAAATTCCAAGTAAAATAATTAAATAAAAAATGACTGACTGTCACTGACAGTCACCGATCACTTCAGCAGTATGCTTGTGTGTGAACACATTTTATTATGAATTTTTTACTCGTCAGTTTTCGCCTGATGTTGTTTTTGTTTTATAAATACAGCCTGCCATGGACAGGGCTACTGTAGAGAATATTGTTTGTTACAGCGTTGTGGATTATAGAGTGCTTTTCAGATGTAATTCCGCTTTTTCAATTTTATTTCCTTTGTGTTTGAAGCATGTGACGGTGGCCTGCCTCTTTAGTACACTGGGAGAGGGTTACGGAGTAGTTAAGCTGTGAAAATGGATTTACCGTCCGTCCTTACATGTGTATCAGCGTGCACGCGCTTGGTTGGCGGGGGGCTATTGTTTGCCTTGTCGTTACACAAGATTGAGAGCTCTCTGTTCATTAGAAAACACGGGCGGGTTTTCACAGCACACTAAGCCAACCACTTTGTGAGCTGAGGAAACTGCACACCCCCCCCCCCCCCCCCCCCTCCCCGCCAGGAAGTGGTTAACTCGCCCCGCCATGGCGAATATGAGCGTGATCGTCCGTCTTTCACTCCAGCTATTCTCTCTTCCTGTGAAACAGCGTGCCTCTAACACCTGGAACTGACTCTGCTATCATCTCTCAGAAGATAACTCAGTTTTCTCATTACATATTAAAAGAAGATGGGCCTTTCCCATTGCAAAAGGATCAATCAACTACTTACTGTAATTTCAGCGTGCCTCTGGTCTGCTTTACCCTTTTTTTTGATTTTGAAGATGGCAACACTGTCAGAATATTTTATTGTTCATTCTATAGAGTCAGGGGGAAATCACTGTCACATTGTAAGTTTGTGGGGGGGAAAAAAAGATCAGTCCTCCTGCTTTTCCTTACCTCCGCTGAAACAATCCCCCACCCAGACCCAACCCCGCCACTCCCCTACAATATACCAATCCAAAGTGTTAAAACTCAGGATTGTAGCTCTATTTTAGCATTACGTTCTATAGCAGTTAAAAGCACATAAGTGCGTTGCGTGTACCTGAGCCCTCTCTCTTTAGCTGAATGCACTGTAATTAAGCACAAGCAGCAGGAGAGGAAGGGCAGCCTGAGAGGGCTCAGCAGAGCCTTATAAAAGTGGAACAAGGAAAGCATTTAGTCTTTAAAGGTGATCCTCCGATCTCTGTGCCGATTTCAGGTGGTCTAATCCGTGTTTTTTTATTATTATTTATTTATTCTTTAGGGCACTTTTCAGTGTAAATCAGCAAAATTCGAGTGCAGTGTAAATTATGCAAATAAAAAATAAATAAATAAAACACAGCAACGAAAAGAACCAAAAGACAAAGCATTGCAGGCGATGAGATTTTATTGAGAGTCATTAAAGCCGTGCTGGCGCTTCACTCGCTTTGCTCTGTCTGTGTGTTTACCTTTATGATTGCAATCACAATTTCCTCATCTGATTCTGTGTGAAGGTGGACACAGGCTTCAGTATGCAAATGAATCCATCAAAAGCACTAAACCAAGAAGAACACTGACTATGATTAGGGAAGATTCCACGGGCCATTGAGCCGTAATGGCGCTTTGTGCTTAACTTTGACTAATCCATTTAAGTACGTACTCAAAGTAAATATTTAGATATTTGTAATATTTATTTATGTCTTTACTTTCAAAATGTATACAACACTTAAATTAATGACACAAGGTTAAGGTGAAAGTCCCAGGGCTCAGTGGACCTGCCTGCATGTTTTAAATCACATTCTCTTTGTCTAACGCTTCTCTTTCCTCCCTCTTTTAGCAAGGTTCCATTTTGGCTCTATTTCTGCATATTGTTTTTGGTAGCATTATAACTGTCATTCTTGGCATTGTAACTACTGGGATTGATATGTCTGAACACTTTCATTCAGCTTTTACCTGCTTCTCCATGAAACTTTGAACTGTCTCTGTTATCATCTCTCAGAAAATAACTCAGTTTTTCTCATTACATATTAAAAGAAGATTGGGCCTTTCCCATTGCAAAAGGATCAATCAACTACTTACTGTAATTTCAGCGTGCCCCCCCCGCCCCCCCCCCCCCCCCCCCCCCCTTCATTGACCACACCCCTTTTAGAACTAGCCTATCAGAATGACTTATCATACTGCTCTGGTCTGCTTTACCCTCCCCATCCATTTCCTTCCCACTCCACTCTAAGCCCTGCCCCTCCCCCCCCCCCACTCCCCTCCCCACTGAAGCCCTTCTTATGTGAAAGTTGATTTGCTAACACTTGTCTTTTACTAACAAAATGCTTCAGAATGTTCAAGTTTTTTCCTTTTTTCAAACTATCTCCTTTTTTTTATTTTGAAAAAAACTAACATTGTCCTCATTCACGGAATGTGAGCCATCCGTCGTTTTTTTCTACTTGCGTACATACTAACCAAAATGACAGTGCTGGTTTGGTTTTTCCCAACGCGTTTTAATTTGTGCAGATAGATATAAAAAATGTATTCCCAATTATTTATTTATTTCTTTATTTGGATTACATGCATAATTTGGAACTAAAACAAACAAAACAAACATACATTTATTTATTTATTTATTTAAGAGGATTGATTGGTTGGTTTCTTATCGCCTTTTCACAAACATTCCTGTTTGTGCAACTTGAGGGCTAGATTTGGGTCGTTTTTCTTTTTTTTTTTTTCAGGTATCGTGCCCATTATTGAGTTCACAGTTTGTCCTCTTTTTTGTTTTCCTTTCTCCCTCCCCTGTTTTCTCCCAAAGCACGCAGGCATTGGACACGCTATGGTAAACAAACTGCATTATATGGTAGATATTATTCTAATTGTCTAGTTTGGTTTGCCCTGGGTTTCTTCTCTCTGTTTTTCTTCTGTTTTTGCTTTTTAATGTAAAAAAAAAAAAACAAAGCAAGAATACAAGCTCATCAATTCCAAGGTGCCTAGCAGAATATTCATTTCAATTATTAATTTTTAATGTTTGTCTTTCCCTTAATTTCTGTTGAGTATGTTTACTCTTCACCGCAGAGCCCCCCTCCCCCCCTCCCCACCTCCTCCAACCAAATCAAAACAAAACAAACGAATTATAAGCAAAGTTAGTCCCTTCATCCAATCAACAAACAAAATAGAAATACACAATAATTCTTTATGAAGAAGAATAAGACCTTTTATTTTCCATTTTATTTTGTTATATTGATGTTTGCTGTCCCAATGGTATTTTTCCACAAACTCTATATCCGTATGAAGAAATAAAGAATAATGTCACATTAAAGATAACAAACATTAAATGGATCGATATGTTTTTAAAAAAAACAACTTATCACTGTTTTATTTTTTTTCTCGCTTTGAATTGTATTTGTTACTTTCTCTAGAAGTCAGCAAACACAGTGGACACCAGGAACTATAAATAAATTATGAATATGTGTCTTTATTAAGTCCAGCGACAGGCAATAGGAGTGTGTAATATCACTAACATACTTTTTTTTTGTTTTTTTATTACACCACATATAACACTGTTATATCCAATATCATACTGTAGCCTGTATTTTAGCTACTGCACATCCAGCACAATTCACAAAAGAGATAAATAAGAAATACATCCATACAAAATACAAAGGAAAGGCCAACATATTGGTTAATTGTATGGCATACTGGAGTAAATGTATTCTCATATTGTGAAAATAGATATTAATTCAAACAGATCTTAACATGCTCAATTTAAAAAAATGTAATTCTCTAAAAACACAAACAATTACTAATTACTGGGTCATAATATACAGAGGTAAGAGTACATTTGTTTTGCCATTTGTGGTCAACCACATTCAAATTAAAATGTGCAGAGCTCATAAAACAACAACAACAATAGTCTCGTCTTTATATGTGTAAGCTAGCTATGTGCAAATATACTGGCATCTTACACATATACAGACTAGACTAGAAAGGAAAAGAACAGCACCCATGAACTAGGCCTGGTAGTGGTTTCTTTTTCTTGCATTCATTGCGTTTTTTTATACGGTGAAATCTTTAAATAATCTAGTCACGCAACATACCATTGGAAAGTGTTAAAACCTATGATTCTAGCACTATAAACTATTTTACAATCCCAGTGTTATACATCGGTTCTTTATTTTGTAGCATGACACGAAACAGGCTCAATCAAAACGACAAGTCCATATGTTCTATGCGTTCTACGGAAATCCACAGACGAATAATAATAAAGTCGGTATCCTTATCCTGGCAAAAATAAGAGAGAAAAGAAAAGTACACTTCCACTGTGCTTGAGCTTCTGTTACATTGTTTACTGTTTATTGGATTGTTTTTATTTTATAAAAATAAAAAAAATAAAAAATATTTCACCGACGAGCCAAGTTGGGCTGAATGGCCTGTTGCCGTCAAACCCTTTTTTATGTTTTATGTTTATGTTTATGTTTCAGTAATACTTAGAGTAATTCGGACTCTTGGAAAACAAACTCCCAAGGGTTACATTCTAGAAGAGACCAGAATTGTGCCTATAGTCAAAGGGGTTCAAGAACAGTAATCATTTTATTTCCGGGCTTGTGTTCAAAAAAGGTGGTGCCAGAGAACGTGGTGCCATGCCTTGTAGCGCTGTATAACAGAAGTAGGTTTAATAAAGGAAATCAAATAGAATTGGGACTGCAGGTAAATTTGCATTTTCTATTTGTGGGAATGTGTCAGATATCAGAATGAGCTAATTTAATTATATATGGGTGATCCCAGGACGGATCACTCATTTAAGATATGTGGATGTGAGAGTACTACAGTCCTGCATATCTGAGAGTATGTAAAATTAACTTATTAATAATTAATAGTGACAAGGCATTCCACTCCCCAGGAAAAACTTAATTTTACTTAATTTGTGTTAATATCTTTTTTTTAACTTGTTCTAATCATTATGTCCAACCTCATGCCGCACGTATAATGAATAGCATTTTGATAGCATTTCCTTCATAATTTGTATGGACTTTGTATGGAATTTATTTAATGGCCACATGTGTCTGCACTTGATTGCAGAGCTGGCGATTTGCAATTGTCTTCTGAAATGCTCCAAAAATAGAGAGTAAATTATGGAATCTCACGCACACTTTCCCTGAAATAAGCCCTGGCTATCCAGCTCTCTACATAACATATAGCAAAGATGCAGCGCGGGCGCTTTTTTTCAAATAATTTAGACATTTTTGTCATTCTCCATGGTATTGTGGTGCTGACCGTTAACGGGCACTCTTCCTAAACACCGGGATTATAGCTGCGCTCACAGCTCTTGATTTAGAGTTTGAGTCCCTCACCATCTAAAACAAGTCTCAAACACCGCCTGCCCCCATTAACACTGCCTGGCTGATTGATGGCTTTGATGGGACTGTGATTTAGGGAATTGGCGGGTCAGGACTGCCTTTTAATCAAACGCCACTGACTGTGTTTTATGCTCAGTAAAGCACAGAGGCCTCGTCCTCACAGGTCTAGCTAACGCTAGGTATACAGACGCTATAAAGAGGTTAAAAAGGAGCCTTCTCTGGCTGAGCCAAACACAGGCTTTTCACTATTATTATTATTATTATTATTATTAGTCGCAGTACTCTAATACACAGCATCTCAAATAAATATGGTTTGTGTCAATAAGTACAAGGCAGAGGACAACCACAGGAAGTGGCATATCACTGACTGAAGATCAGGATTAAAACACTGACACAACTAGTCAACATGCAACCACAGCAATGATATGCCATCGTATGATAATAAAAGCGTAATGCCTTCACATTATATAGATATAGGAAGTAGCATTGTTCTACAAACTAACACAGTTTTACCTTGCATTAAGGTCACATGGTGTCTAGATAAACACGTAAATATACATTATCCTCTCTACGGTTTGGTTTGACAGTAAAGACCGAAGGAGCATATAAGACCAAAGGCATAAAAAACGGTGAACGTGATTCAAGATTAATTCTCATAGTGAACTCAGCCAATGGAAAGGGTTTAGCTATTTTAGAATTAGAATTTACTTGCCCGTTTGGCATGAGAGTCTAAAGTAGTTCAATAAATCTGATGGAGGGGTCTGTTTCCAATGGAAGCATTGCTTTTGGTTCTCCTTCACAACTCAGTTTAGCTCAGTGAGTGCTGGGGGCCCAAAAATCTTCCCAGCCAGTGAAAAGTTTTTTTACAATTATTATTATTATTATTTTTTTTATGGCTGAGCTCCGCCCTCTTGTTTACGTCAAATGTCTCCATCTCATCAGTGCTCTGTAACTCCTCCTCTTCGTGCCTGTCGCTGGACCCAATGGCAAAGGGGTGTCTACACTCTGCCCACCCCACTGCCCCCCCTACTTTTCTCCAGACATGTAACAAGTTCACTGGATACATCTGAACTGTGTATAGTCCACTGTCTCCATCAACACTAACACTATCTCACTTTACTCCTGGTATCACCCCCCGCATGCTACAGTTTTTCTTTATTTCTTTTAATAGTTATAATTTATATTTTATTACACTTTTTTGTATATATGTATGTGCATATGTGCATGGCATATATGCTGCATACATATATATATATAATTGTTTTGTTTATATTATTCCCAAGAAGGATACTGAACTTATTTTTTTTAATTTTTTTTTATGGATCTCAAAAGTAACTTACTAAAAACAAGCAATAACCCCCACGCCCCAACGTACTAATGAAGAGAACATAACAATAAGACACATTTTTGGAGAGGAATGGAGGGGGGCGGGACAGTGGTTTTAATTTTCTAAAAGAATGGAGGAGTGGGGACAGAAGCAAGGTACCGGTTGGGGGAGAGAGGGCGGGTCGGTTCTGGACCAGCGGGGGTGGGGGGGAGAGAGGGCGGGTCGGTTTTGGACCAGCGGGGGGTGGGGGGAGAGAGGGTGGGTTGGTTCTGGACCAGTGGGGGTGGGGGGAGAGAGGGCGGGTCGGTTTTGGACCAGCGGGGGTGGGGGGAGAGAGGGCGGGTCGGTTCTGGACCAGCGGGGGTGGGGGGAGAGAGGGCGGGTCGGTTTTGGACCAGCGGGGGTGGGGGGGAGAGAGGGCGGGTCGGTTTTGGACCAGCGGGGGTGGGGGGGGAGAGGGCGGGTTGGTTTTGGACCAGCGGGGGTGGGGGGAGAGAGGGGCAGGTTGGTTTTGGACCAGTGGGGGTGGGGGGAGAGAGGGTGGGTTGGTTTTGGACCAGCGGGGGTGGGGGGGAGAGAGGGGTGGGTCGGTTTTGGACCAGTGGGGGGTGGGGGGGAGAGAGGGTGGGTTGGTTTTGGACCAGTGGGGGTGGGGGGAGAGAGGGCGGGTTGGTTTTGGACCAGTGGGGGTGGGGGGAGAGAGGGTGGGTCGGTTTTGGACCAGTGGGGGTGGGGGGGAGAGAGGGTGGGGTTGGTTTTGGACCAGTGGGGGGTGGGGGGGAGAGAGGGCGGGTTGGTTTTGGACCAGTGGGGGGTGGGGGGAGAGAGGGTGGGTTGGTTTTGGACAGCAGCGGGGTGGGTGGGGGGGGAGAGAGGGTGGGGTCGGTTTTGGACCAGTGGGGGTGGGGGGAGAGAGGGTGGGTTGGTTTTGGACCAGCGGGGGGTGGGGGGAGAGAGGGTGGGTTGGTTTTGGACCAGTGGGGGTGGGGGGAGAGAGGGTGGGTTGGTTCTGGACCAGTGGGGGTGGGGGGAGAGAGGGCGGGTTGGTTCTGGACCAGCGGGGGTGGGGGGAGAGAGGGCAGGTTGGTTCTGGACCAGCGGGGGTGGGGGGAGAGAGGGTGGGTCGGTTTTGGACCAGCGGGGGTGGGGGGGAGAGAGGGTGGGTCGGTTTTGGACCAGTGGGGGTGGGGGGAGAGAGGGTGGGTTGGTTCTGGACCAGTGGGGGTGGGGGGAGAGAGGGCGGGTTGGTTCTGGACCAGCGGGGGTGGGGGGAGGGGTTGGGGGAGAGAGGGCAGGTTGGTTTTGGACCAGCGGGGGGTGGGGGGAGAGAGGGCGGGTTGGTTCTGGACCAGCGGGGGTGGGGGGAGGGGTTGGGGGAGAGAGGGCGGGTTGGTTTTGGACCAGTGGGGTGGGGGGGAGGAGAGGGCGGGTTGGTTTTGGACCAGTGGGGGTGGGGGGAGAGAGGGCAGGTTGGTTTTGGACCAGCGGGGGTGGGGGGAGAGAGGGCAGGTTGGTTTTGGACCAGTGGGGGTGGGGGGAGAGAGGGCGGGGTTGGTTCTGGACCAGCGGGGGTGGGGGGAGAGAGGGCAGGTTGGTTTTGGACCAGCGGGGGTGGGGGGAGAGAGGGCAGGTTGGTGTTGGACCAGTGGGGGTGGGGGGAGAGAGGGCGGGTTGGTTCTGGACCAGCGGGGGTGGGGGGAGGGGTTGGGGGAGAGAGGGCGGGTTGGTTTTGGACCAGTGGGGGTGGGGGGAGAGAGGGCGGGTTGGTTTTGGACCAGTGGGGGTGGGGGGGGGGAGAGAGGGTGGGTTGGTTTTTGGACCAGCGGGCGGAGAGCGACAGCGGGCTGTTTTTGCAAATTAGCAATTTGTGGGTTAAGCACAGTTTCTTACCCGCTATACCACATTCAGTGGTAAGTACTGTATTATGTACGCCGCAGGAAGTTTGTGGATTTATGGGTAGAAAATTGCAGGCATGTTCGTTAAGATGACAGGGAGGTGGTGGTCCCTACACTTGAAGTAGCAATCGTCCCTGAAAGAGTTGCACTGGCATGACTAATCTATTCATTAAAATATTAATATATGACATAAATGCTCCTCCATTCAATGTTGAAAATAAAAAATACCTGACCCCCCTCCCACCTAGCCCCTCCTCCATTCTACTTCCCATTACACTCCTTCCCCGCCCCCCCCTGCCCCACCCCCCACCAGCAGTTTCCATAA
>CM056387.1:33571160-33700161 GCA_029718625.1 Synaphobranchus kaupii
TTTAAGACATTTATGATGAAAAATGTATTTTCTGGAAA
Organism: Synaphobranchus kaupii; assembly: GCA_029718625.1. Taxonomy (NCBI): domain Eukaryota; kingdom Metazoa; phylum Chordata; class Actinopteri; order Anguilliformes; family Synaphobranchidae; genus Synaphobranchus; species Synaphobranchus kaupii. The sequence continues at coordinate 33,571,199 of CM056387.1, forward strand.
AAAGAAAAAACATAAGACTATATATAGTCTTATGTCCAAAAATGGTCAAAAAAATTAAAATGCCAGTTTTTGATTCCCAATGTATAGGAAATCATCTTTACTTTATAACTGCAATGAAATATGTGAAAAATAATCAGTTTTAAGACATTTATGATGAAAAATTTATTTTCGGTTGAATTAAAAAACATAAGACTTTATATAGTCTTATGTCCAAAAAGGGGCAAAAATGGTCAAAAAAAAATTTACATGCCATTTTTTGATTCAATGTATAGGAAATTATCTTACTTAATAACTGCGGTGAAATATGTGAAAAATAATCCGTTTTAAGACATTTATGATGAAAAATGTATTTTCTGGAAAAAAGAAAAAACATAAGACTATATATAGTCTTATGGTCCAAAAATGGTCAAAAAAATTAAATGCCAGTTTTTGATTCCAATGTATAGGAAATCATCTTTACTTTATAACTGCAATGAAATATGTGAAAAATTAATCAGTTTTAAGACATTTATGATGAAAAATTTATTTTCGGTTGAATTAAAAAACATAAGACTATAGTCTTATGTCCAAAAAGGGCCAAAATGGTCAAAAAAATGTAAATGCCATTTTGTGATTCCAATGTATAGGAAATTATGTTTACTTAATAACTGCGGTGAAATAAGTAAAAGATAATGAGTTTTAAGACATTAATGATGAAAAATGTGTTTTGGGAAAAAAATGAAAAAACATAAGACTATAGTCTTATGTCCAAAAAGGGCCAAAATGGTCTAAAAAAAATTTACATGCCATTTTTTGATTCCAATGTATAGGAAAATTATCTTACTTAATAACTGCAGTGAAATATGTGAAAAATAATCAGTTTTAAGACATTTATGATGAAAAATGTATTTTTCGGTTGAATTAAAAAACATAAGACTATAGTCTTATGTCCAAAAAAGGGCCAAAATGGTCATAAAAATTCAAATGCCCATTTTTTGATTCCAATGTAAAGGAAATTATCTTTATTTAATAACTGCGGTGAAATAAGTAAAAAATAATGAGTTTTAAGACATTTATGATGAAAAATGTGTTTTGGGGAAAATTAAAAAACATAAGTCATATGTCCAAAAAGGGCCAAAATGGTCAAAAACATTCAATTGCCATTTTTTTGATTCCAATGTATAGGAAATTATATTTACTTAATAACTGCGGTGAAATAAATAAAAGATAATGAGTTTTAAGACATTTATGATGAAAGATGTGTTTTGGGAAAAATTAAAAAACATAAGGCTATAGTCTTATGTCCAAAAAGAGCCAAAAATGGTCAAAAAAAATTTACATGCCATTTTTTTGATTCCAATGTATAGGAAATTATCTTTACTTAATAACTGCGGTGAAATATGTGAAAAATAATCAGTTTTAAGACATTTATGATGAAAAATGTGTTTTCGGGAAAAATAAAAAACATAAGGACTATAGTCCTTATGTCCAAAAGGCCAAAATGGTCAAAAAAGATTTTTATGCCAGTTTTTGATTATCAAAGTATATGAAATTATCTCTATTTAATAATTGCGGTGAAATATGTGAAAAATAATCAGTTTTTAGACATTTATGATGCAAAGATGTGTTTTGGGAAAAATTAAAAAACATAAGGCTATAGTCTTATGTCCAAAAAGGGCCAAAATGGTCAATAAAAAATGTACATGCCATTTTTTGATTCCAATGTAAAGGAAATTATCATTTACTTAATAACTGCGGTGAAATATGTGAGAAATAATCAGTTTTAAGACATTTATGATGAAAAATGTGTTTTCGGGATAAAGAAAAAACATAAGACTATAGTCTTATGTCCAAAAATGGCCAAAATGGTCAAAAAAATTAAAATGCCAGTTTTTGATTCCAATGTATAGGAAATCATCTTTACTTCATAACTGCGGTGAAATATGTGAAAAATAATGAGTTTTAAGACATTTATGATGAAAAAATGTGTTTTGGGAAAAATGAAAAAAACATAAGACTATAGTCTTATGTTCAAAAAGGGCCAAAAGTGGTCAAAAAAATTTAAATGCCAGTTTTTGATTCCAAAGTATAGGAAATGATCTCTATTAATAATTGCGGTTGAAATATGTGAAAAAATTATCAGTTTTTAAGAAATTTATGATGAAAAATGTGTTTTGGGGAAAATGAAAAAAACATAAGACTATATATAGTCTTATGTCCAAAAATGGTCAAAAAAATTAAATGCCAGTTTTTGATTCCAATGTATAGGAAATCATCTTTACTTTATAACTGCAATGAAATATGTGAAAAATAATCAGTTTTAAGACATTTATGATGAAAATTTATTTTCGGTTGAATTAAAAAACATAAGGACTATAGTCTTATGTCTCAAAAAGGGCCAAAATGGTCAAAAAAAATTTACATGCCATTTTTTGATTCCAATGTATAGGAAATTATCTTTACTTAATAACTGCGGTGAAATATGTGAAAAATTAATCCGTTTTAAGACATTTTATGATGAAAAATGTATTTTCTGGAAAAAGAAAAAACATAAGACTATATATAGTCTTATGTCCAAAAATGGTCAAAAAAATTAAAATGCCAGTTTTTGATTCCAATGTATAGGAAATCATCTTTACTTTATAACTGCAATGAAATATGTGAAAAATAATCAGTTTTAAGACATTTATGATGAAAAATTTATTTTCGGTTGAATTAAAAAACATAAGACTATATATAGTCTTATGTCCAAAAAGGGCCAAAATGGTCAAAAAAATGTAAATGCCATTTTGTGATTCCAATGTATAGGAAATTATGTTTACTTAAATAACTGCGGTGAAATAAGTAAAAGATAATGAGTTTTAAGACATTTATGATGAAAAATGTGTTTTGGGAAAAATGAAAAACATAAGACTATAGTCTTAATGTCCAAAAAGGGCCCAAAATGGTCTAAAAAATTTACATGCCATTTTTTTGATTCCAATGTATAGGAAATTATCTTTACTTAATAACTGCAGTGAAATATGTGAAAAATAATCAGTTTTAAGTACATTTATGATGAAAAATGTATTTTCGGTTGAATTAAAAAACATAAGACTATAGTCTTATGTCCAAAAAGGGCCAAAATGGTCATAAAAATTCAAATGCCATTTTTTTGATTCCAATGTAAAGGAAATTATCTTTATTTAATAACTGCGGTGAAATAAGTAAAAAATAATGAGGTTTTTAAGACATTTATGATGAAAAATGTGTTTTGGGGAAAATTAAAAAACATAAGTCATATGTCCAAAAAGGGCCAAAATGGTCAAAAACATTCAATTGCCATTTTTTGATTCCAATGTATAGGAAATTATATTTACTTAATAACTGCGGTGAAATAAATAAAAGATAATGAGTTTTAAGACATTTATGATGAAAGATGTGTTTTGGGAAAAATTAAAAAAACATAAGGCTATAGTCTTATGTCCAAAAAGAGCCAAAATGGTCAAAAAAAAATTTACATGCCATTTTTTGATTCCAATGTATAGGAAAATTATCTTTACCTTAATAACTGCGGTGAAATATGTGAAAAATAATCAGTTTTAAGACATTTATGATGAAAAATGTGTTTTCGGGAAAAAATAAAAAACATAAGACTATAGTCTTATGTCCAAAAAGGCCAAAATGGTCTAAAAAAGATTTTATGCCAGTTTTTGATTACAAAGTATATGAAATTATCTCTATTTAATAATTGCGGCTGAAATATGTGAAAAATAATCAGTTTTAAGACATTTATGATGAAAGATGTGTTTTGGGAAAAATTAAAAAACATTAAGGCTATAGTCTTATGTCCAAAAAGGGCCAAAATGGTCAATAAAAATGTTACATGCCATTTTTTGATTCCAATGTAAAGGAAATTATCTTTACTTATAACTGCGGTGAAATATGTGAGAAATAATCAGTTTTAAGACATTTATGATGAAAAATGTGTTTTCGGGATAAAGAAAAAACATAAGACTATAGTCTTATGTCCAAAAATGGCCAAAATGGTCCAAAAAAATTAAAATGGCAGTTTTTTATTCCAATGTATAGGGAAATCATCTTTACTTTATAACTGCGGGTGAAATATGTGAAAAATAATCCGTTTTAATTGTCCTTTTTGTCCTTTTGGCCCTTTTTGGACATAAGACTATAGTCTTATGTTTTTTTCATTTTTCCCAAAATACAATTTTTCATCATAAATGCCTTAAAGCTCAGTATTTTTCACATATTTCACAGCAGTTATAAAGTAAAGATAATTTCCTATACATTGGAATCAAAAACTGGCATTTTAATGTTTTAAATGCATTTTAATGCAGAAAAAGAAAAAACATAAGATTATAGTCTTATGTCCAAAAAGGGCCAAAAGGACAAAAAAATGTACATGCCATTTTTTGATTCCAATGTAGGAAATTCTCTTTATTTAATAACTGCGGTGAAATAAGTAAGAAATAATGAGTTTTAAGACATTTATGATGAGAAATGTGTTTTCGGGAAAAAGAAAAAAACATAAGACTATAGTCTTATGTCCAAAAAGGACCAAAAGGACAAAAAAATGTACATGCCAGTTTTTGATTCCAATGTATAAGGAAATTATATTTACTTTATAACTGCGGTGAAATATGTGAAACATAATCAGCTTTAAGACATTTATGATGAAAAATGTGTTTTGCAGAAAAATAAAAAACACATTATGTCCAAAAAGGGGCAAAATGGACAAAAAAATTTTAAATGCCAGTTTTTGATTCCAAAGTATAGGAAATGATCTCTATTTAATAATTGCGGTGGAAATTTGTGTAAAATAATTCAGTTTTAAGACATTTTTGATGAAAAATGTATTTTCGGTTAAATTAAAAAACATAAGACGATAGTCTTATGTTCAAAATGGCCAAAGTGGTCAAAAAAATTTAAATGCCATTTTTTGAGTCCAAAGTATAAGCAATTATCTCTATTTAATAATTGCGGGTGAAATATGTGAAAAATAATCCGTTTTAAGACATTTATGATGAAAAATGTATTTTCGGTTAAATTAAAAAACATAAGACATAATGTCTTATGTCCAAAAAGGGCCAAAATGGACAAAAAAATTGAAATGCCATTTTTTTGATTCCAACGTATAGGAAATTATACTTACTTAATAACTGCGGTGAAATAAGTAAAAAATAATGAGTTTAAGACATTTATGATGAAAAAATGTGTTTGGGGAAAAGTAAAGTCCAAAAAGGGCCAAAATGGTCAAAAAAAATTTACATGCCATTTTTTGATTCCAATGTATAGGCAATTATCTTTACTTAATAACTGTGGTGAAATATGTGAAAAATAATGAGTTTTAAGACATTTATGATGAAAAAATGTGTTTTGGGGAAAAGTAAAGTCCAAAAAGGGGCCAAAATGGTCAAAAATAATTTTTATGCCAGTTTTTGATTCCAAAGTATAGGAGAATTATCTTGATTTAATAATCGCGGTGAAATATGTGAAAAATAATCAGTTTAAAGAAATTTATGATGAAAAATGTCTTTTGGGGAAAATTAAAAAAAACATAAGACTATAGTCTTATGTCCAAAAATGGCCCAAAATGGTCAAAAAAAATTAAAATTCCAGTTTTTGATTCCAATGTATAGGAAATCATCTTTACTTCATAACTGCGGGTGAAATATGTGAAAAATAATGAGTTTTAAGACATTTATGATGAAAAATGTGTTTTGGGAAAAATGAAAAAAACATAAGACTATAGTCTTATGTTCAAAAAGGGGCCAAAGTGGTCAAAAAATTTAAATGCCAGTTTTTGATTCCAAAGTATAGGAAATGATCTCTATTTTAATAATTGCGGTGAAATATGTGAAAAATTATCAGTTTTAAGAAATTTATGATGAAAAATGTGTTTTGGGGAAAATGAAAAAAAACATAAGACTATAGTCTTATGTCCAAAAAAGGGCCAAAATGGTCAAAAAAAAATTACATGCCATTTTTTGATTCCAATGTATAGGAAATTCTCTTTACTTAAATACTGTGGTGAAATATGTGAAAAATAATGAGTTTTAAGACCATTTATGATGAAAAAATGTGTTTTGGGGAAAAGTAAAGTCCAAAAAGGGCCAAAATGGTCTAAAAAGATTTAAATGGCAGTTTTTGATTCCATTGTATAGGAAATTATCTTTATTTAATAATCGCGCTGAAATATGTCATAAATAATCAGTTTTAAGACATTTATGATGAAAAATGTGTTTTGGGGAAAATAAAAAAAACATAAGACTATAGTCTTATGTCCAAAAAGGGCCAAAATGGTCAAAAAAAATTTACATGCCATTTTTTTGATTCCAATGTATAGGAAATTATCTTTACTTAATAACTGCGGGTGAAATATGTGAAAAATAATCAGTTTTAAGACATTTATGATGAAAAATGTATTTTCTGGAAAAAGAAAAAACATAAGACTATATATAGTCTTATGTCCAAAAAGGGCCAAAATGGTCAAAAAAATTTAAATGCCAGTTTTTGATTCCAATGTATAGGAAATCATCTTTACTTTATAACTGCAATGAAATATGTGAAAATAATCAGTTTTAAGACATTTGACATTTATGATAAAAAATGTATTTTCAGTTGAATTAAAAAACATAAGACTATAGTCTTATGTCCAAAAAGGGCCAAAATGGTCAAAAAAATGTAAATGCCATTTTGTGATTCCAATGTATAGGAAATTATGTTTACTTAATAACTGCGGTGAAATAAGTAAAAGATAATGAGTTTTAAGACATTTATGATGAAAAATGTGTTTTGGGGAAAAATTAAAAAACATAAGACTATAGTCTTATGTCCAAAAAGGGCCAAAATGGTCTAAAAAAATTTACATGCCATTTTTTGATTCCAATGTATAGGAAATTATCTTTACTTAATAACTGCGGTGAAATATGTGAAAAATAATCAGTTTTAAGACATTTATGATGAAAAATGTATTTTCGGTTGAATTAAAAAACATAAGACTATATATAGTCTTATGTCCAAAAAGGGCCAAAATGGTCATAAAAATTCAAATGCCATTTTTTTGATTCCAATGTAAAGGAAATTATCTTTATTTAATAACTGCGGTGAAATAAGTAAAAAATAATGAGTTTTAAGACATTTATGATGAAAAATGTGTTTTGGGGAAAATTAAAAAACATACGTCATATGTCCAAAAAGGGCCAAAATGGTCAAAAACATTCAAATGCCATTTTTTGATTCCAATGTATAGGAAATTATATTTACTTAATAACTGCGGTGAAATAAGTAAAAGATAATGAGTTTTAAGACATTTATGATGAAAGATGTGTTTTGGGAAAAATTAAAAAACATAAGGCTATAGTCTTATGTCCAAAAAGGGCCAAAATGGTCAATAAAAATGTACATGCCATTTTTTGATTCCAATGTAAAGGAAATTATCTTTATTTAATAACTGCGGTGAAATAAGTAAAAAATAATGAGTTTTAAGACATTTATGATGAAAAATGTGTTTTGGGGAAAATTAAAAAACATACGTCATATGTCCAAAAAGGGCCAAAATGGTCAAAAACATTCAAATGCCATTTTTTGATTCCAATGTATAGGAAATTATATTTACTTAATAACTGCGGTGAAATAAGTAAAAGATAATGAGTTTTAAGACATTTATGATGAAAGATGTGTTTTGGGAAAAATTAAAAAACATAAGGCTATAGTCTTATGTCCAAAAAGAGCCAAAATGGTCAAAAAAAATTTTACATGCCATTTTTTGATTCCAATGTATAGGAAATTATCTTTACTTAATAACTGCGGTGAAATATGTGAAAAATAATCAGTTTTAAGACATTTATGATGAAAAATGTGTTTTCGGGAAAAATAAAAAACATAAGACTATAGTCTTATGTCCAAAAAGGCCAAAATGGTCAAAAAAGATTTTTATGCCAGTTTTTGATTACAAGTATATGAAATTATCTCTATTTAATAATTGCGGTGAAATATGTGAAAAATAATCAGTTTTAAGACATTTATGATGAAAGATGTGTTTTGGGAAAAATTAAAAAACATAAGGCTATAGTCTTATGTCCAAAAAGGGCCAAAATGGTCAATAAAAATTTACATGCCATTTTTTGATTCCAATGTAAAGGAAATTATCTTTACTTAATAACTGCGGTGAAATATGTGAGAAATAATCAGTTTTAAGACATTTATGATGAAAAAATGTGTTTTCGGGATAAAGAAAAAACATAAGACTATAGTCTTATGTCCAAAAAGGGCCAAAATGGTCCAAAAAATTAAAATGCCAGTTTTTGATTCCAATGTATAGGAAATCATCTTTACTTTATAACTGCGGTGAAATATGTGAAAAATAATCCGTTTTAATTGTCCTTTTTGTCCTTTTGGCCCTTTTTGGACATAAGACTATAGTCTTATGTTTTTTTCATTTTTCCCAAAAGACATTTTTCATCATAAATGCCTTAAAGCTCAGTATTTTTCACATATTTCACAGCAGTTATAAAGTAAAGATAATTTCCTATACATTGGAATCAAAAACTGGCATTTTAATGTTTTGCAGAAAAAGAAAAAACATAAGATTATAGTCTTATGTCCAAAAAGGGCCAAAATGGTCAAAAAAAACATTTACATGCCATTTTTTGATTCCAATGTATAGGAAATTATCTTTACTTAATAACTGCGGTGAAATATGTGAAAAAAGAATCAGTTTTAAGACATTTATGATGAAAAATGTGTTTTCGGGAAAAAGAAAAAAACATAAGACTATAGTCTTATGTCCAAAAAGGGCCAAAATGGTCAAAAAAATTAAAATGCCTGTTTTTGATTTCAATGTATAGGAAATTTTCTTTACTTTATAACTGCGATGAAATATGTGAAAAATAATGAGTTTTAAGACATTTATGATGAAAAATGTGTTTTGAGAAAAATGAAAAAAAACATAAGACTATAGTCTTATGTCCAAAAAGGGCCAAAATGGTCAAAAAAAATTTAAATGCCAGTTTTTGATTCCAACGTATAGGAAATTATATTTACTTAATAATTGCGGTGAAATATGTGAAAGATAATCTGTTTTAAGACATTTATGATGAAAAATGTGTTTTGGGGAAAATTTTAAAACATGTCTTATGTCCAAAATATAAAAAATGGCCAAACATTTAAATTCCACTTTTTTTAAATTCAGATGGATTAGAAATCATATATATTTCATTAATATGAATAAATAAATCAAATCAAATGTGTTCAAAAATATTTTTGATGAAAAATGAATGTCAACAAGAATGAGAAAAAATCCCTCAAATAATAGCCTTATGGCCAAAATGGTAAACAGGGCAAAAATTTGAATTCCTTTTTTCTTAGACGGATTAGAAATCATGTAGAGCATGGTTCACTAATAGGCGGACCGCGGTCCAGGTCCGGACCCAAATGCCGTCCTATCCGGACCCAGACCTACAGTATTACCAATAAATTATTGAGAATGATTACATTTTGACAGAGTTTTTCTATTTTAAGCGGCGCAGCTTTTCTAGCCTTTATGACACCAGCATCTATCCCAGGGAAACTCAAAGACCAATTAGATGCGTTGTGTTCATCTCACGTGACGCTACTCTGCCAAAGAAATCTGTGCATTCTGATAAACATTGCATCTCGAAACACAGTCACAGACACACACACACACAGCGGCGAGAGACGAGACAGAGAAAACTGCCAGAGAAAGAGAGTCATTTCACATGGCGTGCTCTAAAAAGAGAAAAGTGGACTGTGAAAACAGAGCTTTTAAACATGAATGGACGGAATCTTACATGTTCATTCTACCCACCGGCAGTTCAAAACCGGTATGTCTGATATGTTCTGAAACAGTAGCCGTAATTAAAAGCGGCAACGTGAAGCGCCACTATGAGACAAAGCACAAGTCTTTTGAACAAACATACCCTCGCAAATCTGTCCTGAGAGCACAGAAAATAAACGATCTAAGAGCCCAATATGATCGATCCACCAGGATCCTAACACAATCGTTCACTGCCCAACAACGTGCTAACGAATGTTCCCTTAAAGTCGCATGGATTTTGGGTCAACATAAAAAGCCATTTACAGACGCAGGGGTTGTCAAGGAGTGCATGAGTGCGGTGGCTGAAACCCTATTTGAGGGAAAACAAAAAGAAGAGTTTTGTGAAAAAATAAAGCAAATACTTATGTCAGCATCATCAGCCACAAAGAAATGTAAAATGTTAACAGAGGATGTGCAAGCACAGCTGGATGAAGCCATTCATAAGACACCATGCGTAGCCTTAGCTGTAGATGAGTCCACTGATGTGTCTGAGAATGCTCAGTTGTTAGTTTATATAAGGTTCTTCAACAAGGATAAGAAAGAGTTCAGTGAAGACCTGTTAGGTGTCACATCCCTTCAGACCAGTACAAGAGGAGAGGACATCTACCTGGCCATAAAGGAGATTTTAATGAAGAGGGGAATAGAGCCAAAACAAGTGGTTTCAATAACCTGCCATGGTAGGGAGAGAGAAAGGAGCTGTGGCAAGAATGAAAGAGGACAATCCTGAGCTCATCTCTTACCATTGCATAATTCATCAATCGTTCCTGTGCTCCACCCTGTTAGATGAGTATGCTGAGGTGATGAACACAATGATGAGAATGATCAACTTTCTGAGGGCATCCTCTTCTCATCAGCATCGCATGCTCAGGGAATTCCTCAAAGAAGCTGATGCAAATGCTGATGACCTGCTGCTGCACAATAATGTAAGATGGCTCAGCAAAGGCAGGGTGTTGGAGCGCTTTTGGACCATCCGAAGGGAAATCGCAGCTTTCTTGGCACAGCTGAAGAGCCAGAAGGCAACACCATTTGCTCTCTTTTTAGAAGATGAGAAGAAGATGGATATTGTGGCTTTTTTGGTTGATATCACTTCACACCTGAATTAACTAAATATAAAGCTACAGGGCAAGGACAATTCAGTGTGTGACCTGATGACAACTGTCTGCGCCTTCCAAAAGAAACTTGAGGTGTTCAAGGAAGACCTGCAGGGAGACTGTTTACACTTCCCAACAGTGCAGGAACAGGTTCATGGGGAGAGAGATGTATCTTCTTTTGTTGACTTTGTTGACAAGCTGATTGTTAACTTCAGCAAACGTTTTGACAGCTTCAGCCTTGGAGAGCAGCTCACCCTGTTAATTAAGAACCCATTCCTAATCATGGATGTCAGGGTGTTCTCAAAGGAAGTCACACAATGCTTCAAGTGGGCAAATGCTGGGCCTCTCCAAATGCAACTGGTCGATCTCCAAGCAGATGTGGCCCTGAAAGAGCATTTTGGAGGAACTGACCTTGCCACTTTCTGGCTCCAAATGGTCCCGGAGACAGTTTTCCCAGGTCTGAGGAAAGTAGCCATGTACATCTTGACCATGTTTGGATCCACATACAGTTGTGAGGCAGCTTTCTCCACTATGAACATTATTAAAACCAAATATCGCTCCAGGCTCACCAATGAGCATCTACACGTGTATGAGAATGGCCCTGACACCATTCCAGGCCAGATTTAAAATCCTGGCAGGACAAGCTACAGCTCACTTCTCTCACTGAACAAGAGAAAGTGGGGAGTGGGATATAAGAGGGAAAGAAAGAGAAAAGGAGGTGTTAAAGCTGTGCAATTGTTAAGATGTGTTGAGATTGTTTATTATAAAATTGGTTGAGACTGTTAAGATGTGAAATGGAGTTAACAAAAAAGAAGAAAAAAGGAAACTCAAGCTGCACTTTTTATTTCAATTTTATTTTTTAAAGTTAAGCACTTTATTTTAAGATGCATTTTTCAAAAGCTCTCTGATTATGCATTTTATTTTTAAATGCAGCCCTTATTTTACTTGAAATGAGAAAAGAACATTTATTTATTATTTACTTCATAATCCATCCAGTTCAATGTGAAAACTGACAATAAATATTGTTGAAATATTATTGAATTGTACTTTCTTAATTTGATTTGACAGTCAGTTGACTACATACAGACATTGATACAACTACTAGGCTACTTCGATATATATGGCACTGAATCATAACACAATCATGATGTTCCGGACCTTTGCTTGAGGAAATTTTCTCTAACTGGACCTCTTGGAATTTTAAATGAATACGCCTGATGTAGAGTTTACAAATATGAATAAATAAATAAAATACAACATGTTTTCTATAAATGAAAAAGAAAAATGTAATTCACCAGAAATTAGCAACATACGGAAGACTATAGTCTTATGTCCAAAATATAAAAAATGGTCAAAAATTAAAATTCCACTTTTTTTATATTCAGATGGATTAGAAATCATATATATTCCATACACATGAATAAATAAATCAAATCAAATGTGTTTGCAAATATTTCTGATGAAAAATGAATGTCAACAAGAATGAGAAAAATACCTCAAATAATAGCCTTATGGCCAAAATGGTAAACAGGGCAACAATTTTAATTTCTTTTTTCTCAGACGGATTAGAAATCATGTAGAGTTTATAAATATGAATAAATAAATAAAATACAACATGTTTTCTATAAATTATAAAGAAAAATGTAATTCACCAGAAATTACCAAAATACGAAAGACTATAGTCTTATGTCAAAAATATGAAAAATGGACAAAAATTTGAATTCTTGTTTTTTTCATTGAGATGGATTAGGAATCATGTATATTTCATAAATATTAATAAATAAATCAAATAAAATGTGTTTGCAAAAAAGATTTCTGATGAAAAATAAATGTCAACAAGAATGAGGAAAATAGCTCAAATAATAGCCTTATGGCCAAACTGGGAAACAGGGCAAAAATTTAAATTTATTTTTTCTCAGACGGATTATAAATCATGTAGTTTATAAATATGAATAAATAAATAAAATGCAACATGTTTTCTATAAATTATAAAGAAAAATAAAATTCACCAGAAATGATCAAAATACGAAAGACTATAGTCTTATGTCAAAAATATAAAAAATGGTCAAAAATTTTAATTCCTGTTTTTTTCAATCAGATGGATTAGAAATCATGTATATTTCATAAATATGAATAAATATATCAAATGAAATGTGTTTGCAAAATATTTCTGATGAAAAATAAATGTCAACAAGAATGAGAAAAATACCTCAAATAATAGCCAGATGGATTATAAATCATGTTGCGTCTATTAATATGAATTAATAAATAAAAGGTATACATGCAGGACAAAGCAGGGCACGATTATAGCCTCATGGCCAAAATGGTAAAAATATCAAAAAGTAAAATTTTCCAATCAGATGGATGGATTAGAAATCATGTTGAATTTATAAATATGAGGAAATAAATAAAATACATGTACGTGTTTTCAAAGAATTATGAAGAAAAAACATATTTCAGTCAGACAACTCCTGATTAAATAAAGAAATATTTTATTGATATTTCATGCAAATGCGACTTTGGGATCAGTCCTTGTTTACATAACATTTTTACTATGAGCCAGCCAAGATGATAACAGAGAGTAACGGCAGAACCCCTCCCCAATTGGGGTGGATGCTGGGTTGGTGGTAGGTGGTGGGAGTGACTGAAAGGCATCCATGCAGGACAGTGCGGGGCAAGACAAACATGGGTAGCAACATAGCACACAGCAACAGCATAGCAGAATGAGCAAATCCTGAAAAAGGTAAGGCTGGTGACTTCAGTATCCCTCCCATTTAAGCCCTCAGCATCATGTGAAGAAATCAATCAAATACAACATTTTCTGAATCAATTGTGATGAAAAATCTATTTGTATAAAAAAAAAAAACAATATAAAAGACTATAGTATTATGTCAAAAATATGAAAAATGTTTTAATTCCTGTTTTTTTCATTGAGATGGATTAAGAATCATGTATATTTTATAAATATTAATAAATAAATCAAATAAAATGTGTTTGCAAAATATTTCTGATGAAAAATGAATGTCAACAAGAATGAGAAAAATACCTCAAATAATAGCCTTATGGCCAAAATGGTAAACAGGTCAAAAATTTTAATTCCTTTTTTCTCAGACAGATAAGAAATCATGTAGAGTTTATAAATATGAATAAGTAAATAAAATACAATGTGTTTTCAATAAATTATAAAGAAAAATGTAATTCTCCAAAAATGAGCAAAATACAAAAGACTATAGTCTTATGTCCAAAATATAAAAAATGGTCAAAATTTTAAATTCCTGTTTTTTTTTCATTCAGATGGATTAGAAATCATGTATATTTTATAAATATTAAGAAATAAATCAAACATTTTCAAACATTTCAAACGTTTATGATGACAAATTAAGGTCAACGAAAATAAGCAAAATACATCCAGACTGTTTTCTGTTGTCTTACGTCCAAAATTAGAAATGTTCAAAATATTGTGGGATTAAATAGTAAACATGCAAAAAAACATAGTGCTGTGAAGGGTAATTTTCACCTCAGGATCTGTTAGCTGTATAAAACATTAGAAAATATACAACCTTTTTTATTTTTATGTTTTTTTTCGTGTTTTTTCAGTGATTCGGGGTGGTTTGATGCACAGGTTTTAAACTTCACAAACTTTCACTTACCTCCGGCTCTAAAATGAGAAGTTCATCGAAGATGCTTAATATTTAGGGATAAAAGATGCTTAATATTTAGGGATAAAAGATGCTTAATATTTAGGGATAAAAGGCTAGTCAATTGGAAGACATTAAGAAGGCAACACACAAAGTGTCAAAAATGTTTATAGTACAATAATTTTGTGTTGGTTTAAACCATTGTGGTCAATTTGACCCCAAACATAAAAGACATAATAAAAGTTAAACACAATAGGAGGGTTAAACTAATTTAAAGCAGCTAGAGTTGGCAGTCCGGAGATGGCAGGCTGGAACAGTGATTGAGGCTGGGTGGTGACGGTGGGGCCAGGTGGCGATGGTGGGCGGGGCCAGGCTGCGATGGTGGGCGTGGGCAGGCGGCGATGGTGGGCGGGGCCAGGCTGCGATGGTGGGTGTGGCCAGGTGACAATGGTGGGCGGGGCCAGGCAGCGATGGTGGGCGGGGCCAGGCAGCAATGGTGGGTGGGGCCAGGCAGCAATGGTGGGGGTCCAGGCAGTGATGGTAGGAGAAGCCGGAGGGCAGTGGCAGGGGCAGATCACAGCATTCTTGCTATTTGGGGCAAGTGCCCACCAATGGTTGGGGGAGAAAAAAACAAAAAGCCGGCAATTAGGGAACTGCAGTGGTTAGCAACAGGGACACCCATTGGAGATTAAGCAAACCTGTGACCCTGCCAGGAGTTTTCTAGAGCTGCATAACTACATTGAGCATCTGTGCTGCCGTGAGAGGGACGCCAGCCTATGAAAAGTGAGGAAACCACCAGATAATACTCTATGACCACAGGCTCCTCATGCCCTATCTCCAGACTATAACTGATTGTAAGCCTGATCATAAAGGTTCATTTTATATCTAGATTTAAATATCGAGACTGTGTCTGACTCCCTTACAAATTTTGGGATTGTGGGACGGTGCAGGAGAAAAGTTCTACCACCCCGTAAAGTTCCTAGATATTCTTGGGACTACTACATAGCCTGCACCTTCATTGTGACCCTGTGGACTTATACGGTAGAAGCAGGTTTGTTACCAGTCCATGCAAAGCTATAAAAACCAGGAGCAAAACCTTAAAATCGATTCTATACTTAATCGGTAGTTAGTGAAGCAGTGCTAGCACTGGGGAAATATGCTCATACTTCTTACTTCTAGTGAAGATGCAAGCGGCTTGCAAGCTTGAGATTCTCCAGCGAGGTATTAGGGCAGCCGGAAAACAGGGCAGTGCAATAATCTAGTCTACATGTGGCGAAAGCATTTGCCTTACATTTACCTGCACCCTCTAATTATACAAAGTGTCTAATTTTAGCTACACTGCCTGGACAAAAAAAATCAATACAAGATATCGGTCAAAAATGAATGCAACTCTGGACGGAAATAAATGTTGTGACGTTGCATAAGGTTGTCGAAACAATGCCACGATGAATGCGTGCCGTAATCAAAGCTGAAGGCGGTCCAACTAAATATTCAAGTGTGCAACTTTTTTTTTGGCCAGGCAGTGTATGTTCCAAAACTGAACGAAAGCCACCCTTTTTTACGTCAAAAGTTAGATCAGGGTCAATAGTAACAGCGATGTCTTTCGTAGCCATATCTGGTACAACTGAACAATTTTAAAAAAGCGAGATATGCCGAAGAATGTTTGGTTCCACATGTAAAAGTGATTAAGACCTTCCTAACATTACACCTTGTTCATGCACATTGATGCCATTGTCCAAGCTCCATGTGATGATGAATGAGCCTGAGGACGTCTTCTTAGAAAAGCTAATAATAACAATAATAATAATAATAATAATAATAATGTTTTTGGTAGTCTCCCATTTCCCCATCCACTTAAATTAATCTTAGTGTGAGACTTAAAACCAGTGTGCTGCTGAAAAGTCTAACAATGTTGCGCAAAGTGTTCTGGTTCAGGCGACTGTGAGGATGAGGAGAAGTGGAGACAAGCCACTGAATCAGCCTGCAAGCACAGTGGTCCCTGTGTGTGAGCGAGCGAGGGAAGAACTTTAAAAAAAATAAAAATAAAAAAAAAAAACAGAAAAATAACGCTACTGAGAAAAATAAGCAACAGAGCGGCCAGGCCGTGTCATTTAGTTTATTTCCTTTTGACATTTCGGGCGGAGACAAAATCATTTCTGTGCGAGACGTACTGGCATTAGAGGCGCCAGGGCTCTCTCAGCATTACAGTGAGGTAATTACACCTAGCAAACCTATATCCTTTCGCATTACTCCCCTGTTAACGGCCCGCTCCCACATTCACAAACAGCCTCTTTGTTCCGCAGGTCGGTCTCCCCCAAGTGACAGGACGTGTTAGTATCACTCGCTTGATTGGCCGTGATAAGTTCTTGCGGTTTCTGGGTTCTGCGCCGCGCGCCTGGACGCAGCGGCCAGACCCCGAGAAGGTCCGCGCTCCGCTTCAATCGGGCCCTTTGTTCGGCCCGCCGATCCGAATCGCCGGGGCCAAGCGCCGTGCCCCCCCCGGCGCCGTCGCCATGGGAACGGGAGCCCCCACCGCCCCTGGCCGGTGTTTGCCTTGGCGGGAAGCCAAGGTGTTTTGGGGGATGAGGGGTGGGATAGGAGGGAGGGATGGAGAGAGAGAGAGAGAGAGAGAGAGAGAACGAGAGAGAAAGATGATAGAGACCTTGATAGGGACGTTTTTGAGATATGACACGCAGCTTTTCAGTCCCAAAACAGGAAACGAACGCATTTGAGCTCCTTCCCGGGGAGGTGGGGAGGTAGGGAGGAGGTGTCAGCCCCCCACCCCCACCCCCCCCCCGGGAAACCGGCATCTTGTCATCCGCACGCTTCACGTCTCCTCCCAACTCTGACATGAAGTATAAGATTACCTAGACCCCCCCACCCCACACCCCAACCCGCCCCTCCCCCCAACAGCATGTTTACATTGGCGCGTGCGCTCGAGACTTCTTGAAACAGACAGGGGCGCGCGGGGTCCAAATTTGACAATATCAATCTCTCCCTCCCGTCAGTGCGCGCGCCGTTTCGTCCGCTTATCGTACGGCGTCAAACCCCGCGGCCCTTTAACACACGGGCTTTTGTTATCGCCGCCCCAGCGCTACCGTAAGCAAACACGGCATTATGCATGTGCAGACCGCACTGTTTTACTTTCATCCCAGCTGCATTGGGGAAGGAAAAAAGAAAAGGAAACCAAAGGATTCGGGCTGAGAACAGGTCGTCGGTTTGTGTGGATTGCCCCCACCCCCCACCCCCACTCTGGTTCATATTTATCGACGGCTCAGGCCTCACCAAATAAAGTTATCTCGGAGGGTCGTTCTGTGGCTATGCAGTCCCAGTCAGCCAACAGGTCATTTGTCAATGTCAGATTTAGGGGCTCCCGACCAAGAAAAGAGAGAGATAGAGTGAGGTAGGGAGAGAGAGAGAGAGCAGGAGAGACAGAGAGGTAGAGAGAGATTTTATATTTGTTTTACATTTTAAAAGAAATGTCAGAGTTATTAACACAGAATGTCCTGTATTCCCCTTTTGCCCTATATAGTTCTGACTTTTATGAGTATTTGTATTTGACCCTCATGTCGATCCCTAAAGCTACATGGGACATCTCCTCCTGTTGTCTTCCTCTCTCTATCTTTCCCAGAAAAGCTTGTCCATGTGCTGTTCCTCAGGTAAATGAGGCCAGTTCCATCGAAGGATTCAAACTTGCAACCTCCCAGTGATGGCCAATCCTGCAGACCGACACTCACACAAATGTCAATCACTGCAATATCGGTCCTCTGAGGCCTTTCACAGTCTCCGTTTAACTCTGTTCCTTATTGTTACACCTCATATTACTGTGCATCCACCTTTTCCCCTGACTGCACAGATATTACACACTGCCAGCATGCTGTTCATTCACAAAAAAAATATATAATTCTTCCCACATCTCACGTACGACGTTCATAAGTAAAAGCATTACCTTCAGTGAAAAAAGGGACGCTGAAGAGCGGTTACCTCAGGTTATTGTCGAGCGCTGTGGGCTAACGCACGCTGGGGAAAGCAACGTCACATTGCCGGTCCCGGGTCATTCCTCAAGCGAACTGGCTCCCTGGCCAAACCCGTAATACAAATGTCTCGGAAGGGGAAGGTTAACTGTGAGGGTCGTAACTTCAGCCCTGAATCCAATCTGTTCCATAGGCCAATTCCACAAGCCGCATAAGCCCGTTTTCCAGAAGCTGATGCTCCACATTAAAAATAAATCCGCTGTAATAATTCATCTCGAGTTGAATTATTAGCAGTTTAGCTCCAAACTTGTTGCGTGCCATTTTTATTTTTTTTTGGCCAAAACCTCAGGTCTTGTGATTGCCTAAGTGCTGGTAATGGAGGAATACCAAGAGAACAACAACGTTCCCGCAATGTTGTTGCAACGCTGCAGCAGCGTGACAGAGTGACCAAGTGTTGTGTGGACGATTTCTTTGCGTCGGTTGGGAGAGAAGCCCTTGCTGTTCCGCGCGGTGAGGCGGCGAGACGAGGACACTCCGGCCCCATCTGGAGCCGTGCACGGCTTCTCTCTCAGAGGCCGGACCTTCCAAAAAAAACCCGCCGCCCTCGTTCCCCCAGGGTACGAAAGGTCAAAGGTCAACAGCTGCCCGGTAGACGCATTTCCGGCGCGCTCCGTCATAGCCCACATAGACTTAAAGCAATGCAGATGGAAGCAAGAGACCCCTCAGTTAATTGAAGGAAATTGAGAAAAACAGGAAGTGATTTTGACATCGCGCAGGGTTAGTGTCTGTTTACCAAACAAACGTCCTGGCCAACATCACCGTCCCGCCAATAAGCTAAGATAGGGGTCAGAGGGCAACAGATCTCCATATGTGGACTTTGGAAACATCTTAGAAGGTTCCGGGTTTCCACACCGCCAGGAGTGACTAACTCACTTTGAACAGAATAGAAAAAAATACTGTCGTCAAAATATGGGAATGTTGAGTCTAACACAGCAAGAGTAATTATGAAAATATGATCACTGGTTCATTACTTGTACAGAGACAACATATTATCTTTGTCATCAAGATGCATAGAAGAACCCTGTATAAAATTCATGGGCATAATTTGTATTATTCGTTGACGGTTTGGTTGTGTCTTTACAAGGAAAACTATCCATTTTATGACTCAGGTATTTGAATTTGAATAATCAAGTGGATATCAACGTACCAATTTAATTTTGGAATGTGCTGTCGGAATGTCGGAAGATCACCAGGGAACGATTGGCGCACAATCACTCGGAAAGAGGCCAGAAAAGAAAGAAACAAACAACAACAAACGAACCGCACAAATGTGTAAGACGAACCCGCGGAAGCGTTTGACCCGGGAGAATTCCACAGGATGCCGGAACATTTTCCCCCTCCTCATTAGCGTCACGGCCGATTTCCCGGTCCTCGCTGGACGCCTCCGCGTGCGACCTGCGCGCAGCCCGGAAGCGCATTTCTCGCTTCGGATGATGAAGGGACCGGTTTTTTTCCGCTGACACTCTTACCGTATAGCGAGTGCGCGTGAACTACTGTACACCCCTCGAACGAAAACAGACACCCCGCGGGCGCCCCTCAGAACACTGCCCGCTATCTTTGCGGGAATTCCTCAGTGTTGGGGGGGGTTGGGGTAGGTAACCCACCCCTACCACCACATCTGTTTTCAGCTCCCCCTCCCCCCTGGCTGATTGTGGTCCAGATGTGTTTTGCAAACATCCAGTTTCCCCTTCAAAAAAAAAATCCATGATTGCTTTTTTTTCCTCCTTTTTATAAGTAAACAAATAAAATTGACCTGTGTCATCTCACCACTTGGGTGACCTGCAGATAACAGAGAGAGAGAGATGAGAATGAAAGAAGAGAAAGAGGGATATAAAGTGAAAAGAGGCTGGTCGGGGAGAGAGTGAGGAGAGAGATAGAGAGAGATAAAGAGAGAGAGCGTATAATCACAGCCATGTTTATTGGCCCACCTCCTCTGTTGGCTTTAGGATTGTGGCCGGTAGGCACTGGGCACTGACCGCAGATCACACACGGTACTATGTGATGTGTGGGATATGTGTGTGATACGCGCCCCTGGGCGCTGTGGATGGATGTGTGGGCTGGTAAAGATGATGTATGATGCGAGACTGACATCTCCTGTGCTCCAGACAGACAGCTTCCCCCTGAACAGCTTCCAGCATTCTCAAACAGGGGCGGGGAGATTAGGGGCCTTCTAGGCTGCCGGCGAGATCTACACAGCTATGAGACCCATCTGGAGCCTCAGGACATGACACACACATGCGGGCACACACACACACACACACACACACACACACACACACACACACACACACACAAACACACACTCTTCTTCAGAAAGGAGGAGATTAACCTCTTTTCTCTTTACACACGAGAGCCGTTCTCTGGAGCTAAAAGCTTCAGCTGTAAAAAGACTGCACTGGAAGCGGTCAGATCTGATGCGCTGTCTAATTACAAATCCAGCCCTAGCCGTCTGATTCATCCTACAGCCCAGCGCCAGCGTTTTAATGATGGCCTTTGCCTTGCACGTGCTCCTCCCCCTCACAACAATAGGAAGCTGAAGGCGGGCCTGGGTGCATTGTGCCCAAATAGAGTTATGCCCCCATTGCCTTTCACCCAGACAGTGGCATATTTCTGTCCGTAACTAGCACGTCTCCCGTTCGGGACAAGGAAAAAAAACCCCTAAAACAGCCAGCCGTGGCGCAGTGGCACACATATGTTTTTAAAGTAATACAGAGGTGCAAAAACACAAATGTGTCTTGTGGCCTTTTGCCAGAACCCCCCCCACCCCCGTCCCTGTCCCCCTCCCCCTCCATTTTTAACGTGGAGGGTGCAGTGCCTTGGAAGACGTGGAGCAGAGTCAAAATTTACGACCCTCACGGGGCACGGAGGGGGGGGGGGGGGGGGGGGAAACGGCCATGATTGATGAACAGGCCCGGGATCCTTAAATGCACTCCTTAATAAATTAATCTAAATTACGGCACGCATCGGCCTCTTCGGGGTCGACGTCGGGAGTCGCCGTTCCTTACTCACCGTGATGAACGGCCCCGGTTTCTTTCCTGTGTTTTGCCTGGCTCTTCCTTCCCTCGCAGCGGTGGGTCGAGCAGCGGCCGGCTCGCGCCGATGATGTCACCGTTCCACACGAAACCCTCCCCGGGCTTCCCCGAGACAATGGGGGTCAAGAGCAACTCCGTCACGCCGTCCTGAAAGCAGTCGAGGAAGACTTTAAAATGTCAAGGATCAAGGAAGGCTTCACGAATACTTGTCACGGAAAACGAAGTCACCGTATACAACCGGACATCGGAGACGCCTACCTCAAGTAAAAAGGCTTCAGACATTTAGCCGAGGACGTCAGTCGCAATTCAAAGTATGGCAGGCGCGAGGGCGTGTGTGCACGCATTTTCGCTGTCCTATTCCTAATTAGTCCAATAATTTACTCCATATATTATTTTTGGATTAGATGATACACTGAGAATGGAGCTTGCATGTGTGCCTGAAGAAGAGAAAGACTATAACCACTAACCGGACCACTTAAGTGAGGGGAAATTGGTTGAAGGTGATGACACGCAAATCTCTCAAGGCCCCTCAATCACGTGGGAAGCACTCACACCTACAGTCCATTTTTAGTGAGGTCTTTGAAAGAGGAAAATAAAGGTAACCAGGGCATTATACTGGAGCTATAAATCTATTTTTACACCCCCCCCCCCCCCCCCCAAGAATTTTAGCAGACTAAAGACAAATGAAGCGGCAGGGTGAGGAAAATGACCCCCCCCGCCCCCCGCCCCCCATTTATGAGAGACTTATTGCATTTCATGTTTTCTCATCATGGCCCCTTTTTAATTCTCACGTCAGGCGGCTCGTGGAGTCCCGACTACAGATGCCTCCGTCCGCCTCTCCCTGCCCGAAAACAACATCTGGTTTTGCTTTGGGGGTCGGACAGGAGCCGGAGGATCCGATGGGGGGGGGGGGGGGGGGGGGGGGGACGTCCCGCTCCTCACTCGTCACCGGCCATCACACACTGTCCCGCGTGGTTTGCCCTGTCTCAGCTTTCTTTCAGGAGGAGCACGGTTTGCCATTTTCTTCAGTCTTCCACGATCAATTTAAGAATAACCATCAATAATGAAATGGGGGGGGGGCTTCTAAGTGGCTTAGTCAGTAAAGGAAATCACAGTTACAGACCCCGATTGCCCTCCACCAAAAAAAAAAAAAGCATCCATTTTCCTTGCTATGCATTTCTAAACCACAGAAAGTTCATGATTAATCATGAATTATGCCTTAATCTTGGAACAGGAGCTCAGAGCCATGTCTGTTGATGGATATGAAACCCAGTGGTCCGTGCCGCGCGTACAGTGTGCAAAGACTCCTCAGGAGGAGATGCGTTTCAGTCGTTTTGTCAAGTTATATTTATCGTTGTTTTCTTCGGCTCCGCTGACACTCAACAGGGGACCCGCCTTTCCGTCCCGCTTAGTTTCACAGCTGACGACAGCCCTAACAGTCGCACAGCCGCTGCCTCTCGGCTCAGCGTAGCGAAGCTAACCACGCCGCCCGCCGGCGCCGCCTGGTTATCAAAATGGCCGCAACGTTTTTTTCCTCAACCTCGTGTTTCTTGTACCACACCCTGGCCGCTAACGCTCACGTGTTCTCGCCTCCCCAAATCGCGAATACGTCCATTAACAGATAAGAAGAAGGGGGTATGTTCTTTACCTTTTTGTGATCTTCATTGGATATTGAAACCGAATCAACCGGCCAGCGCGGGGAAAAACTGTAATGTTGAGAGAACGTGGAACAAGGCCTGTTTTGTTGCTAATTATTGATAGCGGATCAAAACAAGCAGTGCTCAGACATGGACAACAGAAATCGGGCAAAATGTCTCAAACACGGATGACAGAAATCAAGCAAAATGGCCTCCAATCTGCCTGACAGCTGTACTGAACCACCTCGTTATCCCCATGGAGCAGATGCTCTTTGAGGAGCAGGACATTTACCCACGCAATTGTATGCACAACTGTGTAACTAACATGTAACTGCCATGTCTCTCAACATCTCCTTACAAAACATACAATGTGGAACACAAGCTCATGTAATTGCACAGATTTGCGGAATGCCCACAGGACTACCGCTAACTATAATCCCGACCTCAGGCACAACTCCAATCCTATACTTAACCCTAACTCTAAAGTGAATCGAGACCCTTCCCATAACTCTCTAATTATATGCTGTGTAAGAGTGTGATCTTGTACGCTAGTTGCAGAGGGCGTACTTCTCCCTCTTCACTGTGAGAGCTGAAGTAATGCGTTTTAGTTCATACACACTGAGAGCATAAAAGGCTCAGTATTACATGTGGCTATGTGATAGGACGTGAAGAGGAATATGTGGCAAATGGTGAGAAATTAGTACCTTATAACCCAGATGTCTTTTGGATTGAGACCAATACTGGGTGTATGAGGTTGTTTCTGTGGTGTGTGCATCTGTGTGTTGTGCATATATTGTGCAAATGTGTGTGTGTGTGTGTGTGTGATGAACCCTTGCGGTGTGTATGTGTGCTCTGTATATAAATTTAGCAGACACATATATTTGTGTACTATGTGTATGTCAGTGTGTGTGTCAGTGAATGTGCGTGAGTGTGAGTGCATATGTTTGAGTGTGTGCAAGTGTGAGCGTGTGAGTGCATATGTGCAACCCGACCCTGTATGAGTATGTGTGCGGGTGTGTGCGCGAGTGCGTGTGTATGTGTGCGAGTGAGTGTGTGTGTGTGTGTGTGTCTGTCTCTGTGTGTGTGATTGCATGTGTATACGAGGCCAGAACAGCATCTCCTCTCATTTACAGTGCAGTGTGTGAGAGTGTGCAGAGATAGGCCAGGCGCACTGCTGCTTATTTTGAATGGATGGGTCAAGCAGCCAGGACCCCCACTAGGGGCCCCCGATATTATGCAAGTGTCAGACACCGCTAAGGTAAACAAGGGGGACCTCCAAGCCTCAGAGCTGCCTTCCTGCCAGACCCCCGCCCCCCAACACACACATAAACACCTCGGCCCCAGATCGCGCATTTCACTTTCCCGAAAAAGTCGGCTTTCTAAATGAGTGTCGTGATGAGATGGAACAGGAGACGGATTATGTTATGATTTTATAACCATGTACTAATTAAGCATAACACGGCCGGGAGATGGGTGACGGGGAGCCGTGTTTGTTTTTACGCTGATGAGGGGGGGGGGGGGGGGGAGAAAGAGAACCAGAGTTACTCTCCTCTTGGCGGCCATTTTGAGACAGCTGCCAGACAGCTGCTTTAGCTGACGTTAGGAGATTATGTCCTTGTGAACAGACACACAGTACCTTAGAGACACGCTGTAGCTCATCGGCGATCATATTGAGAGAGGACGCATTGACTGTTTCTTCATTATAGTTGGCAGGATATAACTCGTCTCAAGGCCAGACATTCTTTCGCAGTAGAGCCACAAGGTCCGCTCGTCTTAATTTCTCCTCAGCAGTCAATTAAAGCTGTTGATTACACAGTTAACTCACGTCGGTGGTTTTCCGAGGTCTAAACCGTTTTTGTGATTTCACGGTGAAAACAAAAAAACTAGCAATGCTAGTGGCTCTCTTGGGCCAGGGTTGCACAACTACAGAGGGCGCAGGGTTTTCCCACAGTGCATTGCGAGAGTAACGGTGGCACAGCAGTCGGTCGCGGTTCAGCGACTGCGACTGACTCGTGTTCCAAATTACGAACCGCGGCCGCCAACCAGTCAGAGTCCACGGAGAGAGAGCGGTGAGGTCACAGAGAGAAGACACAGATGTGGCCCGTATGGTCTAACTCACCCATCGCAGCAGCTGAGCGAAATAATTACAGAAAAAGGAAGGATTAAAACACAGACCCAGCAGACTCCATCAACATTCACCCTTAACTACGATTCACAATTAAAATAAAGCACATTTTTACTCACAAACACAGTTTTGCTAGTTAATTTTGTTTATTACAGAACTAAATGCTGAAAAATTGCATGTAGATATGCGAGCAATCTCATGTATAATCTTTCTTGAAGTATGCGTAACGGTACTAGTATAAGTAGGGCACACGGCCCTAGTATAAATCTGCCTCTACCCCCCCTATGTAATTAACTTTGGAGGAAGATGAACAAACAAGGCCGAGTTGTAAACGATGGCGGAGACCGTAAACATTTGAGTCACGCGCACTGGCGTCAGTGAAACCACCACTCCAGGCTAAGCACAGTTAATCACCCGATTAAAACATTAAATTACATTATTTTGTTTCTTCAGGAGCGACCAAATCAAAACCAGGGACTTTTTGCCTCAGGTAGTTTAACTAACATAATCGCAGGTTGTGTGTCTGTTGTGCAGTTATCTAGACAGTCGAGTTTTATATCATACAGCTCTTCGCCCAATAGGAACGCTACAGCACTTAGCAAACCACAATATAATAATTATTTTATGTAAATATTTTTTAAAACGACACAATATGGTATGTATACAAACCGTATGATATCCTTAGCATACTGCATCCTATTCTATGCAGCTGCAAACAGCTTCATGCTAACACAATTTGGACATGAGCATGGTTAGTTACATTAAGTTTAATCTAATTTATCCCGTTTTCCAGCAAGTTTAAGTTTACTTTTTCGTATACATAGTTCATTACGATACCACCCATAAGCACATAATGCCTTGATTTACTTATTTTGAAACTGCATAGCTGGTAAGAGTGACTGACCACATGCTCACTGTATTAGCAGATAGAGGCTGCATGTTACAGTACTGTTGTGGAGTAGATGGGTAAATGCATTTATGTATGAGAGTTATTTTCTCTGATAAGCCAAGAATTTATTTTAAATATATTTGTATTTGGGGAGAAGCTTTTCTCAGGGGTGGGCTTTTCTGCAGGATAAAAATTACAGGTATGCCATGGTACCTGAACATTTGCCAAGCATGTGAAGAGCAATGACCCTGGTTTTTCTGGATCAGGAGGCCTGGCTTCTGTTATAAGACGGCAGTTTAAAAAAAAACTGGGGGTATAACGAGAAGAAGCCAGGTTGGATTCCCAGATTGGCAGTCGGGCTCTTCAACAACATGCTTAACTTAAATGCTTCAAGTTAATATCCAGTCCTGTGACTCTTGTTAGGGGTGTCTCCTGAGCATCAGAAACAACAACAACAACAACAATCTTAATAATCATACTAATAACCATCATAACAACATGATGTTGTATGAGAATGGACTCCATTGCAGAAAACACTATGGGCCTGATTTACTAAAACCCTTTGGTGTGTGCAAAACTTTTTTGCACACCCAAAACTAATATCACAATGAATGAATGGTGCAAAACAAGTACCATGACCAACAATTGGTTGTGTTATTGGTTTTGTGTGTGCTAACAGGTTTGGCACATGCTAAAGGTCTTATTAAACCAGGCCCTATGGGTCTGTATACGTATGAACATACAGGTGACCTCTGAACTGTCATGGACCAGGTAAACCCAGAATATACTGTAACCAGTACCCAGCAGCACAGTCACTAGACAACACAAAATTATACATGGAATCGAAATCTAAAGTGCCATAAAATGCTAATCTAGCTCCAAAAGACTTTTAAAATTAAAGAAATCAAACCCCTTATTGATGGTAAAGGGGGAAAAAAAGGAAACAGCTTGAATCAAATCCGATTTGGACCGGACTCATAATCTTTCAATCTTTTATATTTTTGGCTGTCTAGAAATCTGCCCACTTGTAATGTGGGGGATTTATTTATTTATATTTTTTGTCTTCACCAGACATCTCAGCGGGCTAAAATGTGGATACTCCCACATCCAATACCCAAAAACAAGGCCTTATAAAAATAAATGTTAACTAGCGACCGCCCTACTCGACCCTCTGCCAGCTATTAAGAGAATCGTCTCGTCAATCTCTTAAGGCGTCTGCAGATTGTGTTATTAATACCGACTCTGGTGGCCCGGTCTCGTAACAACAGCCGAGTTCAGAACACACAAACGAACAGGGTGGAATATTTCACATGGTCTTGGGGAGACCTGCGCAAAGCCCCGTTACCAAACGGTATCCCGTCCTTTGATTATTTGGAGGCTGAGGGCCCTGTCTGGCCAGCTTGCCCTGACGGGTTTCATAAAGCCCCCGTTTTCTGAGAAAATAAAACACAACCTTTTGTTTGCTCTGCCCTAATTAGGCCTGGGTTAATATTGTCCGTTCAAATCTGGGCCCTTAATTGCTGCTGGAAGCCAAGCCCGGACATGGTCTGGTGAGTTGAAGAGACAAGGGGTGCAGGTGGAGCAGAAGTCGGAGGGATTTTATTACAGGAGGGATTTTATTACAGCGTAAACGGACAGCAGGCGTGGGGGAAGGTGATAGCCTGAAAAACATGCTGCTGGGCACTATGTATGAGACAGGGGCTGTATCCGAAACCGCATACTTCCATGCTCCGAGCACGCATAGCGAGCACGCATCCACCTTGGAGTGTGAGTCCAAAAACTGCGGTAGTACGGAGCACGGATAAAGTACCCGGATGCGTGCTCCGTTTGTTCAAAATTCGAAGTATGCATCGATGCTTGCGCCGACCAGAAAAAATCCCATCATTCCTTTCAAGAAAAAAGTCAAGACCAAAAATGTACTATCGTAATGGCGGATGACAGCACGGAAGGCGCTGCCTCTCCCGATGCCTTCTACAAATGTAAGTAATTTCAACATTTTTATATGAACATTTTCACAAGTTTGAAAACATCTGGCACAGCACTATTTCTGTTAGTGTTTTAATACTGAGCTAGCTCAATAATTAAGATAACTTCTAGCTCCAGTTAGTTAGCTTTCGTTATGTAAATTGCAATGCAATTTGCTCGGTGCTAGCTAGCTAGGTAACGTTCGCTAACATTAAATGACAGTACTAACGTAATAACTATATTAGCCAGATAATAATGGCGTTAGTCGTAGATATAGCTATTCCGAAGCACGAAGCATTATTTAATATTTGTATACAAATTTATTCCCATATGCTATAACTGACTTGCTAGCTAGCTGGATATCAACCCACTTACTAGCTAGCGTCGCACTAGTTAGCATTAGTTAACTAATATACTCTGCCTAACTTCAGTGCGTCTGTCTATTTGCATAGTATTGACATCTAGTGGTTCAGATTGTAAACTTAAACGGGGGAAAACTACATTAGGAGTTTGTAAATGAATAAAGTGCTACAATGTGAATGAACAGCACAATATGCGATGTAAAATAATCATTTTTTTCATATACATTTTTTAAGTTTAATATGTAATGTTAACCAGTGTAGCTAGCTAGTTGGCTGTATAAGACAACCTACGTTGGTGCTGACAAGCGCAATTGTTCTACGACAAGAAGCCCTCTTCTTCACCCCAGCTCTCCGGATGGCTTGCCTTCGTTGGATGCCGTTTTCAATAATGATCCGGTGTCTTATTCTGGCAGCAGCCCGTCTTTTCTCAATTTCTATGGAAAACTACCCCAGAAGCAACAGCATCGCCACAAACATTATCGGCTCCATTTCTACTTCTAACTGCGTACCCAGTTGTTCACGCTGTGGTAAACAGCGTGAAAATAATCAAAACACAGACACGATTACTTACAATGCAAAGACAATTTTACTATGGGGTTGATTGTTTACTTAAAGGTATCCAACGATGTAATGAATAGGCTGTCTTCCTAGCCATCGTTGCCTTCCACTGACTTTTCTGGAATAAGAACGCTAGCAAAAAGGATAATTCAACTGTTGCGGATATTGCTGGTTATATCAGAATATTTCATTAACAGTCGATACAGTAGCCTACAATGCCAGCGAACGTTATGCCTCTCAGGTTTAGCCTACTTACTCGTCTGCATTTCCCCGATAGTTACGGGAAAGGTTAAAGGTTATAGGTCAGATGTCGCCACGAAGAGCGTCCCACGACTGAGAAAAACTTTCCGTGCTACCGTACTTCCATGCTCCAGAGTGCGAGCTCCCAAGCCTTGAGTGCGCACTCGGGAGCGCGGTAGTGCGGAGCATGGAAGTATGCGGTTTGGGATACAGCCAGGGAGAAACACTATGATCTTATTATACAAGAAAGAGAGAGAGGGGGTGGTTATTTAAAAATGGCTGCCCGGACCCTTATCTTTTGGCCTGGCGGTCTCTGGGGCCAATATGACAGCAGGCCTTTCTCCTAACCCAGAGAACGTCCCAACACATAACACAAGAGAGAGCGGTAGAAAGGAAGATGGATGGAGAAAGAGCGATACAGGAAAAAAGAGGAGAAAGAAAGCAAGGGGGAAACTTACACTGTCCAAAAGTGAGCGCTAGAAGTGGTATATAGGCCACGCTGTCACAAGCCAACTGTACTTCAGCCATTTTGTTTCTGATGATTCAGAATAACCTAACGTTACAGAAAGGTGCAGCAGACATCACAGGGAACACAAACAGGGAGTCGCAGCCTTGCACACGGACCTGCGAACGTCCATTGCGCAAACGGAAAGCGCGTGTTTTTGTGTTTGTTTTGTTTGACTTAGGTCTTGGTGCCACCTCACAGGTTTTTTTTTTTTTTGTTTGTTTTTTTGTCCAGACGCGAGTCACATGAACTGGTCTCCAGGGTGACGTGAAAGCCCGCGTGAAGGGCGTCTTTGTCCGGGACGCCAAACGCTGCGCCCCTAAAACGCCCTGGTCGTGCGGGAGCAGGCGTGCTGGTGATGGTGACGGTGATGTCACCTGTTTTTCCACTGGGCCACTTGCCCATGCACAGGGTCCTGCTGTGGGCCATCGCCCCGCCCCGTTTTTGCGCCTCCCAGCTTAATCGAGCTGTAGTTACGCTCGTGGGGATACGCAAATCTGTTCGCTGGCCGGACGCACTGTGCTGAACTGTTTAGGAAATCCAGAAGCAAAAAGCATTCTCTCAGCCCCGCTGACTCATTCAATCAAAAACAGATATCATATCAGCACAACGTTTAACCCACGGATGGCACACAGAGGCGCTCATATGCACAGTATTACAGGCACGCACACGCACACACACACACACATACACCACAACCGCTAACACTAATATACACACACACACACACACACACATACACACACCACAACCGCTAACACTCATATACACACAGGCACAGACACACACACACGCGCACACACACGTTACTTTTTTAACTTCACACCAATGTCGGCTGTCCTACCAGGTTGCAGTCCCTATCCTCAACCCTCTGTGTGAGAAGAGCATGCTGATCATGAGAAACAATGTACACTGACACGCCCCCAGAGCCACACACAGCCTCTCGCACGTAATTAGCCCGGCCTGCTTCTGGCTCCCAGACCCAGTCCTTAGTGTCTGAAGCAATGTTCACGGCTCTATAAAGCTGTCAGTACGACGTTCTGGCCCCCAGAACGTCAGCAGCGCTAATCCCTCGTAAAAAACAGCCGCTCTGGAGTCTGTCCGCAGTTCGTTTGCTTGTTTGTCTGAGGTCACTTCCTCTTCCCGGTAGCCCAGTGCGTACCACCTTGTTTTTCACCAACATTGTGTCTGCCTCCCTCCAATTATTGCAGGAAAGCGTAACGAGTCTTTAACCTATTTATTAGCTTCGCTAATGACGTCAGGTCTTTTTTTAATTTACCTTATTTTTTATTATTTCAGTACAGTGGTAATGTTGTTTTCAGGTAGCACTTTGTTTACCTGCACACGGGTGTTACCTATGGCAACTGCTGGGTTTTGGTTAGGACAGAGAGAGAGAGAGAGCGAGCGAGCGAGAGAGAGAGAGCGAGCGAGAGAGAGAGAGCGAGAGAGCGAGAGAGAAGCAAGGCCAAGTGAGTGCAGGCCAATGTAACATGTTCATAAAGACCCGCAGGAACAGAACATAATATCTGTACTATTCTTTAATATATTTATTGTTGTTATTGCAATGGGTCCCACAGAGGGAAAGACAAGCGGAAAGAAATGTGAAAATAAACATAATTCCCGAAATCCAGCCCTCGGAAAAAACCGAGCAGCTCCATGACTGTAAGGCTTTCGATTGTCTGGTCACATTGCCCCTGGTAAGGTGGCAAATTGGGACTGACAGGTTGTGGGCACAGCGCCGGGGCGCCTTGGGGCTGGGACGCACTTGTCCAGACGCGGTGCCGCCGGTTCCCTCGGCTTCGACGCGGCGCCATGGCAGCAGCGGTAAAAGACTGACCGTTCGCATTCCGCAGAACACGCTTAACCGGTTCTCTAATGACCCAGGGGACCGACCGGGAATGACGCACGTACTTTGTGTGGGCGGGAGGGCGTGGCTGCGTTCCCATGAGGCTTTGTGTCATAGAGGAATGGCTCAGCTCCCTGAGGTGTCACACAGGTAGTTCACTTTTAAAAACCAGGCTTCATCTCTGATATAAACACAACGTTTTAGACCCAACGGCACCTTCCGCAGACCATGGTAATGAGATAACAGGTGTAGGGTGCAAAATAAACACAAGCCAGCAAATGCTGGCAGCTGGCAAGATTGTGGCAGTTAAGATTTATGCTCTAGCAGCCAGATTGGCAGGTAACCTGAGAGGTTGTGTTATATTTAAAAGGTAATGTGGCAGGTAAAATGTTGAAAATGGCTGGTGATTTTTAGAGTCCACAAGCCATTCTGGACGGTAGGTGAAAAAAGTTAATTTCATGCCCTGCACATGTGTATGATAAGTACTGGGATCTACTTGTGAGATAATGACAGGTTTTCACTCCAACAAGCAATTGTAAAAGTAATCAACAAAAAAACAAGGCATTCCTTCAAAATTGGTGTTGTATCGCACATCACTTCTGTCGCTGCCAGGTGGCTACTGTGCTGAGTGATTTCTGTCTCTTCACAGCAGGGTAGGAAGCCATTGAGTCGCAAGCCAACCTAAACCTACATTTGCCCACTCTATTATTCTGGAGTGGATACAGTACGGGACTAGTGGCAATCACTTGTGGGTTCAATTCCCAGGTACCCTTGAGCAGGGTACTTAACGTGAACTGAATCAGTGCATATCCAACTGTATAAATTGATTCTGTGAAACTGTATGAGTTGCACTGGATAAGGGTGTATCTAAATGCCTACAAAGTGCATGTACATTGCAAGATAGCATCACTCATTTTGATACTCGCAAGGCTATAAATAAATAAATACATAAATACATATAATGGAACTCATTTGTTCCAGTTATAGCTTCTGTTTTATAAGAAAAAAATGTGAGCTTCTTAAAACAATTTTCAGCATGGATACATTTCTGAACTACTTACAGTTAAGAGCCACAGAATCCTTTTTTAACCTAATTTAAATTTCTCCGAGTGTTTTGTGGGGATGTTGTGGTGCGGCTGCAGCCTTTTCCACCTGCAAAACCAAACCCGAAAAGCAATCCAGTCTCCGGCCACAATGTAATGTAAAGAAATAAAACGATCCCATGAAAATAACTGCAAAGGTGGCTATAATTATACTACTGCTAAACAGTAGATGTTACTGTTGGCATTAGCCTGGTTTGGAGTTTCTGTGTCACCTGCATAGGACAAGTGTACAGTCTTGCAACTTGCTTGGTGTTTCACCTCTATTACACTTACATTTGTTGATTGGCTTTCAGAGTCTTCCACGTCTAAAATAACGGTGGAAATTTTACATTATCGAGTTAACTCAATAAACTTGTAATAGGCTAGTACCCATCATCAGTCCTCAGGTTCTTTTTGGTTTGTCGACTGAGACTTTGGACCTAGACCAGAATAATCTCCGCACCAACACCCGACCTCAACACCTCAACTCTCGCGGTGAAACTCATCTCATCTCGAGGCATTTTCCAAAAAGGTCGACAGGACACAAGAGAAGTACCAGAGAGGTGGGGCCTGCGGTTTTGCTTGGAATTCTTCTCCTTTCTTGGATTTCAGGGGAAAGACTCGCACGTACGGTGGAAACTATTCCCAACAGCTGGTGGGCACCCGGATTATGTACCGTATGTACGGTAAATGTGGAAAATACTGACCCTGTCCTAACTATGTTAGACTTTCCCATTTTCTCATGTCCGCAAAAGCACACACCGCAGTCTCGAAAAACACACAAGGTTACATTTAACAGTCCCATAAACTCGGTGGAAACTGGCCTGGAATTTCTAGCATTAAGGCCAGTTAATGGTGGTTGGATTATATACGTGTGAATTGGCAGGTGCCCAATCTCGACCAGCAGGGTCACGAATGATCAACTGTGATCATCCCAGCCGACTGTAACCCTCTAATTTCTGGGCAACTCCAGAGTCAATTGGGGCGGCCAGCCACAGTCATCATTGGCACAAGCGGTAGTCGATACCAGACCGTGGGATTCATATACTTCAGAACAGAGCCACCCGGCAGCCCACAAAGCCAGTTATATTTATACCAGTGTCAGCTCATACAAAAAGACTGCACAGCTCTGCATAGGCATCAGGTGAGCCAACCTAGTCTCATGGCCTTTTCATAAATATTAATAAAGACATTTCTGCATATGATGCATTCGTGGAACTGAGGGATTGGCTGACATATGAAGCATTCTTGCGTCATCATGGTGGTTTTTTTTTATGTGTGGCAGCAGCTGTAGGTGGAAAACACTGCGTGTAGAAGGGGCCAGACTGCTTGTGGGAGGGGCCACAGCAATGGGACATCCCACCATGTAGTGCCCCTCTGGGCTAACAGCCCACAGGAGGGGGAGGCATCTTGCATTTGGAAACATCTTTGTTTTCTTCTGCCTGTCACATGTGTACTCATTGGCCGTAGTTTCCAGGCTGGGAACCTATGCCTCGGCCAAGCCAAACCCTGAGACCACGTACACTACCCGCGCACACACACACACGCACGCACACATACACACGCAAATGTGTGAATGCATATTCTCACACAAATGCATGAGCACGAACAGACATAAACATGACCACCTACGCATACACGTGCGTGTATGCTCACACACAAATGCACGCGCACACACACACACACACACACACACACACACACGCGCGCACACACACACACACACACACAGACATGAAAACGTCTGCATGCGCATACTCACACAAATGCATGAGTGCACACAGACAAAAATATAACCACACACACACATGCGCGCGCACACACACACGCGCACACACACACACACACGCGCACACACACACACACGCGCGCACACACACACACACACACACGCAGACACACACACACGCAGACACACACACAGACACGAAAACGTCTGCATGCGCATACTCACACAAATGCATGCGCACACACACACACACACACACACGCGCACACACACACACACACACACACACACACACACACACACACACACGCAGACACACACACAGACATGAAAACGTCTGCATGCGCATACTCACACAAATGCATGAGTGCACACAGACAAAAATATAACCACACACACACATGCGCGCGCACACACACACACACGCGCACACACACACACGTTCCGGGCAGGAAGCCACAGGGGGCTGTGTTCCAGATCCCAGTACCCAGACTTGGCTGCCAGGCTGCCTGCTTGCCTGACGCAACCTGTCTGACAGCTGAGATGACACATACGCCTCAGCTCCCGTCAGACCCACAGCCCCGTGACACGGGAGCCGGGAGCCAGCACGGCTGAATGGGGCCCAGCGGTCAGTGCGCTGGACACTGGACAGGGAGAAAGCCAACCGCCCGAGCCGTGTTCCTGCAGAACTGCCACAGTATCAGATGTGTGTGGCTGTACTCAGGACTGTGTGTGTATGTGTGTGTGTGTGTGTGCGTGCGTGCGTGCGTGCGTGTGCGTGTGCGTGTGTTGCATGCCATTCCTTTCAACTCTATTTTAACTGTATACTGCTTTTTACAGGGAACAGGTTGAGGACAGCTTCAATTACCATTTACTTTGTCTAATTTGTTATGGCTGATAGTGTAGCACAATGTTTAGGGAGCCGGGCTAGGTTGCAGGTTCGAATTCCAGGGGGCGCATTGCTGTTGTACCCTTGAGCAAGGCACTTAACCTGCTGAGCTGCCCTGCTGTATAAATGGATTGTATGTATATGTATGTAATCGAAAAGTAAGTCGCTTTGGATAAGAGCGAGCGTCTGCCAAATTCCTTAAACATTTTAAGCGGCGTTTGACTTATATTTTATGTACATATATCCACACACATAATTATAGAAATAAGCTTCTGGCTTTTATATTCATATTATATTTTGTTCCTTGTGATACCTGCAGGAAATATAACACAATCCTCCCATATAATGAGAGCTTTTAGTTTGAGATCACCACGAGCGCTCCTGCCAAGGTTAGTGTGGAGACCGACGGATTGACAGCGCGAGGGTCGAAACCGGAGCCGTGCCGGCGGGCGCGCACGCGACTCCCGAGATCCCCCTCTCCCCACGGGGGTCCCGGCCCGAACACAGAGCGCTACAGGCCCGGCGGCGGTGGTCCGGCACCGGGGTCCGACCCTGCCAGGCTGCCGGGAGGCGCGCGGGCCTTGATGATTGATGAAGACCCCACAGCGCTGAACCCACCCCGGCCCCCGTCCTGCCCCCGGGGGGGCCGCGGCGTACAGGGCAGGCTCGGTCTCAGCGCTGTCGGATAACGTCAGAGCGCTCACCTCTGCCCGCCACCGCCAACGAACACCCCCGCCCGCCTACCCGCGTACCCCACGAGCGCAGCGAACACCGAACGCCACGGTTCACGGCGGGAGCTTACCCCCAAACGGTCTTCTTCGGGTGACGGAAAAAATACGCAGAAAATGTAAATGCTAATCGCTTGTGTCACTCCCACATTAAATTTGCATTTGTTCCATTTGCCCACGACGGATTCTACACTGACAGAATTGGAGGGAAAATGTTATTTCAAAGTAACATCAGAGAAAAAGAAAATCTTGGGGGTGTGATGTTTCTTGTTGGGGGGCACAAGGGTAGGGTAGGGGTTGTTTTAGGGGGTACAGGATAGGGGTAAGCAGCCACAAATACCTCGGTGCAATAGTCGCAAATTGTTGGCCCGCTCTCACTGCTAAAGACTGTCTATAAAGTGGTCAGGCTGTAGAACTGGAAAACTACAAAAGTACGGCTGACTAAAAATCACCTTCTTCCTCTTCCTCCTCCTCCTCCTCCTCCTCTTAATCATCCTTCTGTCCCAGGCCTGGATGAGCCTGGAGAGTACAGTCTAATCCTCCCAACCAGTACAGTCTAATCCTCCCAACCAGAACAGTCTAATCCTCCCAACCAGTACAGTCTAATCCTCCCAACCAGTGCAGTCTAATCCTCCCAACCAGTACAGTCTAATCCTCCCAACCAGTGCAGTCTAATCCTCCCAACCAGTACAATCTAATCCTCCCAACCAGTGCAGTCTAATCCTCCGAACCAGTACAGTCTAATCCTCCCAACCAGTACAGTCTAATCCTCCCAACCAGTGCAGTCTAATCCTCCCAACCAGTACAGTCTAATCCTCCCAACCAGTACAGTCTAATCCTCCCAACCAGTACAGTCTAATCCTCCCAACCAGTACAGTCTAATCCTCCCAACCAGTACAGTCTAATCCTCCCAACCAGTACAGTCTAATCCTCCCAACCAGTACAGTCTAATCCTCCCAACCAGTACAGTCTAATCCTCCCAACCAGTGCGGTCTAATCCTCCCAACCAGTGCGGTCTAATCCTCCCAACCAGTGCGGTCTAATCCTCCCAACCAGTGCAGTCTAATCCTCCCAACCAGTACAGTCTAATCCTCCCAACCAGTGCAGTCTAATCCTCCCAACCAGTGCAGTCTAATCCTCCCACCCAGTGCAGTCTAATCCTCCCAACCAGTGCAGTCTAATCCTCCCAACCAGTACAGTCTAATCCTCCCAACCAGTACAGTCTAATCCTCCCAACCAGTGCAGTCTAATCCTCCCAACCAGTGCAGTCTAATCCTCCCAACCAGTACAGTCTAATCCTCCCAACCAGTACAGTCTAATCCTCCCAACCAGTGCAGTCTAATCCTCCCAACCAGTACAGTCTAATCCTCCCAACCAGTACAGTCTAATCCTCCCAACCAATGCAGTCTAATCCTCCCAACCAGTGCAGTCTAATCCTCCCAACCAGTGCAGTCTAATCCTCCCAACCAGTGCAGTCTAATCCTCCCAACCAGTACAGTCTAATCCTCCCAACCAGTACAGTCTAATCCTCCCAACCAGTGCAGTCTAATCCTCCCAACCAGTGCAGTCTAATCCTCCCAACCAGTGCAGTCTAATCCTCCCAACCAGTGCAGTCTAATCCTCCCAACCAGTGCAGTCTAATCCTCCCAACCAGTACAGTCTAATCCTCCCAACCAGTACAGTCTAATCCTCCCAACCAGTGCAGTCTAATCCTCCCAACCAGTACAGTCTAATCCTCCCAACCAGTACAGTCTAATCCTCCCAACCAGTACAGTCTAATCCTCCGCTTGGCCCTGATCACAGAGAGAAATCCATCCAAATTCTCACACTTAAAATCAAAAGAGTACCTTTTCGCTGCCATCCCAAAGACGGCGTGACTGTTCCAAAAATAAATGTAGTGGAAATGAAGTGAAAGATTCCACTTGGAAATGTGGCTATCCTGGGCTGAGCCTGGTTCTGAATGCCAGGGAGCCAAAATAGGAAGAAGGGGGACATGCTGATTGATTTCATTTTTAATGTTCTTTTTGCCATTACCTTGTTTAGACTGTTTTTCCTCCTGTCTACACCAGTATCCGATTATCTTTATTAACCTTTATTAACCTTGTTACTAGTGCTGCAATGAATCAATGCTATGGCTGTGTACTGAATTATTGCTCATTTGAACTGGAAACAATCGATTCCAAAATTCTTAAGCTCTCAATAGAAATTGTCCATAAATTTAAATTTAAATTGAACTCAACCCAATCCTGGAGAATTGTCATATTAATATTTTCCCTGCTGGTATGGAGTCTATACGTCACTATATAGCATTTTTTTTAACAACAAAATGTTGTTATTTATTGTGTTATAGTCGATTCCTATGTCTATACTAATGTTCTTCATATTTTCTCAACAGGGGCACCGTTTAAATCGCTTTGGATAAGAGGTCATTGTAATTAAATAAATGTGAAGTAAGGGAGCTATGCCTAGCAAGGGCTCCTGGCTATGATGAGTGACATCACCGACCCCAGGCCGCCTCACGACAGAAAGGTCAGATGGGGGCGGGGCATAGAAGCACGGGCCACGATTGGTCTGCTGTTGTCCAGAGCCAACGACCTCACTGAGCACTGCTGTTCCCTGTAGATAATGTGCTAGCCTAGCAGGACCACCCAATTGTCCCCTCATAAATTCTGACCGGCTCCCCGCAGGCCTGCTTTTCGGAGGGATTATAACATGAATAACCTCTTTATAGAGTACGGCACTCCCATACATTAAAAATCCCATGACTCCCACAATAAACAGAACAACTCCACGACACCATCACAGGTAACCGTGTCTGTGCGATTGTTAATGCACTCACAGCTGGCTTTGTCTGAAGTCATAAGAAGTTGGCCTGGATTCAATCAGCATTTGCCCTGAACTTTGACCCACAGTTAAAAGTGAGTCTTTTTTCCCCCCTTCTTCTTCACTAACACAGTATGGCAAGTTCAGCAATTTCCAAAATTAACTCGCCAAACTGTGTTTGCGGTGAGAAAAGCTAACGTGGAGCTGAGCTCGCATGTTTGAGTCCAAGCGAGACAATGTTGATTGAATCTAGGCCATAGACTTTTTTTTCTTTTGTTGAGTCGTACAAGCTTGATTCCTGATTTCTGACACACTTAACTACCGTTCAGTAATACACATCTCATCTTTTCCCTGGAAAGCTCTAGAACATTGTGTGACAGTTAACACTCGCACTCGTTCATTAAATGTAGGCAACCAAGGGCCAGTCATTTGCCAGTCGAATCTGTACTCAATCAAGCTGCTTGTCAACATGGTATACATTTGTGCTAACTGAAGTCCGTTTCACTGTACAAATGCAAGTATGAAACTAGAAGTAACAAGAGCAGTCCATCAACCCCTCAGTCCATCAGATACCCATGACTAACCTCTCCTCCCCTGGGGAGGAGCACCCAAAACTGCAGCTGGAGGTAGAGGATGGCGCGCTACAACATACTGTACAAATGCGCAGGGGATGCGAGAAACGTGAAAAACGCAGAAGCACACGCTCCTGGCTTCTCTCACGGGGCGCCTTCCTGCCTGTATTCCGCTCTAAGTCCAACATCTCTTTGCCTATTACGATCTGGCAATCCAGGTCCCCAAAGCCACCCAGTAACGAGAGTGCTTTCAGGTGCACTGATCCTAGTGCGTCAGGGATTGTGCGCCATCAATATCACAATCCCCGTCTAATTTTACAGTCATGCCAGGCTTTTACACGTGTAGAAAATACAAAGCTATTAAGCCACAGTGACAAAACTTTTTTTCCTGTGATGCAGCCGTCACACACTGATGAACGTTGGACTAATTTGTCCTTCGAAACTTAAACCTTTCAGAGGTTCACCGATGCAATCATTTTGGATTCATTTCAAACGATGAAAACTGGCTGTTCATGTTTACAGCTTACCTCCACTGTTGCCATCTGTTTAACTTCTGTTTACCGTTCAATTCATACTGTGCAGTAATGCATTAAATTACTTCTTTTTGTATTTACCAGGCACAGGGAAGAGGAACAGCAGCTATAGGTTTACATTTATAATAAAATGTGATTTATTCATTAGCAGGATAAGACCACTGAGATCTGAGATGTCACATCTCGTTTTTGAAGGGGTCCTACAGTACACGAGAGCTAGCATTTAGCAGACACCTTTTCAACGGCAACTTAGAGATACATTTTTTCCATACGGTTAGATATTTTTTACTGAAGCAGTTCAGGTTTAAGTACCCTGCTCAAGGGTAGCCTACAGCAGCAAGTGCCATAGCTGGGATTGGAAGCCACAACCTGAGTTACGATCCTGGCTTCCTAACCACTACACTGCCGACCTTCCCAGTCCATCCTGTTGGGTCCTCATTATAACCGTTTTGACGACGCAGGAAAAACCCAGGCTGATTCAGAGCGTTTTAAAAATCAGGGTTTTGTGGGTTTCACTCCTAAATTTCCATTTGCACTTGACACTTGGCAAAGCCCCGCTGGAAAGAGACGTTTAAACGTCATCGTGTTTGATTCCAAAAAAAAAAAAAAAAAAAAAAAAAAAAACACATTCACCTGGCCAGGGTTGCCGCATGAGCAACTTGCCGCAGTTTGACGCTGATACTGGCCCCCACTTTTGTGGGTACTGGCTTTCCTAATGTCTGTGTCAGCTGAACTCTGACATTAGCTTCGGGGCAGAATAGTTTATGGCTTACAGTGGCATGTTGTGGGAAATACAGAGGCTTGTGTTATGTAGAGACTCTTCCTGTGGTAAAAAAAAGGAACTTAAACACACTAATTCTACAAAACTGAAGTCAAAACCCATGAACAATCTAGGCTTCCAAAGCCCTGAATTTGATTTGAGCTTTCTTCCCCTAAATAAGGGGATAACGTTCTCCACCTAATTTCAGGCCCAGGGGCTGTCGCTGCAACACATTCAGTATTAAATTCTCGGAGCAGGAGCAGACCGAGAAACGCGTTTGCCAACAGTGTCAACCCGAGCACAAATGTTTATTTAAAAATTATGTTCGAATGTTGATTATATCCCCTTTATTTTTCTACCCCTGACTTGGGGAGTCTGTCTGTCCGTCGCGTATTCCTTTGAAACGAACGCCAACTCTCCACTCAGAATGGACCCCATGTTGGGAGAGTGTCAGCTTTAAGCAAATAGTGATAAGGGAATCGGCGCAGCCCCGTCCAACCAAAATAAGTTAGTCTGAGGCGTACTTTATTTAAAAAATAAAAAAAACTTGGATATTGAATATCTCACCTACTAGTAGGAAAAATTCAACTGTTAACAATATCTGATCTGTTATTTTTCCCTTCCATTCCTGCAGGTTTTTTGGAAATTCAAGTTTGGCTTTAATTACCTTTAAAGAGGATTATGTTTCATGGGTAATGAAACAGTCTTCGACCTCTTCCAATAAAACGCTCCATTTTTCTCTGGCTCGAAGGACTATTACCACGTCTGCTGGCACCGCTGAAGGTTTTGACTAAACGGCAGTCTGTACAACCTGGCTCTGAAACTCGATCTCTGGCCAGGCTTCCCAGCGGTGAATTGCATTGTGGGCCAAAAGAACCTATCGAACGCAGAAACACTGGACGCTGATACAATTGTCAGATTCAAAGTGGGGAAATGCTTGATTTTTAAGCGCGCTTATCAACCTGGTCATTTTTTTTAATTTTGACGTACTGTATGACATTGGATTCCAATGCGTGTCAGTGTATGGCAACGCACTGTGGAATAAGAGTCGACGTGCCGACGTCAGAGAGAAAGTTTGCCGTTCCAGCTAGGGCCGGGGGGGGGGGCTTCACCGCCGGCCGTTTCGCGGTTTAATACGCTTCTCCGTCTTTCTGCTGGAGAAGAAAGGCAGCTAGCAAGCGTTTCATTGCGCCGTGCCCGTGTTTGTTTTGTTCTGCGAGCCCGAAGCGGATTTTTTGCGATGCCACCTCTCGACTTTTAAGAGCCTCTTCCGCTGTCTACACCACGTTTGACAAAAGCCAAAATCAACACTCGCAATAAAACCCAGTTGTTTCCTTTTCTGACTGCGCCAACGCAATGCTAAAAAAATCAATGCTTCTTATCCAAAGCCCCACAGCCGATCCTCAAAAGCCCTCTACCTGGATGTTCGGCCCGTTGCCTTGGTAACACAAGGTAGGGACCCTATCCCTTAATCGCTAACCCCGAACCCATAACACACTACATGAGTATTTGCAGTTAATGTGCATTTTTAAATTGTGAGTTTTTTAGGGCAAACCCCAGCTGCTGACATTAGCTAATAATTATTTGCATGATTCTGGACATTTGCATTTACGGAGAGCAGGCTGCCTTTGGAAGAAAGGCCTCTGTGACTTCTGTGCCAGGAGTTCTCATAATAAAAAAATAAATGGCTTATAATCTTAGTTTTTCCCTGATACTGATGCATTGCAAACACACATTCAACATTTAACAAAGTTGTGGCTGGAGAGACAAAGAGTGTCATTCTGTTCCTGGAAGCCCAAATGCATGATGGGATTTGAACAGAACAGAAGGCAAATCTTCCAACATCTTTCAGGATCACTGAGGCCAAGTTGCACTTCAGGGCTAAATCATTTTCCCTTGAGCAAAATGCAAAAGGTTTCATTATTTTTTTAGGGGACAGTGTGTGCGCGAGGTGAAAAAAGGTACTGTGACGTATTGAAAAGCAGTTGCCATGGCGACCCCATAGCGTGAGGTTTTTGCGGCCTGCCATTTCCAAGAAGACCTGCCCTCACATACGGACAGCCTGTTATCTGTAACCTTCGCAGGAGGATTTCAGAACTCACAGCAAGGACTCCGGGACACTGATAAGAAAATCTCCTTGTGTAAGATGGAATAATTAGTACATTTGAGTTTGGGCTGCTGCTAGGGTCATTTTTCTTTTTCTAAATAAAACAAATCATCTTTCAGAGAAAAGCAAGGCTGTACGCAACACCAAATCGCTTAAGTCGCCCTTAAACCGCTCTCTGG
The DNA here is from genome assembly GCA_029718625.1 of Synaphobranchus kaupii. Classification (NCBI taxonomy): domain Eukaryota; kingdom Metazoa; phylum Chordata; class Actinopteri; order Anguilliformes; family Synaphobranchidae; genus Synaphobranchus; species Synaphobranchus kaupii. The sequence goes on from CM056387.1 coordinate 33,614,340, forward strand.
AACTGCAAGGTTTTTTCTCAGGGAAAAATAAAGGGAGGTAACAAGTCAGCTCCCAAGTCAGTCTACGTACACTGTACACTGCGCGCAGTCTACTTACAGACACTGTACACTGCGCGCAGTCTACGTACAGACACTGTACACTGCGCGCAGTCTACGTACAGACACTGTACACTGCGCGCAGTCTACGTACAGACACTGCACACTGCCCGTGCTTCTGAGGTGACGTCAAGAGTTCATAAATTGGCAGCGAGGCTAAAGTTCAGGTGCGCTCTTCAAACCGAAAGGTTTTCCCCCCCGAGTTCCTCCCGGTTTGTTAGTGTGACCTAATAAACGTTATATGAGAAAGTGCGCTGAGAGGGCATTGTGAGGTTATAGGATTCAGCGAAAGGACGTCGCCGTGCAGAGAGATACAGCACGCGAGCGTATAGCTTGCGGTAAAGCAGGATGTAACAACGTGACATTGCGGCATGACATAAAAGAGGAAAAGGCAGAATGCGTTGCTATAGAATGTCATGAACGCGACATTAGAGGGTCAAAGGTCACAGGCGAATGAATGAGGAGGTGAAAAAGTGTCACCGAAGTTTGGAGTCAGAAGGGATGAGACGGGGTGTAGGGGGATGTGACGAGAGGAGGGGTGGGCAGTTGGGGGATGTGACGGATGTGTAGGGTCAGTACGAAGAGCGCACGCGGCCCCTCGATCGGGTTCGGGGTACCCGAAGGAGCCCTGGAACGCGCGTGCAGTCCGGGGACCCGCCGAGGGTCCTGCGGCAGGACCCGTGGGGGCCAGAGGGGCGATCCCTCAGACCCGACACACAGTCATCCTTTCACCCGACTCTGTTTACACTAAGAGTAAGTTATCCCAAACGCACCCCCTGCCCACACCCCTGTCCCCTTCATTACCAGCCTGAGCCACACCGACCACAGCGTAATAAAAACCTGACTCCCTAAAAATTCACTTCCAAGGTTCAGACTTTTTTGGGGGGGGGGAAAGGAGAGCACCCTGTCCCAACCTGGAACTCATTAGCATGTGGACAGAGGAGAATGTGAGAGGTTACTGTACTCTAGCCAGTCCCACCGGGTGTGCACTGTTAGCTACATTTTGACTCCGATACCATCAAACCTCCCCCAGTGGACATGAATGGCATCGATTACAGCTCAGCTTATGAGCTTATTGTATTGAGTCTGACCTTGTGCAGTAAAAAAAAAATATATAAACATATACATAATTCTTGAGTCATGATATGTTGATTTATGCCCGGGTCTAATCTACCTAATCTATAATAGTGGAGGCCTGCCGTGCGGAAGCTGGTCTCATGCAACATTCCGGAGGAACCCCATTGTGACCTCACAAAGAACCCGGGACAAAATAACACGAGCGCGGAACTCTGCCCTCCGTAGATTCTGTTCGCTGTCGTTTTGGGTTCATTTACCAGCGTTCATGGTGGTTATGGTGCGATCTCCTGCAATTTCCCAAAATTTTAAGGTCTGGCTTCTTTCCAGCTGACACTGCTTGGAAGACGTTTCCTCGCCTGTCCGCACCTGGCTGTTAACGGTGAAGCCGCCGAGCAGCAACGTGCAACCAATTTAACAACATTTAACCGAATACGCTGTGTGAAGCGCACACATAATAAAAGGATATTTTTAAAAATCTGTCAAGGTGACGAAATAAGCTAATATGCTAATAGGCAAAGAGCGAAAGATGTGGCATTGTAGTAAAAAAGGGGAAAGTTTATTTAATTTAAATAAATTATTATTATACAGTTGCCTAATGAAAAAAGGAAAATTTGTTTCCATTTTTACAGTTCTATTAGATTAAAGCACTGGATTATATATCAGTGGAAAAATGAATAGGACACACAATAAATAGCTGACATACATTACATTGGATGTGTAATTGCACATCCTGCGGGTGGTTCTGACATTATGCACTTAACTTGAATATGCATATACTAACAGGAGTATGTAAAGCAAGTGGGATTAGATAGGCCCATTCCTTGTGCTTTTATATTTTACAGTTGTGAAAATTATAGGCTGTGAGTTGCCCTAGTTTAAGAGGAATAAGCAAATAAATTGTGTACTGCAATCTTTTTTTTTTTGAGTGGCAAAGCTTGCTCAAATGAGAATGCTCAAATGACTGTCAAATTGTAATGCAAAAATGTTTCAAACTATGTAATGACACAATGTTACAATCATTCATGATTATGAAACACTTTTAACAATAGTATTACAATAGTTTTCAGCCTCAAGACCCACCTCTGCATGCGCCTTTAAACTGGATCTGTTTGAAAGTTCTATTGAGCCGAAGGGAATAGATTGACTCCAATCCACAGAAGGCATGCAATACAGGGGCGGACTACTGAGATTACATGAGGACCAACAACCAGAACCCCCCTCCCCCCAAAAAATAATAAAATTAATGAAATAAATAAAAACTTAGCAGGAGCACCATAGGAGAATAGTAATCGAAGATCCATCAGGACTATAGGCGCATGTTTACTGTGAAGTGCGTAATCAAAGATCCATCAGGACTATAGGCGCATGTTTACTGTGAAGTGCGTAATCAAAGATCCATCAGGAGTGAATGGAGAGGAAGGCCGATAGAACACATTATGAACACGAATACAAAGCCTGTACGATTCTACATGCTGTGAAAGTCGTGCATCGTATGCGCCTCACTGCACCTGCTAGGAAACGGATATCCTTCAGGTGACAGGGTATTCCAAGAGCTAAACAGTCACTAAACAGTCAATTATTGTAATTCCTGTGTTATGGTCCCCGTATTACCATAACGGTGAGACGTTCCTGCGATGAAGCCTTCAGTTAATATACAATAGACGGATTGCATTTTTTCTATTGGAAGTGTTAAGAATCGGCCAAAAAAAACTGTTTTTGTAACTTATCTTTGGCAATTCTGTGACCCATTTCAATCAGTGAGGGGAGGTTGAACCCCATAATGGGCGGAGCTACTATGCATAGCCAATCAAATGAATCAGTTTTTTTTTTTTTAACTCATCGAAAAAAAACAATGTGCGGATGATACAAATCAGGGAGACTCAGACCTCCGCGGGGGCCGCGGTCGCGCTACGGGTCACTCGCATTTCTTTTGCTCTTCCTTCTGAATCCCCCCCCCTACCCACGCACATTGAATCAGTCACCGGGGAAACCACTGCAAGGGGATCATTTACATCTTTACGAAAGCGGGGAGTCTCGCCTAGCTCCCTGAAGCCCGAGCGGAGATAAATCGAGGTAATGGCCGAGAGCCCCAAAAACGTCACGGCGCCCTGTGAGATGAGCCCCAGCGGTACCCTGCGACCCCCCCACGCCCTCCCCAGTTTGGGAAACAAGGACAGATCACGGCTGCTACTTCAGGGGCGGTCTACAACGTGGTTCACATGGAAACAGGGAGATCGGGGGCATTAAATCTGCCTGGACGTGAGAAGTGACCCCTTTATCTTTCAAGCCTGAGCTATCTTTCAACCCCCCCCCCCCCCCCCCACGCCCCAAAAAGATTTCCAAACATCGAAATGTTTGCTTTGGTCACCCAAAGCAACAATGTCAAAGTTGGCCGAGAACTTGACAAACGCACTGCGTATAGGTGAAAAAGCTTTTTTTTTTAAAAACATTGGATTGTCATGGTCGACAGAAATTTGCTCATCCAATGAACACATTTGGTTGCAATGACCCATGTGTGATGACAAGCAGAGGCCTATGGGGTGGACCTGTGAGGCAGTGAACTGTTCTGATTGGCCGTAACAACCATCTGCACGTCTGCCCGCCAAAGTTGGCACTGGCATGGTACAGGTTCGATAGCAGACTGCAAGGCCCATCCATGTACCGGGACAGTGTCTAAACGGGACGGGTCACCTTGGAGCCTCGTAAAATACATCTTCAGCGAGTATCTCTGGGAAAGAAAGGACTCTCGTTTCATTCGTTTTAGGAGGAAGGAGGAAACTCACAGTACCTACACACAGAGAAGCGGCAAAGTTCTCTTCACAGTTATTCTTTCTGAAGGAGAGTCGATTCCCTCATTTACGCCTCTCCTGAGCGGCCCGAGGCTATGTTATTAGTTTAAATACAGGGCTGTTTTCACAGACCGGCTATCTCAGGGCAAAGCTAACACTGGAATCCTGGGACAGTGTGCACACTTGAGGAGTCTCAGGACAACAGTATTTTCTTCCCACAGAAAAGTCTCCAATCGCTTAATGATACAAACCAGATTGCAGATATATTTCTCATGAGCTTTCCTGAGTGAGAGGTTTGTCCATGGGAAAGACTTTAGTGCAGAAAGACTGCTTTTAATAGAGACGATTAAAGCGCAACATTGATTTTAGAGCCACGAATATGGATTGCCTGTTTAGCGTGGATTTTTTAATATCTACAAATCACAACAGCCTGGCAGTCAGATTGCTGTTAAAAAGTGTTAATTTGATTTCATCAGAATTTTCACAATATATGTCGAGATGGAGAGAGAGTGAGTGTGTGTGAGAGAGAGAGAGAGAGAGAGAGAGCGCAAAATGAAAGAAGTGTCAAGAGGTCAGGCCTCCCCCCCTTGTTAATTTATAGAGTGGATCTGTTTTTTGTTTTTCTAACACCTTGATAATTAAGGCTTATAAATTAGCCTGTGCCTGTGCAGGTGACGGTTTAAGCTCTGGGGGCGCGGGTGAGGTGGTGTTTCAATGGCGGCGGACGTATTTACGACCCGGCGTTCAGCAGAGTGCCTCCCCCCGTTCCTCCGCTGACTTTATCAGTGATGAAAGGGATGTCACGGCCGGGAAGGGCGAGATTTGTTTAAGAAATCGTCTCTCTGGACGGCGGAATGTGAAGAATCCACAGGAAAGGAGAGAAAACACAGTTCTTTTTTTTAAGTGTGGCGCAATACATAAATCCCAAGAAAATAAACAAGACGACAGAGATGGAGCTCTGTTTTTCTTGAGCAGGCCCACCTCGAGTTAATTTTTGTCAGTTTCGGTCATGCATTTAGGTTTTCCATGCAAGGTGATCGCGGCGCGTTTTATTTACCCGGGCGGGGCGGGGCAGGAAGGGGCGTGGCGTGTCGCTGCTCAGGAGGCCAGCTGGGATTGTGTAACTCTGCAGGTGTGCTGAGTTTTCTCCTGTAACACACTCTCCGTCGCTCACTCCTGCTCTCGTCTCTCCAGTCCTTCCACATCAAGGTCTACCCTCGAGTCTTCCGACCGCCCGTCCCGTCCCGTTCCGCGCGCCATCCTCCGCCACTGGGTTCAGACTTAAAATAAACAGGGCTTTCAGAGGCTGGGCTACGATACTAACCTCTGACCTCTGTGGTTATTGGTCTGAAGGAGGGTGGGAGGGTGGAATCACCAGGTGACGCCCCGCTATGAGGCCTAAAGGATCGTTTTGAAGGAGGGGCCGGTCGGTAAAACACTTGGGAGTGGATGTGGGGGATGGGCACTGGTAGGTCTTTGTCCAGGTCATGACCTCATGACCTCATCCTGACCAGGGGTTAAAGGAAAACAGCTGTGGCAGGTGAGTGCAGTCTTTAAAAAAAAAAAAAAGAAAAAAAAAGTGAAATCTCAAAAATTTTAAAGTAATAATACTCTTAGAAAGAATTCCGTGCTCAATCTCTCAAAATCTTGCTGGTGGCATCTGAACAAATCGAGAGATTCAGGTCATTTGTGTGCACGTGTACACGTTTTAGCTTTTAAACCTGCACTCTTTTTTTTCACCACCGTTGCAGTAAAAAGAAATGCAACTGCTGTGGTCATGGAAAGGATGGGGTTTCTCCAACCACACAATGAAGCCCCTCAACAAGAGCAGATTCTCACGTGATAGGTCCACATCGGACCAATCAAGTGCTTAGCATGACTCCAGATGATAGCACTGTCTGCATCAAGGCTTTCTATATGAAGTAATGGATACACTTTTAATGTACGTAATATTTTATATTAGGAGGCTACTCTACTGGTTTTCCTCTTTTTAATAATCCTCTCATTTCTTCTTATTCTAAGGGGTTTCAAATCTGTGTGCATTCAAAAAAAAAACAAAAAAAAAAACACCTTCCAGGATTGAGCCAAAACAAATTGGAAGTAATGAGGTTAAACTATTTCCTCTGCAAGACGGAGGGGTCCGGATTATTTGTCGTGGAATCGGGCGGCTTTGTCCAGTCGGGGGTACTCTCAGAAGCCCCTTTGTGGCCGTCGAACGTTCGCAAGAACCGCAAATTATCGTTGGAGCAGGGCAGGCCCCCTGCCCAGGCATAGGCACCAGCAAACAACCCACCCCCACCCCCCCCCCCCCCCCCCAATCCGTTCCTCTCCTGCCCTCATCCCCAAAAGGTGCAACTGTCCAAATAAACATGCGAACCTGCGGACAGGGAGGGGGGGGGGCGGTTGAAAGGAGTCTCATACAGACTCGGGTCCCACACCCCAAAAATGTCTGCTTCCCGGGATACTGCCCCAAAGCCAGCAATTAAGCCATTTCACCCTTTTAAAAATAAGAAATTTCCTGGCCTCGAATTAGCGTTATAAATACGTGCACTTTCCCGTTTTTTGCCCTCCATCTCTCAATTGCTTCCCTCCCTCTCACTCCGTCTCCCTCTCTCCCTTGTCCCATATCTTCTCGTAGCTTAATACAATATTTTCTCGGTAAATGGGCTGAGGGTTAAAGAAAGCTGAAATATGCCGCCGTTTGTTTTTCTTTCTGTCCGGCAGTCACGCTTATGTGCATATACAGTGCACCGTGAAAATATTATTTTATGGTTTTCCGTTATTTTTAGGCACTTTTTGGGGCTGCTTGCGGTCTGCACTAAAGCACACCTTGTTTCATGAAATCAGGTTTGTTTCACATATACAATTTATATATTGTAAAGCTAACTTGTAACAAATGATCTTCTATAAGTTCCAAGTTAATTTTGTTAAAGTGACCAAAGAAGAAGTACTTCATATACATACGCTCACTTTAGCCCGCTCAAATAAAGTATACAGGGTAGTTTACATTGACATCGACTTCAAAAGTAGGGCATCCAAACAAGGCAAAGTTTATTTAAAATTTGTAATTAATGGCTGTAAGGAAAGTGAATAAAATGATAAACAGCCACACCTGGAATGCTGCATTCGACCTCTTTTCACTTGTAAACTATTACCAAGTGTAAAGAAAGATTCATTAGAGAAAAAGCAAGATTCATTAGAGATGCCAATTTGTCAATGAAAGAAAGACGTAACCCAGCAGGAAATTTATGTTGTAACTATTAAAGCTACTTTTGCCAATCTTGGCAATAAATATTTCTCTCACACAAACACACACAGAGCTAATTGAAATGCATTTTCAAAATGAATGTCTTATTCAGAGAATTCAAGAGGCCCTTCTATTGCACATAATTAGAAATAAATTAAATTCAAATTCAATACATACAGCAGAACACGGGTTAATTTCAATAGAACAAAAAAAAGTTCATTAATTAATGCAGTTTGATACAGTAGTACACTGAACATACGTTACAATGAATTCTGAATAATTCATAATAATTATTTCATTAATATTCAAAATTAAACTGAGCAAGCTGTTGGAAGAAATGTATAGAAAATATCAGACTGACATGGCGGCAATGACCATTAGTCTAGATCTACTGAATGTAATGCTAACAAAAAGTACAGCTTGTTAAACACTCACTAACTCACTCACTCACTCACTCACTCACTCCAAACTCAACCTACTTTTATGACGTTTAAAGGTTTAGTTGAATGAGGTCGATTGAGATTTGTCAGCACAAATGTGTATGACTGCATTTAGGCCCTCACGATTTGTAATGAACAATATAAAAATCACACCCAGGTGGTGAAGTAAGCGGTGCAGGGTTTGAGCAATCATATTAAAAAATGCAATAGAAAATGTGTGTGTTGTTTACATGTACAAAAACAATGGCCTCTGGTTTGGTGATATTTTTATATTATGCTTATTAATTACTATACTTACAGACATTGCATTTAACAAACATGTAAAAGAGAGATAGAAATATAGACAGTTAGTACTCTGATAACAAACAGGAAAGATTACAGTTATTACTTGAACAATATCAATGGAATTCCAAACTCAACAAGAGGGTGCATGGATTGTTGGGCCGTTCCATAACTGACTGGTAGATTTTGTCTTGATTTTGCTTCGGGGGGTTGCTACAGCGACTCACCTTGCTAGCAGGTGGAATGTTCAAAACTCCACTCTAGTGGCAGTTGGTAATTTAAATTTCAAACCCATTTTCTAACTTGTGATGACGACTAGTTTTTAAGATACACAAACATAATATGTATCAAAATGTTCATGTGTTTCCCAGGATTCCTACAGTGTAAATATCTAAGCTGTGACATTTTTAGTTTGTAAAATATTCAGTGTTGTTTGAAAACCATGCTCCCCATTCACACAAATGGTGGAATGTTCAAAACTCCACTCTAGCGGCAGCTGGTAATTTAAATTTCAAACCCATTTTCTAACTTGTGACCACGACTACAGTTTTTAAGCTACACAAGACATATTATATACAGATGTGCATCTGGTTCCCAGGATTCCTACGGTGTGCATATCTAAGCTGTGACATGTATTTTTTGAGATAGAGCTGTCTGAAGCTGGGCATGCTTTTCTCAAGCTACTATTGTATTGCCGGGCATGTGACATATAGGCGACTCCTGACTGGTTTAAATCTCATGCTACGAACGGACGGACGGACGGACACACATGTCACGTATAGAAGCGGCTGCACCGCTTAAAAATTGTTCATTAAAATAACTAGTGGAGGACATGTATTTATCTGTGTTCATTTTTTTAACATGTAACTGAATGATCTGGTTGCAAACAACAAAACAACATAAAACATGCTATCTTTACCCAGTTAGCAGCCGATTCCAGTAATTACTTTATGAATTATGAAAAATTATTTCACCATGGCAATGTTACTTGGTAATGGCTATTTAATTTTTTTTTATAAATAAATAAAAACTTAAAAACATTTTTATATCTTCCATTTCATTGCTGACCATGTTGTTTTATAATAGTGCTATATTGTTATTACTGGGAAGAACTGAAATTTATTTGTTTTCTTGTCATCTTTTTAAGCAAGCATTATAGGAAATGCAACATGACGTTTTCCTTTCCAGAATGCTTCTATGGAATTCCTCTGTTCACTTTGATGCACAAAAAGTTTGGTCAATCTTGTATCAGTGAGCGGGGGGTGGCATTCCGACAGTACCTGACACATCCAATTCACACAGTGACCCTTTCTTGTGCTCCTTACCACGAGAAGCAGATATTTTGACAGAGCTGCCACCCTCCAATATGTTGCACACAACACTGCATGTGTACTAGACCAAATAAAATATATTCTAATGTTTCTACTGATATTTATTTTAACAAATACAGTATCAGCTACTTAAAGACAACATTATCCTATCGCTGCACACTGAAACTGCATGCAGTCTCTACTATAATACTGTGAGATTATAGTTAATAATTAAGATAGAAGAGAATAGATTATCCAGCATTTTCCAAGTTGGCAGGATAATATCAATTTAATGAAAGGTTAAACCATGCAATACAGTAGAAATTAGCTAAATAAATAGAGAAGGCTGTTTGGAAATGACATATAAATAATGGCAATATAATGTGAACATTAGTCAGTAGACACATACGTCATTCGTATTATTAAACTACCAAAACTGATTTAATGCTCATGTTGTGCAGGCAGCAGCCAGAGAGACATTCTGCCATATATTAGAGAAGCCAGGACCACTTTGAGCAAATCAGGCACATCTGAGACCGAACTGGGTGGGCGGAGTGGATTACCCCAATTGCTCCTCCCAAATAAAAAAAAATGTAGACTTTGGCTTGACTTTTAATGATTTTCCTTTCCCCAGTAAGTCTCAATGGTCCCAATATACACATCCCAGGGATTTTATAAACAGGCTTTATGCCCCAAATAAGTGGTCAGCAGAGATATACTGTCCAGTAACATGAGGCTCCGCTAGATTGCTGTTCAGGTTACATCAGTTTCTAGTGCTGCCGAACAAGGAGTCATAGGCCGTGTCCGAATCAGAGCCCTGTTCCCTGTCCACTGTCCCCTGTCCACACAGTCCCCTGTCTACTATGTGCCCTGTCCCCTCACATTGCAAGCAGTGTGCGAAAGAAATCCCGCAAAACTCTTTCCAAACTAGTGAGGAAGTAGTTCGTAATATCTTTTTTACATTTTTTTATTTTTATTGAGAATATCAATCAGTTGACATATGACAGTTGTTACAAAGTGTAGACTATGATTGAAGATAGAATTAACAAAAATCAAAAAGAGTATTTCGTAATATGACCCACTCTTGTACCATAGATATGCATATACGCTCTACGTCTTTTACGTTTTTACTTCCGAGTTACTTACTGAAATTGTCGGGTGAGTGCACAGTTCTGCAGATGAGTGTCCTCCTGAATTCCCTCAACAAAACCCCGGAAATAAGTGGTTCATCCTGGTATTTTAAGTGCCCCCATTTGTGAGAAAAAGATGCCCACTCAAAAGCTTTTTGACGAAGTGGACTCAAATATGCGTACTCAAAAGGGCATAGGGCTCTGATTCGGACACAGCCATAGGCTGCGTTCGGATCCGAAATGTATCTTTTCTTCCTGTGTTTCCCTTGCTTCAAGGGGGGGAATCCCCAAAATGCCAGGATGAAATATGGTAACTTGGATTTGAATGCAGCCATACACTTTGGTGTGATCTAACTGGAGATGCTTAAACCTCATTTCCCTGGTTGTAATGCACACAAAGTTCCAGAATTTACTAATCAGACATCAGTGACGGCAGAGCTCACTGAGAAATGGCCCAGAATGCACCCGGGTATGGGCACCGACTTTAGTTCGTTTTTTGTTTGTTGTTTTTTTAGCGCCATCTTGGGATCGTACCTTTGTTTGGCTTCGCTATAGCACACAGATTCTGTTGATCAGCACTGCAACCTACAAGGGCAACTCCCGGATCTATTTTTAGAAAATAACATAGGCTACCGTGTTAACTTGCACGGACCGTTCCTGTTTATCCATGTCCGATTGTTTTACCGCAGCTTGTTTCGTGTTACTTAATTGCAAAAGTGCACGAGTGGCTGTAACAAAGGTGCTATATGCTATAATTAATCCGATATAATATATTCCCGTTATATGTTAGTCATATTTCATTTCTAATCTGATGTAAAAGCCGAATTACGTCAGTCTGTTCTAAGTTTGCAAAACTGAAAGCGTAGCTTACCATAAACGCTGTTTACACTGCATCACCCGGATGGTGCGATAGCAGGGGCGTTCGCCAGTGCACGTGATTCTTCTTAGTACTGTGCGCGTCCAGAGATAGGGGAATTGTAGCTGCACTCTTCTTCGGCAGACAAAATTTGTTTATACGGTCTGTTGTTATGGTGACTTTGTGATAAAAATAGGTAATATCTAGATTGCTCTTCTCTTTTATATGTAATAGCCTGTCATTATCTGGCTAAGAGGTTTTAAAATGCCATAGTTAATTACCTCTTGGTAAATGGGGGTTGGTACGTTCTGGGGAGGCCTTACATAAGGTGGGCTTTAACAATATGCCAAGGTTGGTTGTTGAGTGGAGTCTTAGTTGTGTGATAGAGGAATTAATCCTTAGTTGTAAGTTTTTAAAAGTTTTTGTTTTCCATTATTCCCTTCATCAATTCAGAGTTTTCCCCCCCATTGTATGTATATCTCTCACAATCACTTAAACTCCGTCTGCTGAAAATAAACTTGCCTTCACCAAAAATGTGATGCTCTGTGTCTCACTCTTGTGGCTACACTATCTCTGTGGGACTAGGAGAGCCAGGAGAGGATCTGATCTTGTCTTGGCTGAGTACTGCCTAGTATATTTCCTCAGACAGCCCATTTTACAGGGTCTGAGGAAGCGCTGGTGCTGACTTATAGCGTCTTTTATCATTCCCACGTTGATGTCAGTGACGTTGTGCTCTTTCCGGTCCCCCAACGGCACCACCCCTCCTGCCCGGACATCTGAAAAAAGGTGCCTTCTAGCCCTCATGTGACAGTCTCAAATCAGTCCCTAAAAGTCACGCCATCTCAAACAGCTCCCAGATATTTTCAATCGGGAAAAGCATCTCCTTGCCCTCTGCTCCAGTTTAATTTTGATAAATAATCACCGCTGTGTTTATAAGGTAGACAAATGCCAAAGGTTGTTTGTGGAATCCAACAGGGAAGTTTGCACTTAAGAACATTTCAGCCACTGGAAATACTGCACTCACAGCTCACATTTAGAAAGCTGTGGAACCTAGAATACTCTGATGACCCAAAAGCCTGTAGCAAAGATGTGTGTGTGTGTGTGTGTGTGTGTGTGTGTGTGTGTGTGTGTGTGTGTGTGTGTGTGTGTGTGTGTGTGTGTGTGTGTGTGTGTGTGTGTGTGTGTGTGTGTGTGTGTGTGTGTGTGTGTGTGTGTGTGTGTGTGCGCGTGTATAACAAGCCTTTTTTTGGCTGTGTTGTTACTGCGAAAATATGCTGACATTCTTGAATTAAGCCACTTGCTATTTCATAGTGAAATGGCCATGTGTATTTCCATTTTTAAAAAAACAATTCAGAAATTGCACAACAAAAATATATTCAAATGTTTATTCTGATCCAAATACAAGAGGTTCCAGTCAGTAAAAAACACAACTTTGCTTCATTCAATTTGGTAACACTTTATATAATGTGGGTTTAAAATACAGTGTGAACACACAGTAATTACATGTGGAAGTTCTGGTAACTACTGTTTAAGTACACAGTTAAATCCCTGCACAAAAGGTTTAGAAGTCGCTTGGGGTTTTGATTGTGGTTATTGTTTAAGTTGGGGTTATGCAGATAGCCTGCATGATTACATAATCATTTAACTTGCACTACACATAGGTTACTCTAAGAAAATGTTGATAAACAGAAAGAAAAATATTAGTTCCACAGCAATTTCAATGTAATCACATAAGTGCGGAACATAAGTATCTGTTTGCACAGCACTGAGTTATAGGTACCTTGCTTTTAAGGATAATTGTCAGACACTACTGTGTGTATGCTGAAATCATTGGAGTCAGTATGCACAGAATTTCAGTTAAGTCACTGCGATGCCAGTTGTTAGTTTCATACCTATTTTCGATCATAAATTAATAGCAAAAGTAAATGTATCCTCCACTTCTGGTTTTGAATTTTGTGGAGGGTGTTGGGTTGCCTTGGCAGTATTTTAGACATATTAAAAGAAATTGGTCTCTCTTCTCCACACCCCCTCTCTCCCCTCCCTCACTCTGATTGGAGGGCCCATTTGACACAGGAACAGAGGGAGGTTATATTGGCAGGAGAAGATGATTGACAGGTGCTACAAGGACCAGCTAATGTTGGTTTTGCGCAGGTTAATGTCACCTCTAGGGGCGGTGGTTGCGATGGCCACATCATTCCAGTGGGCCCCATCTCTCCTCTTAAGTGTGAGGGCAGTTATTCCCCTGCATGAATCATGGCTCTAATCTGTTTTCACATGGTTTCGGTGACAGTGAATAACCCTTATTACAGTAGCAGCAGCTCTTATTATATTCTTTATATTTATATTCTCTTTTATATTCTCAATACACAGGCCGCGGAATCTACTGCCAGGTGAGGTCTGGAGGCTGCTTGTGGTTTTGAATTTATGATGATGATGATTATATATTTTTTTAAATATTATGATTTACTTTTCCTCAGTAGACTCTCTTATCCTGGGTAACTGACATAGTTTACACACGATCAATTTTTGGATGTCTACTTGAAGCAACTCAAGCCAAGAATCTGAATTATTCAACAGGGCTCCATTAGGAATTTAAGCCTGCACACCTCTGGTCTAATTCCCATAATTCCCTTGCCAAAATGACACCCGCATGCTTCCAGTTGGAATACACTTCAAGCGGTGAACATGTGTGGTGATCTTACAGAGATAAAATATGAAATATTATGATGCAACCTGGTCTCATCTCTTGGTTGGATGTCGGCCTATTGACGGAAAAACATTTTTATAATCCAAATTTATAAAACGGATTACCGTAAAACTTTAAAAGTGACTGTCTTGATATATTGTTTTATAGAGGATCTTGGGATGGCAAAGCCTCCCCAGAGCAAGAATATTGTCCGTTACAGTTTGAAACCAATCTGGTCTTGTGCCCGTGGCAACTATAGGTTGACGTCCGACCACGGTCACGTGAAGGGCCGGAGTCCAAGTTGGATGATTTGATTGACGATGATGAATGGGTTTATGGGTATATCATGGGCTGCCTGTGGGAGAAGCAGTGGGGGGGTGTGGTGTTTGGAACTGTATCTGTGTGAGGGCAGACGGTCGCCAGGGAGATGCAGGTTTACTCTGGACTGCGCTGCTGTGGAATCCAGGGCTCCATTCTCACATGAGAGCTGTTTGTGTGTCCTGGACACCGGCCAGGCCTGCTGTACTTGGCAATACGGCTTTGTATGTGCGTGTGTGTGTGTAGGGGTGGTAGTGGTTGTGGTGTGTGTTTTTAAGGGGTGGAAGTGTGTGTGTGTGTGTGTGTGTGTGTGTGTGTGTGTGTGTGTGTGTGTGTGTGTGTGTGTGTGTGTGAAAGTGAGAGAGAGAGAAAGAGAGTACCAAGTACAGCAGGTACTAAATTAATTCATTTAGCCATTTACTATTATTGGAGGAAGATGTGATATTTGTCTAGCGACAAATATGTGGTGTATTTGGAGGGGTGTGTATGTGTCCATTTGGGGGGGGAGTGGTAGTGGTCTGTCTGCATGTGCTTGGGCGTGGTTGTGGGGGGTAGTAGGTTACTGTGGTGTGTGTGTGTGAGCGTGAATGTGTGTGAACGTACAGTATGTGTGTCTGAGCGCACGTGTGTATGTGTGTGTGTGTGTATTTGTGGGGTGGCAGTGGTTTGTCTGCGTGTGCTTGGGGGTGATTGTGGGGGTAGTAGGTTACTGTGGTGTGTGCGACTGTGTGTGTGTGTGTGTGTGTGTGTGTGTATTTTGGGGGTGGTTCTGAGAGCGGCAGTGTCACTGGGCCCCTCAGCCCATGGGCTCTTCTGAGTGTCGGGGCCACAGTACAGCTGTCAGTGTAGATTAGGAAGGGCCAGACAAGGAGGGCGCTCCACCCAAAAACCCAGACAAAGCCCAAACACACGTACCCTGCCCTGATGGAGGCACACTGGCGTCTGTGAGAACCCCACTGCTCCCTCCCCAGCCTCACCTCCATCATCATCATCATCCTCGTCCTCATCTTCCGACCGCAGCTCTCCAGTGGCCCACACCGTCTGAGCCCCACTGGAATTTGTGTCGCAGATTTACTGAAAGGATTCTTTTATTCTGTCCTAGATTTTATTAATCTCTGTGACATGTGAAAACAGATTTAAGAAATCACACCTGTTTTTGTTCATTAATGATGTTATATACTGGTCGGATTGAAGTTCATCAGATGTGAGTAGCTAGCAAGCGCTCGGTGCTATTTCAGCGCTATAATCTTTTCAGAATCGCATGTTTGTTTTCCCCTCGGGTCCTTACTTCATTGCCCTATTTTAATTAAAAATATGGACAGAGATGTATGCAGAGAGCTCCATGGCAATAACTGTCTACAAATACAGGAAACAGCCTCTGGGTGTGTGTGTGTGTGTGTGTGTGTGTGTGTGTGTGTGTGTGTGTGTGTGTGCGTGTGTGCGTGTGTGCGTGTGTGCGTGTGTGTATGCAGCTGCAGGAGTTTGGCTAAACTGGAAGACTTTATGACCTTGGTGAGGGGGGGGGGGGGGGGGGGGGGGGGTTCTTTCCAAGCAATAACTTTGTAATATGAATAAACCGTATCAAAACTAATGAGGATGTATCCTTTCCCAAAGTGAGGAAGTAAAGGCAAGCAATGCATTCGTCAGCGAGAGTGATAGCTCTCCCACTGCAACCCCAGTCGCTCAGACATAGGCAGCTTCAGGAAACCTGTCTTATGAGCCGAGGGGGGGGGGGGGGGGAGCTACCAGAGTAGAAAACGTGGCTAATTATTTGATAATTTTCAGAGTTTATCTTCAATAAAGGAAATGAGTGTAGGGCCCCCGTCCTGGGACGGCTCAGCCCGAGCCAAACAGTAGCCCGCAGTCACAGCGGAGGAACATGCACATGTACAGGGGGGGGGACGACAAAAACCCCAGAAAGAGAATGAATGACTTGCATGTTCATGAGAGCATGTGTGCACGGGTACGGCCGCCCGCCACAAAGCATCTCAATTACACCTGGCTGCAGGTCTCACCTGCAATGCTTTTTCTCTCCCAAATTAGCTTTATTACTGTAAGAGGATGAATATCTGGAATGTTTATGATTTACAACAGAAGAAACATAATTGCAGGTTAATTTAATGATTATAAAATGAATAGTTTTTCAATTTTTTACATCAGGTCTTGTAGCTCGGGATTTTTTTTTGGCATACATTGTGATATGTAATTAATGTGTGTATGCAGGGGATTTTTCTGGCATAATAGGAACTCTGATTAAAGAAAATGCACACATCTGTACATATACGCGCACGTACGCACGTGCACACACAGAGAAAATCCCATACTGTTTTAGTCATTCTAGCCATTCTGAACTATACTGCTGGATTGTACAATGGCAGACACTGTTTTATTCACAAGAAAATGTTAAGTCTTGCACCATTTAACAGTAAATGGTAAAATAATTAATTTAGTACCTGCTGTACTCTCTCTCTCTCTCTCTCTCTCTCTCTCTCTCTCTCTCTCTCTCACACACACACACACACACACACACACACACACACACACACACACACACACAGAAACATCAGAGAAAAGACAAATTGCAGAGTGAAACCCTGTACTTAATAAAACCTTTACGACAGTGTTTATTATTTCTAAGAGTGACGTCATTAGTAATTAATCCCAATCAATATGAATGTTATGTTTTAGGCTTTTTTTTCTAGTTAATTTGGTTGTTGATTTTCCCCCATCTTGTTGGAATCAAACCCTTTCCAAAGTACATAAATTGACCATAATGTAGAGGCAGAATGTGTGTATGAAAGCAGTTTAATATCCTGAAAGCTATTTGAAACAACTGAGGGGCAGGGGAAATTATCTGAAAGCTTGAGGGTGTTCCTAAATGATATAGGGCTCACTAAAATGATGAAAGTAACTTTTCCTGAATCTAATCAAATTTCATCTTCTTTTATATTTCATTACAAATTTGACAGTCCCTAAAATGAATTACTGGAAATATTTAATTAAAACGTATACACGACATGATTTGAGATTCAGTGGAGATTATCTTATTAAAGGTTCAATTTTAATGATAACTTTCATAACGTATGAATGATAGTTTCACTGGGTCCTGGAAAAGAAGATGAAAAGCCCATTGGAGTAGATAAGGCCCGCGATCCCCACAGAAACGCAAACGTCCTGGAGCCGAGATCCAATTTAATAAACCGTCAACATAAGTCAACATAAACAGGCAACATAAACAGGCACTACGCTGGGGGGGGGGGGGGGGGGGGGGGGGGGTATGAAGGTGTGTTTATGTGAGTTGCAGGCAGGGGGGCAAGCCACCAAGGTAAACAGAAATAACTCTGGGTATCACGCGGCGTCGGCAAATACCAGGACCACTGTTCCCTTCTTCTTTTTTTTAAATATATATCTCCAGCTTGGCTATCATAGCGCTCAGTGGAAACTCCTTCAATATGCCACTCCAGAGACTGAGTATTGCTTATCGTGTTTATATACACAAAACGTTTTCCGATATGATCAGTTCATGTATTGCAGAGATGAATCTTAATTTAAAAAAAAAAAATTTAAAAAAAGTACATTGGATAAAATATAAGACTGAAATCCATGCATGCAATGATGATGATGATTACAAACAAAATGAAGCTTAAAATAAGTATACATTCTGCATCAGAAAGTCACAAGAAAATAATTTTTAAAAAGAAGTGCACTACCACAAAATGTCCAAAAAATGTCCCTCCGTGCTGCACTGTATTTAATTTACCTCAAACTACAAATGTCCTTCATTCATTAATATTTATTTGCTTATTTGTTTTATTTATTTATTGATTTATGAGGAATACGGGTACAGAGCTGTCTCTGGCAGTCTAGGGGTGCTCATGTCACCATTCCGCTGATTGGCAGAGCAGCAAGAATAAATCCAGCAGAGGTTTGGCCTGTAGTTTTTTGCAACATGTTAAGCTGAGAAGAACTGTTTAGTTTAGACATAACAACAACTGCAGGCCAGTGACTTAGGGCTAAAGTTTGTTCCTTGAGGTTTGTTTTACATGCCATATAATCATAACAATTCCTAATATTGTTTATAATTAATTATTTCAGTCATCTTTTGACTGCTGTGATAATGCTTTAAAAGTGGACTGTGAGAGTCTTATTGACATAAATAAACGGAACAAAATTCATTCAACCAAAAAAAAAAAAGCATTCTTTAAAACCAAACAGGGAGCTATAAAAGTGAGACCTACAACCGTTTTCCTGTTCTGTAGACGTGACCCATAGTGTACACAGCACTGTCTTTACACATACACAGGGTAACGTGGCCCGCCATTTCCCCAGGTAGTCCTGAAACAGGCAGTTTCTCAGAAACCTTTATAAGGCCAGTTTAAGTCTCTGGGGCTACTCTGGGGTTATCTACTCGCGTTTCATTGCTCCGAGTTCCCCTCTGATACCATTCAGACATACCCTTATTTTACCATAAATGGCAATTGTCCCCTAATGCCAAAAGCAGTCTCTTTGTGTTTGTCAGTTCCAGTAATGGGTTATTACCTTGTCTAAAATTCCTTTAACTGGATCATTGACATTGAAATATTATTATGAAATACGTATCGCAACCAAGAAAGGAATACTCGTTACATTCATGTGATTCTCATATCTGTCAACGCGTCATGGTTCTGGAACCTGCTGTTACTTGGCCCCGTGCTCCACACTGGCCTCTACAGGCTGATAAAGGGACTGCAACAGCTTCTGTCTCCAGCATGAGTTTTTATGAAGTGTGCATGGAATATCATCGCTCTGTGGTTTAATTTTCTCTGGGAAACACTATCATGTTTAAGGCTCTCATTTAATTTAATGTATTTATTTTTATTGAAATGTATTGTTATATATAATGTATACGTAACGTATATTCAACGCAGGTACTTTGACCAGATTGATCACATATGGTGGGGGAAAGGAAGTTGCTTTGCTGTAGCGCACTCAGTTTTAAAGGTTTTATTTTTTACATGGAACTACAAATTGAGTCTAAAACCAATTTAAACTCTGGTAAAACTGCACAAATGAGGCTCAGGTCCCGATGCGTGATTTGAGCCCGCAGGAATCGTGGAACACAAATATGGCATTTAACCCACAGCTTTTAAGGGTTTAAAATGTCATGTGTGCTTTTAATTTGATTTTCGGCCCCCACTTACCAACCCGGCGTATCACAGATACGTATCTGAGCTGCCTGATTCCATCTGAAACATGGCCGTGACATATATACATTACCCTGTATGTATCCTAAACATGTAAGACACACGTCTGTAGCATATGGAGAGAAAAGAGCTTCTTACATAATCTTGAAATCTGCGCAGTTAGCCCAGATAGCAGGGCAAATATATTGCGTTCACATGTTATAAAAGTCAAATATGCAGCAGGATATAGTTAGATATTTTCCATTGACCTTCCTAACCACAGACCAATGCAGTGGTGGTGGTGGGGGGGGGGGGGATTTGTTTGTTTGTTTGACTTGAGAAAACATTTTTCATTTGCAAATTAATCCGTTGATTAGAGCGAATAGTTTTCTGTTTGACTCACAAGACACAAGTGTGGAAATACAGGAGCCCTCTTTCACGAGTCTCCCTGGCTGCGTCCAAAACATCGCGCTGAACCCAAACACTGGAGCCATTAAGGTGGCTTCTGTGCATCTATAAGACAGAAAGATAAAATTAAAAAAAATGTCAGACGGATTTCAGATGTTTGATGATACTACGTATTAGGAGGCAAATTTACTAGCGTTCGAAGATTCTCTCGGTCCCCCTTTTGCATTTTTGCCTGTGTTTCATAATGGGGGGGAGTGGTGGAGAGGGGGGTGGTAGGGTTAGTAAAGAAGGACATGGCAAATATCTAATGTAACACTGAACATCTGAAATAAAGGCTCCCGAGGTTAGAAACACAGCAATCTCTCTTTCTCTTCCAGTCCAGGGGCCACACGTATAAAACTCTGAGTAAAAGAATGCTCAGGGGAAAAAGTCGGAAATCTGCTTTCGCAAAGTTTTGCGTTTTCTCCCCCCTGCCTTTCTGTCACGGTGTCGTCATATCACGCTGACTCCAAAACATTGCGTACGCACGGTGTCCAGCGTCTGCAGAGGTACGCACATTCTCTTATTCTCTCTATCTCTTCTTCTACATCTGAATTTCTGCGTGGAAACTCGCTTACTCAGCTTTCTGAGGGCATTTTTCTGCTCAGCACTGTTTATACATGTGGACCCTGGTATGCTTATCTCACAGTGGACCACGAGTAAATCTACTGGGAGCGCACAACAACAAGCCGGTGGGACTGCAGGGTGAGAAAGAAGAGGCTGGCAGTTGCACGAGGACGAGTGTGCGACATTTAGCGCCGGCATGAGATGAGAACACCGCACATCGTCAATCGTCAAGTCTTTCAAATACATCGATTCCATTTCAACTTGGTCAATTCAAGAAATTCATTGAAATCAAATGAATTGAACTAATGAATTGAAAAAGGGCCCATAGATCATTATCTTCATCATAAAATTATGACTTGAATTTCAATTAATTTCCTGATCTGAAATGGAATTGACCCCAATCTGGGTATAATATACATACCACTTGTATATTAGTGGCATGTTACATTATGTGCAATATGTTTAAAATAGGGACTGTATTGCACAGCATCTGTCAGCTCAAGTTATCTATAGTGGTGTAATTGCTCCCTGAAAACCATCTTTTTCCGGATCCCATTTTTCACTCTGGACACCCTGGGGAGATTCATTCCTCCCTCTCTCCAAAAAGAAAACGAATCCTAAAACCACATGTTGTCTTAGAGGATGTGATATCATAGAAAGGGACTGGTATTGTTGAGGGGGGTGGAAAATTAGACCGGCTGCTTCATCCCACAGCCAATGAAAGCTGAGTGTGTTTCTCCTCAGTGGGTTTTTAAGAATGGAGGGTTACATTTTTTTATTTTTTGGTGTGTGTGTGTGTGTGTGTGTGGGGAGGGGGGCTGATACAATCACATATAATCTCTCAGACAAATATTAATAGTATGACACATTGATTTTTCAACTTTACAAAAGCAGAAATAGCCAATGAGAGATTGAGAGAAGAGAGAGAGAGGCAGAGGAAGACAGACAGAGGAAGACAGAGGAAGACAGAGGAAGACAGAGTCGGACAGAGGAAGACAGACAGAGACAGAGAGAGACTTTTTTTTTTTTTTTACTTTTAGCATCTCTTTATTTAACCCATTTTACTTGGGTTCAAGACGTGAATCGTTTCACGTATACTTTAACAAATACAATCCACTATGTGCAAGATAGTTTGTAATAAATAAATAAATACATATTTTTCAATGCTTATTTTGAGAGAGAGAGGAGAGAGAGAGAGATTATATTGCCGATCTCACCCTTTTTGATCGCTAACCACACCTTGTGACCACAGGTGAGATCCCAATCCATTTTAGCATTTATAAGAAAATGCTAATTTCGGCTAATGTGTCGCTATGTGCAACAGGCCATTATGACAAATGCAACAGGCAGTATTCAAGGCACCTCTCGGGCCCTGGAGGGTCCTGTTCTATCTCCATGGTGCTCTTGGTACCAGCCTGAGCTAAACTCTGTTAGGGCGCTAAAATAATCTCATGCCCTGGCTTTGTGCGTGTGTGCTGCACGGTAACACTGTTGCATTTGTATGACCATTTAACTCAGGACATCTCATCAACCATTCCCGACATGGAGTGACTTCTCACGGGTCAAATAACTTTTATTTGGCTACGGTTTGATAACTGTGGCCAGGATCCTATCAGCGCGCGTCCTTAACTTTGGCCTGCAGTATAAATAAATGCACCCTTAGCTTTTTTTTTTTTTTTTTCTTCTTCACAGTTGATTCCGTTTAATCGCTGACTTAACACATGCATTTTAAGCCAAAAGGTAAGGGCAACTGGTAATTGAATCCAGGTGTATAATTTGGAGAAACACTGACTCTGGGTCTGCGGCCGTGCCAGATGTTGAGGTTACCAAGAGATACCGCATGGCAGGCTTCCCCCGCTGCTCCCGCTGCATGATGGGAACCCCCAATTCCCATCATGCAACAGGAGCAGGGTATACTGTCAGCACCTCCATTCTCAAGCATTGACTGACAGGAACAGGCAGCTCTAATCCACTGACCAATTCAGTCATACTGGATACATGCTCTTGAAAACAAACACCTTACTACTTGTTCAGTCAACCTGACATGTCTGCCGACGACCATTTGCTTCACAGAGATAATCATGTACACTCCACAGGGAGGAGGATGGCTTGTTATGCATTAAATAATGGCAGCCCCTCACTGATTGAGTGAATTCATTCATTTGGCTGTGAGCGTTAGCGGTTGGGCCTGGATTCAACTGATACTGGATTCCAAGATTCAATAACCACAACAACCACAATGTAATAATAATAATAATAGTTGTTATTAATTTTATATACTCATGTACAGTGCCCTCCACTAATATTGGCACGCCTGATAAAGATGAGTAAAAAGGGTTATAAAAAATGAATTAGCTTAATCTCACACTGTAAAAATGAAGGAAAAATCCACCTTTAATTGAAGTGAATTTATTATGAGAAAGAAAAATCTCTCATCAAGAAATAATTATTTTTAACAAAACCACGTGTGCCACAATTATTGGCACCCCTGCATTTATATATAGAATAAAGTATAATTTTTAATATTTGGTTGCATATCCTTTGCATGCCATGACTTCCTGATGTCTGTGACCCAACAACATCAGGAAAAACTCTTGATATTTAATTTTTCTGGTACTCTTACAAGCGATATGTTGATGATCGTTGAGATGTTCATGTACAATTACGTTAATAAACATCTATATATCTACATAATTTAAATAAATATCGATGTAATATAAAATAATATGAAAAAAAGATAAAGAATACAGATAAAGTAAACCTGTGGCTGGGTTTGTCAGGAATCTGCCACACCTCAGAACCGGAACTGGGACTGGACCTTCACAAAGCATGTTCCCCATTCATTTAAAAAAGATTCAGAGATGACAGCTGTCATAACTCCAGGTGTGACCATCTCGGAGTAGAGGGCCCTGACTGACCTCAGAGTGAGCCTGCACAGGTCTGCTCAGGATCGCTGTCAAAATGCGTATTTATGCCAACGGCAAAAATACGCATTGATTACCTCGTCCCTCTTTCTTCAGGGAGGAGAAGGCGTTTGGCCATAGCATGGACCCTGGGGTATCAGGGATAGGGGTGGCACAGGGTGGCCCACAGGCATATATGGGATTTGACTGGCAGTGTAGTATAATGGTTAAGGAACTGGACTTGTAAAGGTTGCAGGGTTCGATTCCCAGGTAGGACGCTGCCGTTGAGCAGCGTACTTAACCTGACTTGCTTCAGTATATATCCAGCTGTATGAATGGATAAATGTAATAAGAAGTTGTGTAAGTCGCTCTGGATAAGAGCGTCTGCTAAAATGCCTGTAATGTAATGTAATGTTTTGTGGCGTTCCTGTTGTTATTCCATTGTACACTCCAATCACAGCACACTTACTAAACTATAAGACATTGTTTAAGGCGTGGAGAAGAAACCAAAACAAGGACACGTTATATATTACAACTTAATGAGCGCGAACTGTGTGTGTCTGTGTGCGCGTGTGCATATGGAGACAACCAGACACTAACGCCTAACGGTGAAACACAGACTAGTCTCGAGGGATTAATTGCGGCTGCTGCAGCTGCAGCTGCAGTCGCGTTGTTAAAAAGGTGGCTCCTGGAAAGCGCTTTATTCAGAAGGAGGAGGTAATGAGGGGGTCAGTATTCTGTATCTGAAGGGGAAAAACCCTGCAGGACCTCCCACACTGCAGATTGTTTTCATTGTAAATAAAATAATTGGAACAGAGCTTTCCAATTAATGTCCGTTAGCGTGTTTCCCGCCTCACTTCCTGTTCTGGCCCAGAGCGAGACACTAGGCTCACATTATTTGATTGACTTAATTAATGATTCCCCAGATGTGGGTGATTATATTGAAATGACCTTAACCAGACCCCAGCGGGTGCCCGCATGACTTTCAGCTGCTTTCTGTCAACACAAACACGTACAGGCATGCACACAACACACACACACACACACACACACACACACACACACACACACACACATACACACACACACACACACACACACACGCGTAGAGACACACACACACACACACCACACACACACACACAAACACGTACAGGCATGCAACACACACACACACACACATACACACACACACACACACACGCGTAGAGACACACACACACACACGACAAACACGTACAGGCATGCACACACACACACACACACACACACACACACAGGCACGCACACACACACACACACACACACGCGCGTAGAGACACACACACACACACACACACAAACACGTACAGGCATGCACACATGCACACACACACACACACACACACACACATACAGGCACGCACACACACATGCGTAGAGACACACACACACACACACACACACACACAAACACGTACAGGCACGCACACACACACACACACACACACACACAGGCACGCACACACACACACACACACACACACACACACACACACACGCGTAGAGGACACACACACACACACACACAAACACGTACAGGCACGCACACACACATGCGCAGAGACCCACACACACGTACACATGTACAGGCACGCACATGCACACACACATGCACACATGCAAAGACTATACACACACACACGCACACACACGCACGCACACACACACACACACACACACACAAAGACACATACACACGTACAGGCACGCACACACACACACACACACACACATAGAGGCACGCACACGCATACACACACAGGCACACACAGACAGTACAGGCACGAAACATGCACACACGTGCAAAGGCAGACACACACACACACACACACGCTCGCACATGCATACACACACACACTCACACGCACACAGACACACACACACACACACACACACATACACACACTCACACGCACACAGACACACACACACACACACACAAAGGACACACACACACACACACACACACACGCACACACACACACACACCTACAGACATGCACATACACACACGTGCACACACACAAACACGTACAGGCACGCACATGCACACACACGCACAAATACACACACACACATACAGGCAAAGCACATGCACACACACATACACACACAGAAACCCCAAGTACAGACAGACAGACACACATACACACACACAAAACCCCACGTACAGACACACAGACATGCACACACACCCCAAATGACAGTAGTACGGGTGTCAGAGTGGTGTATATTTGAGGCTGGTAAGGTATCAGAGTGGTGTATATTTGAGGCTGGTAAGGTCGTTGTGGCTATCCCCTGTGCAGATGACCCATAATATGATATTTTTTTCAAGTAACATTTATTAACACATTAAAAAAAACCCTATACTGGCTATGGTAAAATGACAACATATATTTATATACTGTCCTTTCATAATAACACATTTTTATACATTATTAAAAAGACACAAACACGGGCGGCAGTGCAGTATAATGGTTAAGGAACTGGACTTGTAACCGAAAGGTTGCAGGTTCGATTCCCAGGTAGGACACTGCCGTTGTTACCCCTTGAACAAGGTACTTCACCTACATTGCTTCAGTATATATCCAGCTGTATGAATGGATAAATGTAATAAGGAAGTTGTGTAAGTCGCTCTGCACATTTGTAGAATATGCCCATGGTACCACCTGATTTTGAAATATCCACACTGAATATTTAAAGAATTACTTATAACATGCTTATGTAGACTAAATAATGAATATCCTGAACAAGACCACTGCAGCCTTAGGCTAATTGAAGTATTCTTGTACTACATGAAATACCAACAGTTTTCACCAGAGGGTGCAAAACTCCCACAGGGACTGATGAAGATCACTGTATGACACAGCCTGAGGGGGGGACATAAGGAATGTAATTCTCCTGCTTCTCTCAGACACACATCTGCCTGACATTAGACAACTACAACTACTACTACAGCTACAGCAACAACTACTACTGCTACAGCTACAACTACAACTACAGCTACAGCAACAACTACTACTGCTACAGCTACAACTACAACTAATACAACTACTACTGCTACAGCTACAGCAACAACTACTACTACAGTTACAGCAACAACTACAACAACTACTACTACTACTGCTACAGCAACAACTACAACAACTACTACTACTACTGCTACAGCAACAACTACAACAACTATTACTACTACTGCTACAGCAACAACTACTACTACTACTACTACTATTCATGAGATTAGATTTATTATTGAATTAGCATAACCAGCGGATAATTCCTTTGAAATGCAGTTACTATTATGCATTATTTATTAATTTATAAATTTAGTGAGATTTTTTTTACAATGCAACTTTTTAAAGAAGCAATATATAAATAGGCCCTCAAAATCTATATTTTTATGCGTTCCTTTAGATAAACATATTAATTATATTTCTGTTTCCCTCCCCTTGGAATGTCCCTTAAGGAAATCACTTCAGCAACAGTATTTAGGTGTACTTGCACTAATGTGTGATTGACAGTAAAATGATAACTGCACTGACCCTCCCACACCCTCCCACTGACAGAAAACAACTGCTCGGCATTCCATTGCTCCAGTGACATCATCACAAGTCTTGTGGAACATGAGGCCTGAGGCAAACTGTACTTTGTAGACAATCATTGTTAGTCACCAAGGTAATGTTTCAAACATACTACACAATACAAAACATAACAGATTGACATTGTGATGTCATATGGTCAGGAATTCCAAACGTGATTATAGATTCCAAACAGAATGTGTAAAAAGTAACTGAATAAAATAAATAAATAAAAATACACTCTTAGCGGGTTTTTTCCCTCTGAGAGAGGTGTAACTTATCGAGTATGTAAACTGCGCCTCTCCATCACAATCTTACTCCATCTGCTAAGGCACTTAGAGGGCCCTTCAAACCAAAGAAAAGCAAAGAGAAACAAGACTAAACAAAAGAAAACGCTGTTCATATTGTACATGTGTGTGGTGCATAAGTGATTGCGTGTGTGTGTTTGCGTTTGTGTGTGTGTGTGTGTGTACACACTATAACACATTTATAAAAGTGTTTGTTTTCTTTCTGAAAAAGAAAGAAAGCAAAGAACAGCCAATATGGCAGTAATGAGAGTCAGTCTCCCCACCTTGTTTGGACAGACTTTAGCAATTTGGAGTGCACTGTGCTGCCGCCGAAACTCTGGGGTGTGGGTGTGTGTGTGTGTGTGTGTGTGTGTGTGTGTGTGTGATTTGGGGGTGGGGTGCCAGGCAGGGCGGGGTGGTGGGCATGGTGGAGGCGGGGACAGCATCCCACGGGACCGGTGTGTGTGTGCTGGCCAGAATCGGATCATGTTGTAGGCGCCTGCTACCTAAAAAAAAACAGAGAAAAAACAAGTCTTGGCCAAAAACATCACGCAATTCTGAGGGAAAGTCGACTCTGACCACTCAGGTTAAGTTTTTTTTTTTTTAACTTTCACTCCCCCTTCAAAAAACTCAATTTATAACTGTTCTATTCCAGTTAATATTTTTGCTTCCAAAATAAGGTGGAAAATGCCATGTCAGGTTTCAGATTTATGGGAAAGTACAGGAGAGCGATTCCTTTCCTTCACCTCGCCATTTCTTTCCGTCGCCATAGCTTATGGCACCTGAAACAGCGGCGTGCGAGGGTGTGGGGGCCAACCATATTTCTCCCCTTGCTGACGTGATGGATTATGGGTAAAGTGAGTTATTGTGCGCGGACGGGTATGGGACCTGGACCGTGCCAGTGCTGCCCTTGGAGGGCGAACTGGCTCTAGAGTCTCCCAGGGATGGGAGGGTTTCAGTCAGCCTGGAATACCAGTGACGCCCCCTACTGGTTGGTCGGCTACACACCCTCAAGTCTGCCAATTAAGATACAAACGTTTCCTTGAAAATTGCGGTGTGATAAGCAGCATCGAGGACGTGTACTGGTAAACTGTAAAAGCCATCAGTATGGCAGTAAAGCAACACACTGATTACAAAAACAAAAAAAGGATTGGCATTTTATATTAAACAGGCAAATTGCCAACATAGTTGAATACATATCCACTTTTATTCACAATTTGTAACAATATTTGCAATATAAAGGTTTGATAAAAGTGAAACAAAAGAAACCC
Source organism: Synaphobranchus kaupii (assembly GCA_029718625.1). Taxonomy (NCBI): domain Eukaryota; kingdom Metazoa; phylum Chordata; class Actinopteri; order Anguilliformes; family Synaphobranchidae; genus Synaphobranchus; species Synaphobranchus kaupii. The sequence continues at coordinate 33,642,828 of CM056387.1, forward strand.
CAAAGCTAACACTTTAAATTAAGTCTCCATATAAATACTTTATGTAGCATATATGAAGCCTTCATAAACATGACATAATGGCTTCATAAATCATACATAAGCAAATTACATGCTTCAAATGGTGACATAACACCTTCTTATGCAACATGGTATGCCAAATGTGACATAACCAACAATGGCTAAACATTATACAGGGTGACATAATACATGCTTATGTAGGATGCTATAGGCTAACTGTGACGCATTTGGCATAAAGTTGCATAAGAAGGTGTTATGTCACCCTTTATGTAGCATGACATTAGCTTATGTATGATTTATGAAGCCATTATGGCACGTTCATATATAAAGCCTTCATATGGAGACTTTGTTTAATGTGTGACCACCCCAAATATTGATACCTCCACATTCTAGGGACCAGACGGTGAGACAGTGATGCCCCCTGGTTAGTCCCTGCAACTAGTTCACATTGCTGAGGAAGAAAGGCTCTTGTCAGACGGTCCCTAAGGACGGAAGTGCAAAGTGCATTCTAAACAGAGAGGAATACCTCTCAGGAGAGTGATGTCATCAATGACCCCCCCCTCCCCTTTTCCCATCAGCCACCTGGATGCGACACCAGCGGCCTACCCAGGCTGTGTTAAAACTACGAGTTAAAACTACGGCTTTATTGCATTCAACCTTTGATTTAAATGTTGAGATGGAGGTGCCAGAATCAGTGAAAGACAAAACCCACGCGCTCTGCAATTCACTGTCTTTGTGTAAATATTCTTTTTGGCTGCTCCCCCGCCGTCCTGCTCCTGATACAACAGCTTTTTTCCAGACCGACTGTGACCTGCGGTAGCCGTGGCAGTCCAGACCGGGTGCTGTTCAAATCCTTAATTAAGCTCAGCCTCAATGTTAAAACGAGACCATCGGCTAATAAAGGTCCCTGTCTGAAGCCACGGTTAACATGCAACACTCACGCGACACTGCTGAAATACCGCTCAGGTGAAACAGACCATTACGACGACGGCATTTCTGTGAGATTGCTTTGAGGAAAGATCCAATCTTCTGCTGAATGATTACAGGTGAACAATAAAATGTTAATTCCAGAATAAACTCACTTAATAAGGTGTTGGGACAGCTCTGTTCACAACTGTCTGCTCACACCCCAGCTTTAAATTAGTGGTCACCTGATCTGTTTTGCCAATGCACTTTTAATCAATGCACGGATATTGCAATGCCAGTGCACATAGCACCCACTGTTAGCCTTTGAGGATGATGTCTTTCCCCAAGACGGTTTATGATGCAAGTAGTTATAATTATAGGCAACCAGGCCCGTTCAACATTTTTATACAGGATCCTACGCATGTTGGGTTGTCATTTGCTTAACTGATTGATGAGCCACACCTGTGTGGTGGCGATGTACTTTGCCTTTACTTGCAGTTTGTTCCTGGTTTATCGGGGGAAATGTGCTCCCACAGAGAGGTGGACCCTCCCACCCTCTGACCCAATGTCTGAGCCCCGCCCACTTATTGGAACCAGCTTTCAATTAGAGTTTCATAAAATAATTTCCCATTGTCTACGTCTATGTCAAGGATTTTGTGGCTTAAATTACTGCAGAGTAAATTGGCGATGGTGAAGTCTACTTTTTCTCTGCTGCACTCTGAGAAGAACAGAAACTTGACACACTGTTTTTATAATTAATAAATTATTATTTAGGTGGGGCCATGTCCCATTTTTTAAAATACTTTTTAACAAGGAAGTCTAAATTGTCTTTGGGCCCTGTGATGGATTGGTGTCCTGTCCAGAGAGTATTCCTGCCTTTCAGCCAATGTCTGCTGGGATAGGCTCCACGCCTCCTGCACCCCTGACCAGTGATTTAGAAATCGGATGGATGCAGTAGTAGTAGCAGTGGTAGTGGTTGGGGAAGTAGCAGTATTACCCAAGAAGCAAGTGCCAGACCAATAACAGTAACAGGCCAGAATTAGCCCCGTTCTGTAAGGACATGTCATCAGTGGACAGAACCTCCCTGTCCGCGCTGCAGGCTCTGACATCACCGCACTAAGTTAAGAGTTGAGTCATTTCGCTGAGAATTAGGCTCGGCGTGACTGGACGAATGACAAGCTCCTGCCGCGGTCTTCTCTTCGGGGTTTTCATGAGAAGATTCAATTTTTCAGAGCCTAAAAAAGTAACTTGGAGAAATAAACATGTCGCGAGTCTAATGACGTACGCCGTTTTTTCCCCCGTGTCAGGTATCACTGTGCGCTTTGTGAATGTAATAAACGCGGTGACTGATGCTCGAATAACACACGGCGCACGCCCAACCTGACCCAACATCCTTAGCTGTGACCGAATCATTGTTCAAAAAAGCGTCACAGTATGGAAATCAGGATGCTGTTCGACCAAGACAGCCTTCCAGGTTTGGATACAGGACTTATTTTCCATGACACATTTGGGCTCTACGATACAGAGACAGAATTAGTTTGTGAACAATTTATATTTATGCCTTGTATTCCGCACAATGTATAACATGTCAGTCACTGGAAGGAAAGGGACGTGTAATTGAACCAATCTGCGGTTTCCACATACTGCTGAGGTTTACAAAATCAGACATCGTGGATATTAAATTAATAGCAAGATCTTTACTGGCCTTATTATTTGATTTCTTACAAGAGGTAAAGCTGCCAATATACATTTTATTTGCATTTGAACCCAAAAATAGGATGTATAACAGGACATTCCAAGAACATTGCAGGAAGACTCTGAACAAATCTAGAGAACGCCCACAGTTTTAGCATCAGAAATGTACATTTTAGAGCAAAATGAGTCACACAGACCCCTGTATATGTTCCCAATAACACCTGTCCAAGGAATGGCATACACTGTCCCAAGTAAAGCCTTGAATCCCCTTCTTAAATGGAGGCTGCGATATCTGAAAAGCCAAAAGTAAATGGGGAAGAAATGTGCATGAATGGGTCTCTACATTACCAGGTGTATTATTCCCAAATAAACTAAAATGGAATCGGACACTGGCGCCGGATGGAGATTTTCCCACGTCACGACCACAAGTATTTTCCCTCCCAACACAGGTGTTTACTTCTAATCCAAATCTATAGCAAAATCACAAAGGTGAATGGATATGGGATATCCTGATGGCCTTTATGCTGTAAAGCCCTTGCAGTAAACATTGACAATGAGGGATTAAACAGGTGTGTGTGTGTGTGTGTGTGTGTGTGTGTGTGTGTGTGTGTGTGTGTGTGTGTGTGTGTGTGTGTGTGTGTGTGTGTTTGTGTGTGTGTGTGATGGTGTTTGGACAGAGGCAGGCATTGTAAAACAGGGGAACCAGTTTGAGACTACCTGCACGTTGAGGGTTACGTATGAAGATAAACTAGAAAAGTTCTCTGTGAAAGGTGACACCAATTCACTCCCGAATGAGCACAATAGTCACACTGTCCGGTATCAGGAAATAAAATGACAACGACAAATGCCAAAGTTTGACAGTCAACCACTTTTTTCATTTTTAACAGTCTGCTCTCGCTCTCTCTCTTTCAACTGTGTCAGGCTGCTCACAACGCCATGTGTACAAATGGAAGCATTTAAACTGTTTAGCCAGTTGTCTTTCCCCAATTTAGTTTTCTGACCAATGGCTGCTAATTGAGAAGATGACAGCCATATTTGTGGGGGGGGGTCAGAGGTTCATGGCCAGCTGTGCCTGGATCAGGGTAGACTTGTCATTAATGCCCTGGACTGCCGGGAGACGTTGGCCGTTCCCCTACCTCCTTGAACTGGGCAGAGGGAGGGCCACAAAAAACCCTCCAATTACCCGCCTTTAAGTCGCCGCGGTCCAAACCGAACGGCACGACATTCCTTCACCTGTTTCCCCGAGTGTGGTCAGAACATCATGTGCAGCAGACTGAGGGGAGGGCTGATGGAGAGATACAAGGCTGCACTGACCAGGGGCGGCGCTGGAATCTATTGGACGAGATCGAGCTGCAGTCGCTCTCTCGTTGCTCTCTCTGTCATTAGAATGTGATGACATGTCCCATTTTGTCAGCCTGCTTTTATTTACTCAATAACTTTTGCGTTCAATTATCAACATCTGATCTGTTCTCAAACAGAACGTCTCCCCATTACAGTTGTGGGAGTGCTATACCCAAGAATCTGACTTAATTTATTCTGTTATTCATGCTTAATATACGTATATTAACAATAAATATTAATATTGGTCATTAATAATAAATATTAACATTTTGTGGTTCAGAAGAAGCACGGTCAAACTGCACTGTTTGACTATGTGTATCCATCTTGATATTCACTAAATAACACTGCGAGTACAAGAAGGGCTCAGATTACAGAAATTGCTGAAGAATTCATTGTCAACAATTGCATCACGTTAACTTCCTGTGTCAGAAAAAAGATTGTTGACTCAATCACTTGTTCCTAACCTTGGCAAAAATGCTACTTTGTTCCAGTAGGGGAAAAAACATTCTGTATTGTTTTTAATTTAATGTGATCATGTGGACTGTGTGTGTAAAGGACAACTGTTGCCTTTAAGGACAAATACTGATCGGATTTAAGGCAATGTTACCTTTCAGATATTTACCTCAAGAATAAACGGACATGCATTAGTCCACAAATCATGTAAACGACATTTCAATCATGGCAACAACAAAAAAAAGGAATACCCAGGGTATCTACAAAAGGTTAAAATGCATTAATAATATTCATTGCTCTCTTAAGGTCTGGACAAGCCATTTGTAGCACTCAGGGCTAAGTGCAGAACCTTAAGAGTTTACTTCCAAATATCGCTTTAAAAGGTTCAGTTGCGACTGTACAGTAGCGTTTCCAACATTTTGAGGGATGTTTTTTTTCCCCCCTCCCCTCTAACCTTAATAAAATGGATACATTGAACAGTGCCGTCATGGCCATTTGAGCGCAAAACCATTTGCTTCGCGTCTGCTCTGCACGTTGGCCGAGGTTTCCCGAAAACCCCCCTTACCTGCCTCACGGAGTAATTAAGGCCGCTCCACTTCTGGGCCCATCCTCTTCCCAGAATCAAAAGATGCTTTTTTATAAAAACACGGGTCCGTGCCAGGCCTGGACCGACTCTACGAGAGAGGGGAGGAGGAGACAAGGGCTTTTTCCTCTACGAAGGCATGGCTCAGAGTGAAATGTACACCCTGTGTGCCGAGGGATTTTAGGGTCACATTGGACATGGACCGTGCCACATTTTGCCCACCTCCGAAAATATACTGCAGGAAGTGCTCCAGTACGTACCGCAAATACAAGACGTGCTTACGGTGACAAGGCCAAATGCTCGGGAGCATTTCAAATCACTTCTGTTGCCATTTTCTTGCTGAGATACCCTGGAAGAATCTGAAAATGTACGCATGCAACCTGTGCAACCTGTAAACACGGCTCTCAAATGTCTCTATACAGCCATATCTTTCTACGGTTGAAAGTCAGTAATTTCTCTGCGGGTTGTGTCTTATTTCTGGCTCAGAACAAATGGTGTATTGGCATCAACAGGCTCAGCATGCAAAATCACATGACCCCGGTGCTGGGATACAGGAAAAATAAATATGCAGCAGTTACAAAATATTAATATACAGAACATATAAATCTCACTACTGCTGGAGAAAAGAGGTAGAAGAAGAAGATATGAAGGAAAAATCACTCATCTAAAGACTTACGTACCATCCACTTACCTCAAAAAACCCTTAGTTACCCTACGATGATTGCACTCACCCTTTTAAAACTACCAACAAAATTAATAAAATTTAAAAAAATAAAAACCTTAACACTAATTATGTGGACAGGAGTTCTCATACTTGTTAATATGTGGCTGCAAAGCGACGGTGTCATAGCTTTCAAAGCACTTTCGTAAGTCGCTGCGACTAAGAACGCCTGCCAAACGAAGTGAGCGTATAAACAGAGCCAACAACAACAACAACATCAACAGCATCAACAGGAACACCGGCAGTAGCAGCAGTAGTAGCCCGTAGCATTAAAAATCAACACCAAAAACAGACTTCTGTTTAACTTTTTTTTTTTTTTTCTTTCATTCCAATTTAGCTGACTTGCACAAGGCTGCAGCCTAGACGAGGCCTTCTCAAGCCGCGTAATGGTGTCTCTCTGGGGAAGCCATCGCTACAACGCTGACATACCACTTCCTGTCTCTGATTGCTGATTACACCTTGGAGTTTTTTAGCCCTGCCTCTCCCCACTGCTCCAGATGGTAACCAGAGCAGGTTAAGAACCCTCTCGGCTGTAAGTCAACTGTATATACACTGGTATTACCCCACTATTTTGGATTGATCCACTAATCAGCTCCTCTTGGAGCACGGTGTTGCGCAAGGCATTTTTTTTTCTCTGTAAATGATTTTTAAAAAGAAGCGCTAATGGCTTTACCAGCGGGCTTGAATCGTTGCCTCGGCTAATATTAAATCCCCACTTACGCATCGAACAGCTGGTTTTGCATTGAAGGGCAGAGTAGTCCCTGGTTGCTGACAGAAATATGAATTATCTATGTGGGAAAGCCAGCATTAGGCCGAGCGGAGGATTTGAGAAGGCCTTGCGAAGGCTTTTATCCATGGGATCAGCGTGGGCCACAGAGACAACTCAAAAACATATCAAATACCATAGTTTAAAATTCTTAACTTTTTCTTAACTCTTCAATGGAAGCCGATTTTTTCCTAATTCAATCCCCGTCCTCATCTTGGTATGTGGGGAGACCGAATGCCGTCTGCCAGAAGTAATCTTTGCAAATGAACTGTAGCGATGACATCTAACTAGCGATGACAGTACATCATTTTCAATGTGATTTTTACTGAAGAATCGCCTTCCTTTTTATTTAGTGGTAAAATTAGATTATTTACACGTTAACTTTTTTCTTTTGCTTTCTACCCACTATCATGACATCTTTCAAGGTCACAACACTCAAAAACATTCTTATCATGGAGTAGGTTTAATATACTTAACATTAATAAGGAGTACAACACAAAGCATTCTAGATTTATAAAATGTATATTACAATACACTCGTGTGCTGCAATATCATATAGTCGCCACGCAAACATTTAGTGTAAAAACAATAACGGTACGCAGGCATAACAGGTGATGTCACTATCCACTGCAGATGTTAGAACGGAAGGAATAAAATCTCACATTCCAAGAGACACTTGTCACGCAGATGTGTGCCCGTGATAAATCGGCTTCCACCGGAGAAATTCGTACGGACGGAGATTATCGCGGCCATCGCTTCCGAAGATCGCGGCGGCGCCGCTGCTAGGGGCGGACATCTTCCCACTGCACGTACTGTGAAAGCCCATCTCCCCACAATGCATTGCTTCCTCCCTTCTATCCATGAATGACGGGACCCGCAGAAGGCGAATCAAGAGGTTAGACTGAAACGAGTCAGATCGCATTGGGAAAGCATTTGTGCCGGTTAATTTTTAAATGTTTATGAATCTGAGATTGCTGAGTGGGAAGATAAGAGTGGAAGCGGGACTAGCACAGTGACTCACCGCCCTGATAGTAGGCCTACCTACTGGGGTCGTCCAGGACATTTACAGTATGCTGCAAAAATTACTTTCCCGAAAACATTCACCAGCTTAAGGTAACTCGAGACCATAAATTCTGACAAAAAGCCAATTTCGAAAATACAGATATATTGTACTGTATGTATAAAAGCATAATATATGGCTTATATAAATGACCAAAGTGAGTTCAGATGTTCTTGGCAGATGCCTCATTGTTAGCGCTCTGTGTTTTTTTTAGCGACTGGGCTTTATCAACGTTACATATGATTACTAATGAGGAAGATGCAATGTCTTCTTACTGCTGGGAGGACTAGAGGCTAGAAACCCTGATCACCAGAAGAATGCAGGGCCCTACCAAGTATAGCATGTAAATCCTCTGCTATAGCTTTTTATACTGGAGGGGAATGCAACAATGTGTGTGTGTGTGTGTGTGTGTGTGTGTGTGTGTGTGTGTGTGTGTGTGTGTGTGTGTGTGTGTGTTTCTACAGAGCAGAGTATGATTAGTGGAAATTGCCTGCAACCCATTCTAGGAGAGGCAAATATAAACCATCCCCTTTCAACAGATAAAACACAAGGTTAATAATGTGTTTGTCATCCATTTTTCCCCCCTCTCTTTCTAAACCATTATTTGGCTCACATCCTCTCCATTCATTTTCTTTCAGCTAAAGTATTACTATGCTAATATAACTGTCTTAAATTAAAGGAGCAATATATCAATTGAAACCCCATCTAGTGTCCACGATGGGAGAACGGCAATACCAACCCAAAGCATGACACCGCCTCGCTAGTTGCTCTCGGTTGAGACTCCGCCCCCCGAGTGGTTGCCATATTTATCACAACCTGCATCTTTGTCCACAGTGGTGGTACTTTTTTGGTACTTAGTGTGACGGAAACCTGGCTATTGTAGCATCCAACATGTCAAGCAATGAATCTTACGTCAGACAAGTAATGAACAATATATTTATATAGCAACATTGCAATATATTATTACAATGCATTAGCCACAGATTGCTAGTGCCCCGTGACTATTTGTGTGTTGAAAAGTTGAAAAAGGTGAAAAGTCGGTAAAATGGTGCCTAGGCGTTCATCTTGAAAACATTAGGATGTAGCCAGGCTATTATCCGAATAAAACCTGAGATATTTTGGGGTTAACCTAGTCCGTTTATCAAAATGTCTCAACCTAGATTTCCACCCCTCTAGATGTCTAGATACTGGCTTTTGCGCACTGGGTGACATGATTTGTCTTATGTGGGCTAGCTGTGTGTGGCGTTGTTCGATATGCATGTAGACTAACGTTAGCTATGATAGAACGATAGCTATACAGCTGTACATTCTTCATTGTTTATGCAGCTTGGCGGATCCTTTTCTAGCGAAGTCAGCCATTTCTTAACTGGTAACCAGCTGCATATTTTATACGTGAGCAAAAGATGGGTGTGCTACTGGCAGAGGAGCATTGTTGGAGGCGGTAACCCCAGTATCTGATATCACAGGCAGACATAAACAAAACACAATTTATGGACCATAAAATATATTTGAAATTACAAATTGATATTCAATATAGAAATATATATTTTCTTTTTTTTACTCTGCGGAAGTCTTTTTTTTTTTTTCTATTATTTGTATACATGAAAAAGTTACCTATAGCACCTTTAAGGAATACTCTCTTAGTAAAACATATCTTTAATTCTATTCATTAAAAAGCAGAATAATGAACAAGGTAATGCGGCCTTTGGCTGAAGACCCAAGGAACAAAGACACAAAGGGGAGTGGCATGCTGAAGCAGACCAAGACGCTGTTAAAACAAGGTACTTCTCTCAGAAACATAAACAAGTCCTCTTTATTTTTAAGTTCACCGTAGTGCACTGCGAAACTCATCTGGTTTGTTCTGCCGTTTGCACTCTATCCTTGTACTGACCATTCCAGGTCAGATAACATAGTGACCACGTTTGTGTCCTGAAGAGCGCGTCATGTCACGTCTACGCAATGCCGCTTCGTTGGTGAAACTGTGGGAATTTACGGCTTTGCGGCACACAAACGAGTTGAAGTTTTGGGGGAAAGAGGAATTCAGAGCGCTGAGGTGACTGAGGTGGAGTTGCATATAGAGTGGGCACTTTAACTTCTGTATTTTTTATCATTTTTATCATAGCACTCACCATGGATCATCTTTTACTGCTTGGGTTTAATAATGGATCTTAGGTATGGGACGACACGTTCCGGATGCGAGTCTCCCTTTCACCAGATCGCTGGCACTGCCTGTTTGCCTGGCTGGGGCTGTTTAAATTACCCTGAGGAGCACAGGGCATGGATCCAGCCAATTAGAGAAGGCCTCCAACCAGTTGAAGAACAAAATGTAAAAAAAAAAAAAAAGAGAGAGAGAGGGGAATGAAAAGCCTATCCATCCCCTGGCTGTGCAGGAGAGAGCGAATCAAACACGTGGGGAAAAAACACCCAGAACAGGCTGCAAAGAAGCAGAGAATTGGTTTAAATTAGTGTACTTGGTGCTTTCTATGCCTTTGTTAGCGACAAAGGCATAGGAAGCCCGCTGGTGAGCCCGCTGTACCAGACAAGAGTCGCCGCTGAAAACGAAAACCAAAAACAATAAACAAAAATATAAAAACTCAGCCGAGATAAAAATCGAAAACTTCACAATAGATTGTGATCAGACATTATTACCCAACCAGGACCAACAGAGGGCAGTCATGGAATTCATAGCAAGGCGTGGGATTGGGCTGTGCAGATTCCGCCGCCAAAGACTGCGCCAGGATCAGCTCATCCAACTCTTATGCAACCTAACCACAAACTGCTAAAACAAAAAAAAACAAAAAAAATAGACAAACTGATTCAAGATCAGTACTTACGGAATATATCTAAAGCTAAAATCAGCAGGCGGCGTACCCGGTTCTCGAGTTCACTTTTTGTTTGTTATTGGGCATTGCCAGGTTCAAAAACAGGAGCTGGTTTAGCACTGGCTGCCTGGCCACCGACACACGCAAATTAGATTAATTTACATTTAGGCATTTAGCAGATGCTCTGATCTGGAGTGACTCACACAGGTGTATGCAAAATGCTTTAGGCGACGAAGACCTAATGCAAATCATTACGGCCATGACCACTACTATCCATGGCCAGTACTTACTTATACTTACTTATAAGTACAAAATAAATAAACCTACAACACAAAGTTAAGCAGCATATTATATGCAAGAGCGGGGAATTAGAATGTACTGCTTCAAGTGAATGTCGTGTGTTTGAGTTTGTCTATCATGTTAGATGTAGCATAAGTACGGCTAGTAAAGCCATTAAAAGGCTCAGTTCTGTGACTACATACAGAGAACGAGGGCCCCCACAACCTGGTGTGCTGCAGAGGACTTCTGCCTATCCTCTAACTACAAACCTTCAAGTGTAATACATCAGTCCATGATGGAAATACAGCACGTGCTCTAAGACAGTGGACCCTGCATCTTCGCAGCCGTAGGTAATCGTGACCGGCCTTAGCCAGGGGCAATGGACTAAAAACAAATTCAACATCTTTGGAGGGAAAATCATACTTCACGTTTGAAATAGTTTTCATACAGAAGAAAGTGAATTAGGGGGTTTAGAGTAGCTTTCCCCTCTCGCTGTAAAGCACTTTGAGACTGTGAAAGGCGCTATATAAAAGTCCATTATATTATTTTACCATAACGGTAGATTTGAGTTGTATTTCCAGTGCACTGCATTGTAATTCAGGAATTCAAATACAATTTTTATTTTATGAAAAACAGACGAAAGTGAAATTATCAAGCCTGAGCAGTCACAATAAAAGGTAACCTACTTCCTAAAAAAACTAAATAAAAAAAAACCTGTTCAAGCCTTTGAAAGGTGGCTAGATCAATCTGTCAGCATAGATTAATTTTGATCAAAGTGAGATAAACCTGCTGAGAAATCTTCAATCAGTTGTATCATTAACTGTTATTTTATCTATGTTAACTAAATGCTTCGGTTGCAGCCAGTAAGTTCCCAATCTTCGGTTCCCCATATCCTTAACAGCACACACACACACACACACACACACACACACACACACACACACACACACACACACACGTAATCACGCAGGCATGCACATACACACATAAACAAGGTGTGGGAGTTCACCTTTCAAATAACCAGTTAAAAGTTGCCATAGTGTTTGTGTCAAAATAGATAATAGGTTGATTATCGGTATTGACAAGTCGGCACAGTGTCTTAGTGTCAAAGATAAGGCTTGTTTGTGTTAACTGATCTATTTTTCATATTTTGTGTTTGCATCCGTGTGTATGCGTATGTGTGCGTGTGGGGTGGTGGCAGGAGCTCCGTTTATGTCCATGTACGAGCGGATCAATAAAGAAAAATATCCTGGAGGAACAGAGAGTGCTGTGTTATCTGACCGATTTTCAATTCCCTAAAATTTAGGGCCTACACGATACTTCCCACAGGGCCACCCCTGCCATTGTGTCTCCTGTCTCCTGTTTGGGGAACATATCGAGTTTGTTCAGACACGTTTGTTTGCGTGGACACACCCAGCACCCCAGTGCTTTTGGCAGCGGGTGCAAAGCTTAATTTGAGCTGCAGAGGAGCTTCCTTGTCAGAGGAGGATAAAAATAAATAAATAAACAGCATAGGCCTACATAATGCTGTCAAATATCTATTGCCGTAGGCTTATACCATATATGAGTGGCCAATGTCAGATATTAACAAGCAAGCATCAACTCTTGAATGACAAATGTTATCATTATATCATTCAGTTTAATGACAGTTTGCCTTCTAGAGATTGCATCAAGATGATGCAGGTGACACACAGGGCCACACCCCTTAGTGATCAATCAACATGGTGAAGATCAGAAAACACACAAATGAAATGAGACAAAAGGTAATTGACCTTCATAAATCAGGAATTAGATACAGAAAAATAGCTTCATGCATGAAGCTACCTATTTCCACCATTAGGGCAATAATTAAGAATTATGGATGGACCTGCCTGCATGTGGATGCAAGTGTACTTTGCCCCCATATACAGTGAGGAGGACGGTTTGAGAGGAAAATATTTCTCCAAAGATCACAGTTGGAGAATTGCAGAAGTTGGCTGTATCCTGAGGTCACTAAGTCTCCAAAAGTAAAATTAGACGCCACCTCTACGCCAACCAGTTATTAATAAGGCTTGCCTGAAGAAAGGCTTTGCTGCCATCACACCACAATTGTGCCTGGCGTTGGCTAAATGGTACCAGAATTTAGATTGGGACAGGGTGCTCTGGTCAGACTAGATGGAAATTGAGTTTTTTTGGCAATAAATACCGAAGGTGGGTTTTGGGTAATAAGACTCTGCATAGTTATGCAAAAAATAGCCGTTTCCCCACTTTGAAATATGGTGGTGGATCTGCGATGGCTGTGGGGCTGCTTTTTCATCCAAAGGCCCTGGGAACCGTATTAGGATACATGGCATCATGGACTCCATCAAATACCAGGAGATTTTATACCAAAATCTGTCTCCTTCTGCCAGACGGCTAAAAGGGTTTCATGATTGGATCTTCCAGCAGGACAATGACCCAAAGCATAATCTACACAGATATGGTTCACTGTCCAGTCCACAGAATAAAGGTTTTGCAATGGTCATCTGAGCCCCCCTGACCTGAAACATACGGTGATCGAGTGGACTCCGCATTGTCATGCGCTGACCGTAGTGTTGTATACGCTCTTATGGTCCACCAGCAGACACAATGATTTCCCCACATGCAATGAAGATATTCAACACAGTAAACAGGAGTTTTTTTAAAAAGCTCTGCTTTATATGCAAAGTGTGAGTATAGGCGGTCCCATTCGTTGATTGTGTAATTAGTTGAAGATGTTAATAACATACCCTCGTCAGGCCGAAACTTGCACTGCAAGCTTTATGCATGTACATCTGGCCCTGGTTGTCTCAATCTGGGCCACACCTAAAAAAAGTAAAATATTCTGTTTACATCTGGAGACATAGACATTTTTTTTTTTTTTTTTTAAAGTGACGAACGCATCGGGTGAAGAAAAATAACTCATAGGCTGACGTAGCCTAAGCAACATTGCAAGATGAAAAACAGGAATCTTGTATTTCAGCCAATGCTTCTCAGAACTGGAAATGTATACGCTGTTATCGTCTCCCAAGAACCTGCTGTTCCTAAATCCATGGCACCGACCAATGAAATACTAGAGGAGACAGAATAAAAAAAAATATTAAAGAAACCTGCCATACCTGCAAGGCCCAGGTTCGTCACACGCATCTAAAAATAAACCCAGTCAGGTCGGAAAAAAAAGCAGGAAGCTATGAGCACATTATTATGACTAAATTTAATTTTTCTTTCTTTTTTGTTTTTTAAAAGTCATGAACATGCATTCATCTGTGGTTTATTAAAAGCCTGAGAATTGTGTGACACTGTCATTAAAATGCAATAAATGGATCATTGTTTTTTTTTTTTTTTGTTTCTTCAGGTTTTGCTGAAAGGAAAGAATGGGTTCACGTTTCATTGGTGAACAGACAGCTGGCTGCTATGCCCCAGAACACCTGAGATGTTGTCAAACACTGGTCTTTGCCATAATGATACGTTTTGTCTGCTGTCAATCAATCAATCAATCCATCAATCAATCAGTAGATCTTTTTTATGCCTGGGGGACAATTTGCCAAATAAAAAAACAAACAGTCAAGAGTCCACATGACACATCAACACATATGGGAAGTAATACAATAACTTAAAAAGTTAATAAAAATAAATAAAAAATCGTTTGAGATTACATGGCCCATGCAAAATTGGGATTGATAGGACTACTAATGTAAGTTGCTCTGGATGGCACCATCAGCTAAATGCCCAAAACTCGAAAGTGTTAACACACCAAATATAGGCTGAGTAAAGATAAGCGTGGCCAGGTTACATGGCAAAGTGCCGCACCCTGATTATCTCCGGCAGGTCATCTAAGTACGCAGGCCTGAGTGTGGGAGGATTTCAGCCATCGCCTGCATTACTCATCCGACGGTGAAATTTGATGTGTCCGGATGACTAAGCTTGTTCTCTCTCGTTAATGTGGAGAGAACATTCTGCCGCCCGCCGTTCCACCTTCATCTACCTGTGGCGGCTTTGCTTCTCCGGCTCAAAATTCCCCTCCCACGAGCTTCCAGCACAGGCCACTGGGCAGGGGGTGAATGCTGCCCCGCAAACCGGTGACGTCCGCTTTAACATTTCCGTCCTGCAGGTATTTCAGGGCGCAGTTCACCTGCGTCCTGCACATTCCTTGTGGCATAATCCGCAAATTAAAAAAAACACACTCAGGTAATATATCGTCTCTAGGAAATGGTAAACACACGTTCTGCCAATTCACCAGAGCAGAGAGGGACTATACCCACACAAAGACTGTAGTAAGGGACTCTCTCCTCAGCTCCCTCCTCTCCGAATGCATCAGTTCACATGCACAAAAAATGTGAATTAAATTGCAGAGAGAGAGAGAGAGAGAGAGAGAGAGAGAGAATTTGCATGACAATCATTCATCTCATTTATATTTGGTTATGTGTGCAGTCAGTGGACGTGTATGTCTAAATTTTCTCTACAATACTATCGCTGCCCTCAACAGCATACACGGTTGTAGAGGGCATTTTACAGTGCTCACCTTACCTGCACATGCTCAGAACCACTATAAACAGTGCGGTCATTACTGGGGCAGACAGGTATGCCTGCATAGTTCCCAGGGTTTAACCTGCAGACCTCAGAGTTCAGCGCCACAGGCATTTCTGTGCATACTTTCAGGTTTATACAGACACGACATCATGCCATCATGTCATTGTATTATTACACACGTTCATGTTTAGAAATGTTAGCCTCGTCCGCTCTTTATCTTTACTGGCGCAAGCTACATCCTGTAACGGACGCGTCTCTCTGATGCCCTCACGGCTTTACAAGAGCCACAGAGACACGTGGCCACGCCCATGTCTGACGGGCAGGTGCGACATCGCCGAGGTCGGACCGCTGGCTCCCGCAGCTCTATTTTTAGAGGCTTTTAAGTCGCTGATGTCACCGAAAGCCAAATAACATCAGAGGATCTCAACAACATCCAGTGACGGCTAGGCGTGAGGCCGCAGGGGAACCGCAAATCAGAACCTCTTGGAAGACAATCATAAAAATAAACATTTTCCAGAGATAGATCAAACTGCTCCTCTACGGCAGCTCATTTAAAGATCTAAGATCTTCCATGAATATTTAAATTAATGTACAAAAACCTGAGACCGTTACTTGCCTTTCTGGTTGCACATGGCACTGTGGTTTGTAAATTACTCTGAATAAGAAATCAATTTATGGAAGAAGGAGGAGGAGAAGGAGGAGGTGGACACAGGACATGAGGAGGTGTGGTGTCCAGTCTCTAAGTAACACGTGCTGTTAATTCTCTCCTGGACCCATATCTCAGCGATGGTCATCCTGTTCGCTCCTTCACTAAGAAACACCTGTGCTGTTGTTTTTGTGTAGGTTGCTCTGGGTCAGACCCAGCAGCGGCAGACTGTGAGCTGTACATACTGTAAGTGGGTGTAGTGCAGATATGGTACAAACTTGCCTGGGGCAGCATAAAGTTTTAAAATTGCTGTGTCATCAGCGACCACCCAGCATTAGTGTGATGCCACAGTCTATATCCGTCTCAGATGTACACTATGGTATCCCACTCACACACAAGCATGCATACTCACACTCTAATGGAATTTCCCATTCAAACATTTTTGCAGTGAGAGACAGATTGTGGGCATGTCTTTATTACATAATAATTTTGTATCTGTGCACTCTAGTTTTTATAAGCATTTAATATATAATATCTAGTATTAAAATGGAGAGATAGAAAGAGAGAGAGACAAATAGATAGAGAGAGAGCACGACGACTAGAGCCATATCGTGGATGATGTAAACCACTAGCAACCGTCAAAGTGATCTCGTTCTAGTGTTTGGGTGGGATTTCCCACATCCTTTCACATTGGCCGATGGAGAGACGTATGTCTCATGACAACCAGCAACTTGTAGGCACAAGTTCCTTGATCACTGTGGCTATTAAACATGCTAGGGCACTTGTCACAAAGAGTATGAGGTTCCCCTGGGGTGCTGGTAAAATCCCCAATGCTGAATTCTCAGGCTAACCACCTAATCACCCCTCAGGATATTTAGCAATTCCCTCCCTCTGCACACCTCACCAAATCTGTGGTGAGTGTTCCAACACAAAATGGCCACCGTGCATAAGCTAGATCAGTGTGACACAGTACTTCACCCCTTCACCATAAAGCAGTCTTCAGATCATGAAAGGTGCTATATAAATGCAATCCATCATCTTATCCAGTGTTAACCTGAGAAGCCCTGGCAGACTAAAATATCCCACCCTATTGATGTAGGACAAAGCCAATCATGTCCAGCACTATAAACATCCAGTCATAGATGATTAATGACACAGCCCAGACTAAACTAGCATCGAAGCTATAGGACTGAGCCCATTTCCCATGGCAACTGGTGATCATAACATTGTTATAAAACCAATATAATCACAATTTCTCCATTTCCTTAAAAGTCTCTCCCCACAGGTTGTGCTGAGAGAAGCTACAGAGAAACTAACTCTGTTACACCACCCTCAAACACACCTTCTTCCACCCATAATACTCTTCAGAAGTGACAATCAGACAGGGGGGTGTTTCACAAAGCAGGATTACTTAGTTAGATGGATAACTGCATTGAGCATCCGGAACCCTCCCAAATCTGGAACATGGACTGAAGTAAAAAGAGCTATTCTGGATTTTACTCAGGGCAGTTATCCAGCTAACTCAGTAATCCTGCTTTGTGAAATACCCCCCAGAACAGTATCGTCGTGATTGGTGGTCTTTCTTCACCGCTGAACAAGCGCGTCGCAGTTACTCAACTTCTCTCTCACAGGCCGGCCTGCTTAACTCCTTGGCGCCTGAGCCTATCACGGGTTCTCGGGTTAAAACCCAGAACAAGCTCTCTGACTGAGACTGCGGTTTCACTGGGACCAAAGGCCCATTCAATCCCACACCCCCATTGTTTATCTTTCAGACATTAGTGGGAAGGTTCCGGAGGCTTATCAGATTGAACTAGTCACACTTCTGTATTACAGAGCACACAGAGTGCTGCTTTTCATTTGACTTCATTTTTCTTTAATTGTTTTTTTTTGGTTATTCTCCCCCCCCCCCCCTTTATAAATCAGCACCCAAGACTGGTATTTTTAGTTGCTCTTATTGGTAAAATAACATAGAAAAAAAAGGCACGCTGGGAGCTTGAGTTTGTTCATTCAGAATCCACTCCTGCGGTTTGATTTCCTCCACTCCTTTGGTGACTATTGAATTAGTGGCGCATTGACTGAAACAAATTTGATTGCAATTCAGGAGCTGACAGCTAGAAGAGCAGAAGTGGTCATTAAAAACCCTTCTTCACACAAGAAAATAAATTTGAAATCTTCACGTGGAGGTGGCAGGAGACAGAAAAAAATGAAAGAGGTAACATTTTAAATTATTCTTAAGTCAAAGTTTCTTTTTGATTGAAAGCAGGCCATAACACGATTCTCTGATTAGCGGACAGCGTCACTCTAAAAACACCGCGAGCTTCGGCGCTTCACTCAGGCCTCGCCACCTGGGTGACATCAGTCTCCAAGGCAACATAGTGTCCAGGTGCTTCTGATCAAAGCCACTACTCTGTGGGAGCAGGACCCAGGCAGTTTGCACGCCCCTCCCCATGCCAAAAGTCCTTTTATATACATTATTTATTATGCCGCAAAAGAGGCTGCTATACAGTATTATAACACAGGTTATAATGGATATGTTCACCAGCTCTCAAACAATGGACCATTAGGGAACCGAGCCTGCAGTCTTCTGTTCCAAGAATAGCTACTGTACTTAATGATGACGATTAAGGTGGAGACACATAAGGTGTACTCCACCCTAATTCTTGCTGCCTGCCCGCACCACCCTGGACTCACTATGAAAAGTTTCAGAAAACCAGAACCCGATTTTTATCCCCTCAAATCCTGGCTTTAAAAATGGACACTGGTGAATGTAGAATGAAAGTGAGGGAGAAAGTGACATGGTCTAAGGGCTACTATAGGACTGACAGATTAATGTGTATTCCTCATTCTAATAGCAGAATCAGAATCAAACTGTATTGACCAAGGTATGTGTTTATGCATACAAGGAATTTCACCAGGTTAATCAATCGCTCTCCGTGTAACAGTCAAGACAAAAAAAAAAGAAAATAAATACGTAATATAAATAAGTACGTAGCATCGTTTTGCACTTGGTATAAGATATGAAACATGTACATCATATTGCACGTTGTACATTATATTGCACATTATGTGAAAATATCAAGATTATAGTAGTCAAAGTGAAATGTTTGGTTCCAGCAGGTACAGTGCCCATATTGAGTTACTGTTGGGGTGCTTTGGATGCCTCCAAAATCTTACCTACCTTTTACCCACAACTAAACTCTTCCAAGAAGAGAAACCGGAATGAATGATGTTCTGCCAACATCACAACCTGCATTTTCAACTGGCTGCACTGTGCCTTCTGTTTGCGACTATTTTGCGTTGGGACTGTGCGAGTTGAGAAGATAAGAAAAAAAAAAATCTTGTTGAGAAATTATCCCCCTGCAGTACATAAAAATGACCAGGTGGGGCAGTGTTGCACTGTCTTGGGGTGCCACGTGCGTCTAATGCACAGTACCAGAATACAGACACCTTTGACTCCAGCTCACATTTAAAAGCAGAGAAATATTTCCAAAGCCATCCAACTGTGGTTAGGTTATCTGAATTTTCAAACAAGTGTCCATTGATTAAAAGGGTGAATTACAAACACGTTTCACCCATAACTGTATTAACTGCACATGTAAAACCATTCAAATAACAGTAATAATAATAAACTGAGAATGACAGATAATCTCAAAGAGATCGAAGATCCAACGATTCCAAATGGCATGATAAAGTCATCAAATGTTTAAGAATGTTTTCCTGAATTAACATGTTTCTAAATTAAGTCACTATTTAAAGTGCAAAAGTGTGTCAACAAAATCACGTTCTTATTCACAGTAAGTCAGAGTGCAAACAGAAAGCACCACCATTTACAGTTCCCGGAGGCCAAAAAAAAAATGTTTTTTTATAATCTCTTCCAATCACATCACAGATAACATTTAAAAGGCACAGAAAAGAAATATCTTCTATTTGTCAACAGAAAGAGCTTTTTATTGGTCCATGAAGAACACAACATTTCTGCTCTGTAAGAGACAAACTGTACGGAACAGTGTGGATTTCAGGAATGAACCCCCCCGCCACACTGTTGCCAGCAGGAGATTTAACATGGGGCTTAGACTTGGCCTGCGAACAGCGCTATAAAATAAACACACTGTATGCTCCCTAAGATCACTATTAATCATAATCAAGTCACAATTAAAATGTCATTCCCCCTCCCCCCCGTGACTCAATTCCACTGTTCCCACAGTGGGAGGGGCTTCCAATGGAGTCAAGACCATATTGGCAAGAAGCATTGTTTGTTTACTGTGTGTGTGTGTGTGTGTGTGCACTTATGCATGCATGCATGCGTGTGTAGCGGGTGTAGCTCGGCTAGTTCGCTAGTAAGCACAGTGAGGTGCAGTAAAGCGAAGGCCTTGTAGCAGGTTACCGTGACAACACTCTCTGGCGACGCAACCCTCAGGGTCAAAATAACGACGATATCCTTAGCTATCGGCGATGTCGTCTTTAGCTGATTGGTAACGCGTTCGCTTACGAGTGAGAGGAGCGGGGTTCAAATCTCACCTTGGACTTCTGTGTAAGCTTCTCTCTTTCTATACGGTTACACGTGTGCAGTCGTGCGTACAAGTGAACGTGTGTGCGTGTGCCTGCATGCATGTATGTCTGAATTTATGTGTATGTGTGCGAAAGTGCAGTATGTGTGCGTGTCCATGTGCGTGCGTGTGTTTGTGTGCAAGGATGGGGTCTTTGTATGAGGCAGGAACCAGGTAAAAGGACTAGTTTTAGTAATCACTGAACTCACCAGAATGTATTTGTGAAGGAAAACAAATCTTTTAATTGTTTGTTAAAGTTAAGGACAAATGTTGATTAAATCCCAGCCTGTACCTCTGATTATGAGATGAAAGAGAAGATTTGTGAAACAAGCTTTGAATTGCCTCATAGGAAAACACCAAAGCTTCCTGCTAATGTTTTGATGCGATTATTTGCCCAGTCATCTTATTGGTCAGATAAGCTGTGTCACATGTTTTACAGCCAATCACACTTGGAGAAAAAGAGTTAGCTTGGTCCCTTGCTGCAAATCATATGAATGCTTCTCTTTACATTTTATTTTAGCATATTAGCTGCTATTGGACTTTTTGAGGTTGATTTGGCTTTTCTGAGCAACCACCCATTTGGATTAGGGTGTTTTATTTCAGGTCCCCCTGGTAGGAGATTTTGATGTCAATGAGGTTTTCCTGGTTATATAAAGGAATAATAAAATCATTCAGTGCCCTTATATCTGAGAGCATCTGAGAACCTCACTCCCTCGGCCCTTCCATATTGTTCAGGGTGACCGAAACGCCGTGATTTTAATGCATAAGTTATAACTTTACTGCTTATTTGAGACTTGCTGCGCCAGACACCATTTGAATAAAAGGGTCCCGTTCGGCTTGTAACTTATGGAGAGGGATAGGATTACGCCTAAAATTAGCCAACGGCCTCAATTTATGACCTTGATGGAGAACTGAGGGAGGGCAAGCTACTCCTTTACAAAAAGCAACCAGCTAACAGTGGACTCGGGGTGTTAATTCAGCCCACGTTATTCCTGAAGTAAAATGCACATAGGTAACATAGGCACTCTTCTCCTTATGTTCAATCGGTATTAGACTGTTGGAAAAACAGTCAATTCCAAGATAATTTCACAGAGGTAAGAAAACAGATTTTCATCTGTTTTACTTTTTAAAAGGGTGCTCCTGCTGATTTGGCATTCCCTCTTTGTTTGGTTTCCTGCTTGTGATTCTACATTCTTGAGATGAAAGAATGATTCGACCTGCCAAACAGCATCTTCACACACAGAAAGTCATGAGACAATATTAAAAGTGCAGACAACTTTATAACAATATGATGTTATTCACTGAACTCGAGGTTTTCTACCCGGTAAGTTTGCGGGGTATACCCCAGTACCCGCACAGTTCGGCACCATTTCCCTCAGGAATAACTAACAGACTCTCTCAGTCCTTATAAACATGAACTTTTGTACCGTCTGGCTTCATGGAAACACACAGGATTTACAAAGCCATGCAAGACAGACCTGCATTTGGATTATTTTGAGTTTCTTCCTTATCCTCTACATCTCCTTCATAATCTTCATCATCAAACATGCTCCAGCCACACAATCATTAATTCTCTCCATAGGACATCACACCACAAGCAAACTACATCTCTTCATGGTCGCCAATTGCAGGATACACAGATGTCAATAGAAAACATATTTTAAAATGTGATGGCTGCCGTGTTGCTTCCATGTGAAAGCAATCTAATAGCCACAATATTAATGCTTTCACCGTTGAATAATCAAAAATAAGCTGACTTTTACTTATAAAGACATTTAATATCATGTTGCCTGTAAACACTGAAACATATTTTATTTTCATGGCTATGGTCGTTAGCTTGACTACGAGGTAGGCCATAAAACCCTGAACTAAATTTGTGCTTTTAAACCAAAAAAGTGTTTGTGTAGCCAGTTAGAAAGCCACACCAGACCAGTTTCATTCATAGAGCTGGCTGGCTTCCTAGTGACAGAGCATTTCAGTATAACAGCTATCTAATTAGCATGTTAGCTTCAGGTAGGTAACAAAACAACAACTGTACTGTCACTAATTGCAGAGCGATTTGCGGGAAAGACACGGAGTGGGCTATTTCCAAGCGCAGAATATCAAAGGCATACGATTTTCAAAGGCAAGTGATTTTATGCTTTAATTTTACTGTAGGTGGCTGTTTTTCTATTGATCAAAGGAACTGCATCTACCTGTGATTCATAAGAGATGAAAAACTGATTTTTTTTTTTTTTTTTTTTTACAATCTGAAATGGCTGCTAAAATCCATTCCTCAAGTCACTCACTCGTTCATTATTATTATTTTTTTTCCATTTATGCAATGAATCAATCATATTATGTGATTATTTATGTAGGGTTAGGACATAGACCTTTTTTTATTATGAAAACAAAATTTAGTAACTCTGAGTTCCTCTATACTTGGAAAGATTACTGATGTTACTGATCCCAATTCTCCAATCTGCTATGGAAAACATCTCCGCTGGCTCTATTAATGCCTCATTCTTCGCAATGGCTGTGGCCATTCTGGCAATTAGCAAAGATTATTTTAGTGTTTAGTAGTTCCTCCTCGGCCCCCCCCCCCCCCCCCCCCATCTTGGCTCCCTTGGCTCCCGGACGCCCCCGCTCAGCCCACCGCCCCCCTTTACCGAACAACCGTCTCTGGTTGTAAAATAATAGACCGTCGGCCAGCAATAATTTGCAATCCAAACAGGGCTGCCTCTTCCTGACGTTTATGGAAACCTCACACTCCCGCTCGCCGGTTTCGCCGCCGCTCCGGCCATCAGGGCTAATAAAGGGGGTAGAGACGCCGGCTTGGCCGGGATTCCTCGCGCTCGCGCTTGCTTGTGTTGGCCTGCGCTATGCTAAGGCGGGAGGGAGGGAGGCGGGCGAACGCTGCGCCCGCTATTAATTACTGTACGCTCGACTGTAAGATCCATCACCGTACCCAGAGAGAGAGAGAGACAGTGAGAGAGAGAGAAAGAGAGAGAGAGAGAGAGAGAGAGAGATGCAATTATTATCATGATTCTTCTTCTCATTTACGTTAGCCATGTTTTCACTTCCTTGTAGTTACAAGTTACAACTACGTTGAAGCTGAAGTTTCATGTTGGTATTTTTCAAATTGTTTATGGCTGATTTGGCAAGGCATAAGTTTAATCCAGTGAACTGAATTTGAACAGAAATTAATCAAGAGATATGGAGGTGCTTAGAGGCTGGAGTAATTGCCTCTTACCTATCCAGATAGTACCTTTCTCAAGGGTACAACAGCATCGCCTTATCTGTGAATCAAACCAACAACCCTGGGGTGACATTTTAATTTCCCAAACCATTGTGTTGCACTTCCACCCTATACTCATTGATTGAATGGGTGCAGCGTTTCTTGGGATCAGTGGCGGTCCAATGGTTGGATCATCACCAGGAACCAGACCGCAGTTAACAGTGAATTGCACTTGTGGTTAACTTCCTTAACGACAGCGTAGTATGATGTTTAGTGAATTTCACTTGTAAACCTGAGGTTGAGGGTTCGATTCCCAGCTGGGCCACTGCCGGGATCAGGGTACTTAATATGAACTGCGTCAGTAAAAGTATCCAGCTGTATAAATGAATTGAACGTAATCTGCTTTCTCGACTAGGGACTTTGTCCTGCACCTGTATTTAACCTCATGAAGCGTATGAACGCCCCCAAGATCATACACCTGTAGTTAACGACACTGGGCCTGATTTACTAAGACCTTCAGTGTGTGCAAAACCTTTGAGCACACGCTAAACTAATAACACAGCCAATGATTGTGGCAAAAAAAAAAATCCCGTAACCAATCATTGGCCATGTTATTGGTTTTGCGTGCGCTAAAAGGTTTTGCACCCGCTAAAGGTCTTAGTAAATCAGGCCCACGGCGTGTCCAAATATCCATCCCAACTGAAAAAAGAAAAAAAAGGTTAAGCAATCAGAGAGAAAAGAGGAGAAACGTCTGTTATTTTAAGAAATTGCATTATGAGGTCATTCTGCCGGCGCTTGGCTCAGGGGATTAGATATTGTGTAAAGGGGGCTGTGGGGTGTGTGTGTGTGTGTGTGTGTGTGTGTGTGTGAGACCGTGTGATCTGACAGCGTGTATGTTTCACGTGTCTCTGGGGGAGGCTGCGCACACGGAGCCGGCTCACACGGTAGCCGCCGTCCTCCGTGCCGCTTCGCTCCGTGACAGACGGCGGCTGACAGGCAAAGCCCTCGTCGAACATTTTGTATTTCGCAACGCCCCTTGCCCACCCTTCCGCCACGGACCGACCCAGGCCCCGATCCCTCGCGCCTCTTCAAATTGCTCTTGACCGGGAGAGACGCTCTAAACTCTGACCCCAGCTGCGCACCTCGCCCCGTGTGTCGAACCTCCCGCCATCGGGTATCTGGGGTCTTAACCCCCCCAACTGTCACATCGGCTCCCACCAATAAGAAAACACGCCTGTTTAAAATGGACAAAGTCGCACATTATAGTTTTTGTGACAGAAGTAACAGCAGAAATGGTACATTGGACAGTGGCTTATAAATATAATGAAGTAATGCAGCGTGGGAAGTGTAGTGTATTTAATCTCTGCCTTTTCTCAGCGAAACACGGCAATACATTAGTTTCTCCTGGCGGTACCCTCTTTACCGGCTAGTTAGCGCAAAGCCCTGGGCTCTAATCAGGCTGCGCGAGCGCTGGAATCAGTGGCTCTGTACGCGACCGCTGTGCTCGCAGCCTTAAACGTCTTTACCAGAGGTCCCACCACGCCGTCCGCGTCTGGCCGCTAATCCCCTATTCACTATCGCTGTGAAAGCATCTATGATTTACAATGCTGATGCAGGAGGGGGGAGACAGAGTGACAGAGTGCTAAATTTACAAAACCCTGCTGCTTTCTCTATCAACAGGAGCAGGTGTGCCTTATGGGAGTGAGAACTGGGGTGGGGGGGGTGCTGGCAAGCTCCTCTGCACTTGTTTCGGGGTTGATTGAAAGGGCTAAAGGACGGGGGCTCTGTGCAAACAGGGACGGGCGCATAGGACAGCTGACGGTCCCTGTCCCGGGTCTGGCCCTCCCCAGCTGACTCCGTTGGTCAGCGCTGGAAAGGCAGGCGCGCTGTGTGTCCGCTTTTTAACGGTCTCACAACAGAGCAAGGCTGGGGCCCAGCACAGCTCACAAACAAAAATGTGAAGTGTGGGAGTGTGGGGTTAGAAGGAGGATCAAAAACAGTGAGGGTGGGGGGCAGAGGGGATCAAAAACAAGGCGGACAACATCTACGTTGCACCACCCAAAAGGGAAACTGTGTTTTCTTTGTACCCTGCATTGAATTATGGGAAATTAAAATATAAGGACAAAATGTAAAAAAATAAAAAGTACAATCTTAAAATCCCCCCCCCTCCCCTCGCGCAATCACAACATTCTGAAAAAGGCACGTCCAAAACATTTCAGTCGAGAAAAAAAAAAAAAAAAAAAAACTCGTTCGCAGCAGTCGACATTTTTTTGTGCGATTAAAAGCGGAACGGAGAACAGGGGGACACGGTGAAAGAGGTAAAAGAACCTGAAGCGTATTTTCGGACTCTGCGGAACGGGGGCCAGCTTGCACGCAAGGGTGCTTCTGTCAGGTTAGACAGGTGAATAAGGAGAAGCGATACTGCTGGATCCAGGCTGCTATAAATGATCTTCTTGTTTGGTCCCATTCATCGGGCGTAGCTCGGTGATTCCCCTCGCCGGCACTGGATTTGCAAAAAGCCATAAAGTTTCCATCTCAGCCCCTTCTCTCAACAGGTAAACACAGGAAATGCTTAGTTTACTCAAACACATTTTGTTGGATAGCACTTCACTGCTTTTCAAAGGTGCGGAAAACACTTGCCCGAGACACCGACTCCTAGAAGTTAGTTGCAGTAAGCTATACAAACACAGTCACATAAACACATATATGTTTTTAACCAGAGAAATCGGGCTTTTATATACATTTGTATATGAACGTTGCTTATATTCACATAGGTTATCTAAGCAGATAGGGTGTTAAACGGGTCGTACTAATTTGCGAGTGGCCATGTTCCCCATCTCTCTAGCATTTCAGTGACCTACGTTATCTTAACTGTGTTCACCATCTGAAACAAAAAAACATAACTGCAGAATTGCGCCGAGTTCTTGAGATTAAACTGTAGACATGGTTCTCGCTGCTCTTTTTTCAGTCTCTCAGTTGCAAGAACAGAGCTACTTCGGAAATTAAGATATGAAATGCTACTTTTAAAAACCGCATTTTCAAAACGCTCCAAAGACCCGAGTCAGTGACTTTTTCAACGTCTTTTTTTTTTTGTCCATCAATTAGAAACCGTTGTGTGATAAAGCAAGCCGGGAGCATAAAGAGCTTTCTGTGCGCGACGCTCCAGTCTGACATTCCACCACGCTCGCGAGCCAAGAGCTCACAATTAGAAAGTCACAGCTGCGCGGGGTCTCATTAAAGAGCCCTGTCAGTGCTGTCCGTCAGCGCGGACACACGGGCGCACGTGCTGCTCTCATGGCGGAGCGAGCAAGCCGAGCAGACACTGTTCTGCAAACGGTTTCAGGCCACGGCTAAGCAAAGCTAAGACGGCAGCGTCCAGCATTCCCTTTCACACTGAGGCGCTTGCCTGAAGGACAGTATCTAGAAAAGATCGGATGGTACCATCTCATTTGATCTCATTTAAGTAACCCTTACTGGTTTTGGAACTATTGCTACTTTTCTTAAATTAGCCCTGATATTCCATTGTATTATCATTTTATTATTATTATTATTATTACTACAATATCACATAACATAAGGTTATGGCTCTTATGCCTCTAATGGGTCATTGGATATAAATATACAGTAGATATTTCCATCCCCATGACATCTTGACATGATGTACATTATTTATTTCATTGGTAACTATGGTGCTTGATAGATTTTAGTCGGTAATCAGTTCAAAACTGTGTGGTTTTCAAAATTGTATGCAGTATCTCATGTATCAATAGACATCAAATGCTACAATCCAAAATGCTTATCTATTATCACACACACACACACACACACACACACACACACACACACACACACACACACACACACACACACACACACACACGTACTGTATATGCACACAGGCTATACATAAACATAATTTTGTATATAGGTGTGTGTATGAGTACACATACAATTCCTGCGAGGTAACTCTGAATGACAGTGGCATAGTTGTCAGTACTGCAAGCCTGGATTAATAACTTATTTTATTTTATCGTGGTTTTTTTTTTTTTTTATCAAAATGTCGTGTTGTTCCGTGACAAGAGGTGAGGTCTTTGAAGACCTCTTTGAAGCTGGTCTACAGCAAAAAATGTCAGTGTAAATTTAACACTGCTGGAGTACTTTTAACACCCTAGGGCATTAAATGTACGCCACCATTTTTGTTGTGTAGGTTTGCTGGTTATGAAACTACCAGGGGTTTCCCAGACCGGCCGATCCTGGATCAGTGGGCCATGTGATGACGGTGCAGCTCGGTATGCAAACTGACCATTAGAGGGGTCCTCAGTCCGGCCCACCCTGCAGCCAGCAGGCCTCCCCTGGGTGGGAGGGCTCCACCCCAAACGGCCCTCTCTGGGACCGGGCTTCGGTCCGGCAGCCCAGGCACCCAGCTTCATCTATGCAAGGAAGAGGAGAAGATATAGAGGGTTTGCTTTAGAATTAGCGTGGAGAAGGTTATTGTTCACACAAGCTGAGCTAACCCATTGTCTTACTGTGCAAGATAATAATGGTATTAATAATAATAATAATAATAATATCAAGTTTTATTCATACAGTGCTGTTTAATGATCAATTTATGGGTTGATGGCTTTAGGTGGGATTTATTTAACCAGGTATTAGCTCAGGCAACACATATTTAAGCCTAGTGTATTGCAACGTGTCTTTGGCTACGGTTACAGGAGTCACTTCACTGCGATCCAATATCTGCCATCCAATATGTCTAGGCTGCATTAAGTGACAGGTCTGGACGCGCACAAATCGGATTTTGTCCTCATTGGGATCGGATCTGCCAAACCACTTGGCGAGGTGGCCTGGCACACTTTGAGATCGGAATTGCTTGTAGTCCGTACGTAATCACACTTCTCAAAAACGCATTCACCGGAAAAACGTCTTTAAACACGCCCATATTTTAGGCTCGGAGATGAGTCGTAGCTGCGTTGCACAGAACTGTTCTGTGGTACGCTGACGGTAAAGACAAGGCTGGAGCTGTTCACAAATGTGATTGAATGTGTGCTTTCGCGTGCAGAAAATGACGCACCCAGTGGGAATCCGTGAAATCATGCACAATATGGTTCCACCAGTGCTGGGTAAGTTTGTGAACCCATACCCTCCTCTCCACCGAAACAGCTGTTGCACCCAGAAACGCAATGCTCGCATTAATAGCACGCCTCCGCTGCCGCCTCCTCATCAGTGCACGCCTTGTGCAGGCCCTGACCTCGACTACACGATCTGAACAAAATGAAAAGAAGCACAACCCAGAGATTTTCTTATATAGGGGCTCACTGCACAACCTCACGAACACCGAACGCCATTTTTTAGGAAGTGTATAGCTAGTATTTAAATACTGCGCCGGGGAATGACATCCGAACTGCGATCTGATCACAGGAGGTCGCATTGAACTGTCAAGTGTGGACGCAACTCAATCTGACCTGGTGTGATCGGATGTTGGAATTCCGATTCCAGAAGTCGCATGAAGTGACTGGTGTAACCGTAGCCTATGTCAGTTACCTCCTGTTCAAATGTTGCCGATTGTGTAGAAAAAAATAAACAGAACTGGTTCTGTTCAAGGGCTGTTTCATACAATAGGTGATCAATGGTGGATCCGATGTATTTGTGCTTTATTGCCATCTAGTGGGAAAATTTAATTACTGATATTACTTTGGGGGAGCCAACCGCTTGATTAGTAAGGAACAGTAGCTTATATGCTTGATTGGTTGGTTACAGTGGGGAAAAAACGAATTACATTAAATCGCAGAACTTCAAACCTGTAAATGACCAGGTTCATGGTACGTTGATATTTAATTTTAAAGTTAAACTTTTTCCTGGAAAACCTATAGACCGACTTGATAGAGGGAAGGGCTATAGCAAGGAGGAAAGACGTTGCTGCAAAAATCTAGCCATTCGGTAAGGTCAACGTTCATAGAAGGCGGTGGGGGGAATGAAGTTTATAGCTAATCCAGCTAAATTGTCTCTCCGAACAAAAATTCCCCTACCTGTCTGAGGGGCAGATAACTGGGATTCTGGCCTCCGGAGGGGAATTCCTTTTACCACCAGTTTCACCACAGGCTCAGTTAACATGCAAATATCTTTATATACTCTTTCCATCTTCACAAGACAAACAGCTAGGTTAGAAAAACAACACGTGGGTAAAAAAAAGGGCTAAAACAAGCTGCAGAAGAGACATACAAATAAACAACAAAAAATTATACAACCACTTCCTCATTTACTGCAGCCAGAGACCATGCAAACGTGACTGACTTTGCATTGAGAGCTGAAAAAAAAGATTGTTTACTGTACAGGTGAAACCTGATAAATTTGGCATGCACACCTCCAGATAGAATGATGAAAGTATAATTTACAAAGATAAGAAATATAATAAGAACGACTGCGGTAAGATTAATTGGAAAATGCAAAAGCCAATTATAATTGAGAACATCGATGCAAATATACACATGCATGCATACGCATATGTGCACACACGCACACACACACACACACACAGATATTTGCACAGCGAGGGCAAGAATTTAAAAGTAACGGAGGCTATTACTGAAAGTGATTAATGATTATGGCCATAATTATGAGTTAATAAAGGGGGTTGGCGTGCCACGTTTTACAATAATCGTGATTATCGCAGAAGCTAAACTCATCATCCCCATGGAACGGTTAAACACTCCACTGTATTAGATACACCGCCTTCTCTGATTGCGTAATAACGGCAATTAACCTCAATGGACGTCAAGGCAGGGAAATTGCTCCTGCGATTTTCTGTAACTTTCTTGTAAGGGAAGAAACAAATGCGGTAGTATTTGTTAAGTTTTTTTTTTTTGCAGGAACTGGGAGTAGTTTTTCACATTTAGGATGGCCATTAATTGTAAGCTCCATAATGTCTTTGGGAGTGGCGTTCTTATAAAAAAGGTAAATTGCTTTCTTATGGAAAAGTTCATGAACATTCTAAAACAGCCCACTGGGAATGGAAGTTCAGCCCCATTTGAACAGTAAAGCATGTTTTCTGGCTACAGTGACCTATACAAATGGTATTTAGGCTAAAACACCTACCGCGCAGAATTAGTAGAAGCAGTATAACACATACAAGGATGACTACTACTACTACTACTACAAATTATAATAATAATAATAATAATAATAATAATAATAGTAACAGAAGATGAAGAGGAGGACAAGGAGACCCATATGGAAAAAGAATATACTGCAGTATATTACATTTCCATATGGGGAATAAGTAGAATAATTGTTTATTTATTAAATGCCTTCCGTAGCCCAGTGTTTGATTATTATTATTATTATTATTATTATTATTATTATTATTAGTAATAATAATAATTTTAAAAAGACAATCATCATCACAGGCCAGGGTGGAGACAGCATAGGTTCTGTTGACAGGTGGCAGAGAGGCTCTTTTTGAAGTTGTAAATGGAGGTTCAGGGAGCAGGTCAGCGGACAGACACGCCAGGAATGTGGGTACCCCCCTGCGGCCCCGTGCTTTGATGAGCAGGTTACGGCTCTGATCTCCTATCAACGCTCACGGTCACAGGATGTCGAGATCATATCGCTCCCTGCAGCCCAAAATGGCAGCCATACGCCCGCACTGAAAGGAGGAAATGGTGGTTCTTCCCCCATAGACACACCTTCACAATAA
This sequence comes from Synaphobranchus kaupii, assembly GCA_029718625.1. Taxonomy (NCBI): domain Eukaryota; kingdom Metazoa; phylum Chordata; class Actinopteri; order Anguilliformes; family Synaphobranchidae; genus Synaphobranchus; species Synaphobranchus kaupii. Next base: position 33,674,102 of record CM056387.1, read on the forward strand.
AATCTGTGAAATGATTCTCTCAGGACAATGACTCAACTCAACAATATACAAATCAAATAGAAAGCATTAAATGAGTGGAGTGATTCCTATCAATTGTTGATTTATTTGGAAGATGCACCTATCCAAAGTACCCTATCGTATGCTGTCAAGGGAAGATAAATGAAATACATATCACAGGAGAACAAGAACGCAATACAATGCAGTCGTAATTCATATCAGTCAACAGCTGCCATGCTGGCAAGAGAGCAGAAATGACATCACTTGGGTCCAAACAGTTTGACCGAAAAAGGAAAATGCTAAATTGCATCACACTAAAAGTCAACTCATGCAGATGGCATACAGAGTGAACATCATGTTAAGTGATCATGAAGTAAACCATTGGAATTAATCTCCAGTTTAAGGCACAATCCAGGCAGTTTGTGGTGTCAGACCTTTCCAGTCATTCCCCTGTGAAGGAAGTGAAAGTTTTACATTCCCTTGTTGTTTACTCTTTAGGCTCCCAGTTAGTCATAAGAGGAAGAGCTCACCAATGCACCGACACACATAGGCTACACACAGCACAAACATAAACACACACACACACACACACACACACACACACGCACGCAAACAGACACACACACACACACACACACACACACACACACACACACACACAGCACAAACATAAACACACACACACACGCACGCACGCAAACAGACACACACACACACAGCACAAACATAAACACACACACGCACGCACGCAAACAGACACACACACACACACACACACACACACACACACACACACACACACACACACACTAAAGCTGCCTACACACAAAACAACTCTTTCCGTGGAATCTTATCACAGACAAACGGGACTGTCCTGATCAGACAGTGTCACACAGCCCCATTACAGTATAGTGCAGCCAATTTGTGATTCCTGCCCACCAGGGAGTGAAATCAACACCAGTCACCAGCCAAATGCTGGTAAAATTCTGATTGTGACTTGTAAAATGTTTACTCTATCAGCTACTTTGGCCAGTAATGTGGCTGGTAAAATGTTGAAAATGGCTGGCGATTTTTAGAATCCACAAGCCACTGTGGCCAGTGGGTGAAAAAGTTAATTTCATACCCTGCTGCCCTCCCTATATAAATGTTACCAATTCCTCTGCTGAGTGGCTCGGGTGGTGAAGACTCTGGCTACAAATGCAGGCTGGGCCTCCAGCTACGCTAGCAAAGCTGTCAGACTCAGGGGTCGAATGGGTTCAAGTCTGCCCGGGTCTAGCAGGTTACCACTGCCAGCAGCGCACCGGACACTCGTAGGAATTCAGCGCAAAACAGTTACTGGCTTGTGAAAGAAAATGGAAGAGGAGTACATACGCTTCGGCTGCAGTTATCCTTGTTGGGCGCGGACAAAGGTGAACCGCTGAAGTGGCATCCCAAATTGGGAAGGAGAGAAAAGGACAAATTCCATCAGTGGAGTACTGATGGAATTTGTCCTTTTCTCTCCTTCCCAATTTGGGATGCCACTTCAGCGGTTCCTGCACTATACTGCAAAATATCATGTTTTAGTGAAAATTAATGTAAAAAAAGAAAATGAATTATAAAAAATCCATGTTTACACATCTTTTGAAATGAACACAAATTTAAGTCGCTTAAATTTAAATAAACACAGGGACTAAAAGACAGAGACAGAGAAAAATAGAGTTTGGCTGTTGCCTCTTATTTATTTATTCATTTACTTATTTATTTTTTCGTTGCATACCTCTGACACTCGACAACAATGCCGCCAGCCAGAAAATTACAGTTCCGAGTCCAGGTGACCATTTTCAATTTAAATGTAGTAACTGAGCAATAGAGGGAGGAAAAACAACATAGAAACGGCAGTACTAATCCCGTCGAGTACTAATCCCGTCGAGTGGTCTGGCCTTCCGCAGTACTAATCCCGTCGAGTGGTCTGGCCTTCCCCTGGCCTCCCGCATAGCGGAAGGCCTGGACTGAGGAAGCTTGGCGCGGCGCTCTCCGTCGTATTCAAAAGCCCCTTTCTTACCGCTTTTGGCCTTGATGCAAAAGATCAACACTTACATTTTCCAAACTAACACCTCCTTTTGCACCTCCTCCTGCCTAGCTGCCACACAGAAGGAATCAAGGCAGAAATAGGCTTTAGAAACTTGATATTGAGTGACATTCGTTTGCATTTACATTGGAATCTACCCCTTATTAAGGATATTGTTCCCCCCCGTTCCCCAACCCCCGCCCTGTCACGCCAATTCCCCAGAGGGGTGTTCCAGAAATATGTGTGCCCCTCACCCATTTTCAGACTTCCAACGACTTTTATTTCAGGACTCACCCTCAGCAACAGAAAAAGATCATCATTTTAGTTAAAAAGTTTTTTTGAAGGACAAACTATTGATATTTTTCATATATATTTCTAATGAAACACAAAACATGAGGGGAAAAAACAACATATTTCAATAATTGAAAGCAAAATGTTTGCCCACAGAATTGTTTGTTTCTTGCAACAGTAATCTTTCACTGTTATATAAAAAATTATATATAATACGAAAATTATTTTCTCTGGTTAATATCATTAATAGCATCACTAATGTGGCCGCTGCTTTAGCAGGTGCTAATGCTCTCTATTTCATTTCATTACATTACATTACAGGTATTGATCAGGTGCCCTTATCCACAACAACCTACACAACTGTTGCACTTTATACATTTATACAGCTGGACATATACTGAAGTAATTTTGGTTACCCTGCTTAAGGGTACAATGGTAGTGCCCTACCTGTTAATCAAACCTGCAACCTATAGGTTACAAGCCCAGTTCCTTAACCATTATTCTACACTGCTGCCCTCTTATTTCTTTTTTTTTAATCTCTTACACATACACCATGCAGTCCAGATGTGTCCTCCTCTCGCTGTGCAAGGAGACTGTGTATACCATCCACCCCCATTGGTGCTGAGACCTACACAGGAGGCTGAGACCTTCACAGGATCATCGGGCAGATTTAATAAGCATGACAAACCAGTGAGAGAGGGCAGCGTTGGCCCTACGATATGGGTGTCGGGTAACACTTTGCACCTGTATCCAATATCGTGATGGCAAACACCTTCTCATAGTTCATGACAGATTTGTAAGCTGACCTTTAATTCATGACAGGTGTTTCGGCTAACAGGCTTTAGAAACAAAAACAGAAAAATGTTCTGCACATCAGTGGGACTTTCGCAGGTAACATTTTGCGCCTGTGTATTGTTTAAAATTGTGCTAGATGGCTGCTGTCCAAACTGGAGTACCCCAGGGCTCTGTTTGTGGGCCCACAACTAATAGTGCCAACTACACCCCCACCCCTCCCTTACTGACACCTGTAAAAAAGGAGGATCACCTCTAGTCATTATTAAATTTTACATGAGTGTTAATAAAAAGCACAGTATATAAAAATCAATTGCTACTGTATGCGCACAACATGCATTCTTATGATACTGAGAAAGATTATCCCGTGACACTGTTTATATAATGGCTGTATATTAATATAACTGGCTTTCATGACACCAAACCTAAATATTAAATGTCTAAAAAGTCCCTGCATCATGTGTGGACCGTGGAGAGGCCCCACCCACACCGCATGGACCTTTTTTTTCCTGGCACTTGAAAAGAGAACAATATGAACCTGTGAAGGTGAGCGTGTTTCACGGTCTCCTTCCTTTTTCACACACCTGCTTACGGGAGCGGGTGAATAAAAAGATAGACTAATCCCTTTAAACGGGGTCAAAGATGGTCTGGGTAAACAGAACAGTCATTCCGGTAGAGCACAATGGTTCTGTACATTCCCCGGGAGAAGTCCAGACAAGACCCGGCATTCCACCAGACAACGCAGAGGCACAAAGCACATTAGTGAAAGCCGCAAAGTGTTTATGCTGATAAAAAAAATAAAAAATAAAAAATAAAAATGCCAGGGCTTCAGAGAGCTTTTGTTTTCCATCATAGCTGGGAAAAACAACAAAAAGAAAAATAATACCTCGCTTAGTTTTGAAGATGCCTTACATTCCTCTGCTGGGAGAATAATAAATAAATAGTTATAATTATGAGCAGGACTGTAAATGACACTCTTTTTCAAGTTTATCTTTGTTGGGTTCTTTTGAGGCAAGAGGTTTTTTTTTTAATTTCTAATGATAGATTGCCCTGGATAATGTGATTTAAGAAACACAGGGGAGGAGACTCCCACTATAATTTGTTAGTTTCACATCTGCAGATTTTTATTTATTTTTTTGCCCCCACCTGTACTGAATCTATGATTCATCTGGTTCATGTCACTTTAGTAGTGAGTTAAATAAAATATAAATTGTAATTGTTTATATATTTCTTTCTTTTAGAGAAATAATCTTTTTATTCTACGTTGAAAAAGAGATTCTTCATCTCAATATAGCTTCATGAAAAAATTAAGGCCGATTAAATATGCACATGAAATATATACGTAGATTACATTCAAAGCATGACTTGCGATACGAACCACAGCATGAAATACAGATTGAATTAAACAAAGATTAATATTAGAGGACAGCATCCAAATTCAATAAAATGTACAGGAGAGTCCATTTTTACTGGCAGGCTTGACTTCTAAGAAATCAATCCTGGAGGGCTGGTTGAAGCCCAGTCTTCATTCAAAGCAGTTTGGTTATGGTCTTTTCTTCATGTGCTGGTCTTTGAGGGGGCAGCGTTGAGATTGCTTCAGGAAAAGTGCGTTACTTTGAGCCTGGTCTGATGCTGTGCGCTCAGTCAACTGGCCTTATTTGTAGCAGGTAGGTGGTGTGGAGGCTACCCCACCACCCCCTCCTTTTCCTTGACTCTCCCACGCCGCTGGATTTTCAGTGCTCTTCAAAATCTTTGCTATTAATTCTTCCATGAACAAATTGTGCACATTAAATGTCATTTACATTTTAATATTCGATTAGAAATGTAACCATGTTAGGTTTTTTGGTTTTTCCACTCGATCGACCCAACAAATTTGCTCTGGTCTACACAAATTTTTGTTATTATTATTTTGTTTTATAGCCTCCGAGCCAGACGCTAAATGCACCATGGAAACAAGTTTGGGGAAAGAAATTTTGGAAGCTGGACGACTTCTGTGAGATCCCTACGCACAGGCCGTGTGCCGGGGTTATGAACTTAGCCTTCTTTGTCCTCCAGCGTTTAAAAAAGCGAACTAAATCCCATAATTCAGTTAAATAAGCCAGATTATTTGCCATGTACTGCTGAGGGTCTGGGTCAGATATCACCAGCGCCGAGTTATTATCCGGGAGAACTTTCTATGATTCCTCTGTGACAGATTAGCCATTTCTCACAGTGTTTATGGAAAATCGGGGCCATTTGACAACCCTGGAGTGATCAGTACTTTGAGAGCTTCGGGCCAGACTGAGCAGTTATTCTTAAGGCTCAGGGCAGTAGCTTGTCTTTCTCGGTCATATTTACATTTCCAATTTAAAAATACCTATATAAGAAATTGTGCGTATCACCTTCTCGATTTTATTTCTCATTTTTATATGGAGCTGACAGAGGCAGACCACTGCCAAGATACTGAACCACTGGAAAAATTACTTTTTCTTTCTTTTTTTTTCTTTTCTTTTTTTTCGTACAAGGCCAGACTAGAGATTCAGTTGCGTTTCTAGAGCAGAGGTAGGTAACCCTCGTCCTGGAGCAGCAGGGATGTCTGGTTTTTGTTCCATCTGAGCTTGATTGCGCAGTTTGACTGATAATTAAGACCAGAGTTGTGGACTCGAGTCACATGACTCGAGTCGCACATTTTACAACTTGCAACTAGACTTGGCAGAGAGGGCAATGATTTGAGACTTGACTGGGTCTTGCACTCTCAGGACTCGGTACTGTGACTTATGACACGATGACGTAAAACTACTATTAAAATAAAGTGTTTTAATAGTGTTTTAATTCCTGCATTCCAATTTTGTATAAATCACAGCCCATCTGACAATTTTCTCAATGTTTCTGAGTGGACTGACAGGTGGGGGAAAAACAAGATTCCAGCCCTCTGATTGGACCAGCAGGTTTCATGTACGCTGTGTCCACATGGGTGCAACTCTCCGGTGGTCATATGTTGCATTTTGTCAAATTTAAGTGGAGATTATGAATGAAAGACCTAAGGGAAGTATTAAGTAAATAAACACCCATTTGAAATATGTGAGCTCATTGTCATTTTTGATCCAGAAATGAAGTGCTTTCAATTTCTCTTGCGCAGATTATATATAGTAGGTAGTCTAGTAGACACACATGCTATGTTGACTAAGCTTGGCATCTAACCTTAGACCCTCCACTGACCTGAAAGGATTGTTTAATTTAACAGTCCTCAATGTCAGTCAAATAAACTACACCGCGTAGTCGAATGACCCAAAAACAGCCATCATTACTGTCGCAACGCTAATCATCTCTGGATACAAGACCTGCAAATTGTGGTCAATAACAGATGTGCGGTCTGCAAGTTATGTGGCGCAAAAATCACAGATGCGATTGCCGCAACATCAAACTTAGTGAGGCACTGCACAAGGAACGGTAAGCCAGATGTGAATTAGTTCTCAAGCCAAATAAGTCGGTTTGTTCTCTATTAGGTATTAGTTGCATTCTCCTGCTTTTACCAGCAAGCATCCTGCAAGTGCCCTTTGTGAAAGTAGCAATACTAGCATAGGCTACATCTAGCCACATACCATCTCTCTACTCAACAATAATTTCTATCCGTAAAACTAAGTAGCTGAAGGTTTTCTGCATTTGACTTGGCTTGACTAATATAACTAGAATGACCACTTAAAATGAAATAAATAAAATAAAAATACAATTATGAATCAATTCCCTAGTCCTGTATCCTATTATAATAACTTATGTTAAACTTATGTTATTTGTAAATGCACTGGCAAAATAAGTTGTGCACAGTGACAGCTTTGTCTAATACCCTGTCTAATACCATTTTATTATTGCTATTGATAGTCATAAAACTCAGAACGTGGATTAGCACTCCAGTCATATAGGCTACTCATCAATTAATAAAAGTCCGGACTATCATTGTATACAATGCAGAGAAAGGTTCAGAAGTGTCTTTTGATTTAAGAGTGCAATGAATCAAAAGACACGTCTGAACCTTTCTCTGATGCATCCTGGTGAAGAGGGCGCAGAAGATGGCAGAATGTTTGATAGATTCTGAGCTGCTCTTTGAGAGAGAGAGCTGTCAAAACAGCTTGGCGTTACCTGTAGATGGCATTCATTACGTCTGGATGGGGGGATGGCAGGGAAATTCCTTTAACCCGGAACGGGGTGTCACAATGCCGCTGTCTGTGCCGACACGCTCATGCTTTGTGTTCTGAAGCAGGACTGTGGCGGTAGTCGGAACACGTCACGTTTTTCCAGCAGTGTTTTTGCTGGGAGGGGCTTAAATCTAAGAACGTAATTACAGTGGGCATGATGAATCCTCCCAGGGACTGACAGCACCAAATGGAACCCAACTGAATCAAATAACTATTTGATTAACCCACCAGGGACAATTAAGGCAATAAACACACATAAATACACACTGTATGTGTGTGTGTGTGTGTGTGTGTGTGTGTGTGTGTTTGCCTGCATACCTGAGTGTGTCTCAGACTCAAGCATGCACACATACACACTCACACACACACACACACACACACACACACACACACGCACACACGCACACAAACAGATATGGGAATATAAAACAGGCTTCTCAGTGAATGAATGATCATCAGCGAGTTCTCCATGTAGCTCAGCTAATTCACACATCCCACTGCATTACCAGGGGGATAGTCACATTCTGTTCCAGTGCACCTTGTGTTTTCCACCCCCCAGTAATTAAGATGTCAGTGGCACAACCCAAACATCAATCACATGCTGTAAGTCGACCCCCCTTTTAAAGGAAAATAATTTCCAGGTTACCATTTGCTTTCCAATTTGTTGACCTTTTTATTATTAATAACGCAGGTAATTAACTTGGATTTTTTTCTGCAGACTGGGGGAATTCTCATTGCAAAGAAGACACTGAAATGAATGGTGATGGCCAAATGAATAATGGAAGCCCTGTTTGGGTCTGGGTGGATTGTAGGGTTGGACCACGTCCCGAGTTTTACTGTTGGGAAGACGTCCAGTCCACCGAAAAAGCGCTTTCTCAGCTCTGTCTCTGTATTGATTAGCTCTGAGTAGAGAGGCGAAATATGAACAGCACAGCTTGGCAACGGGGAAGTAATCTAGCCTTTTGCAACTATGTTAAACAATAAAGCAATATGGCACAAAAATCTGTGATACTTGAACATATGAATATTGACACAACAAGGGGGTGTTGTTGCAAACCCCTGACCCGTGCCAGTAGTTACTGCTATTGTGAGGAGTACTGCTCGCTAAACGTTTACATTTTCCGGAACTTTGCTCTCACTGTTTGCATAGGCTAATGGATCCGTTAACATTACAATATTTGAAATGGTCGAACTCACAATTATATTAAGACAATGTGCAAATAATCTATTTTCCCGTGGTTTATCTGGGATTATTGTCACGGCCGGAACACAAATTGACCAATAGGAACAATGGACCGGATCGATCGTTTTATAATTTAGAAAATCAAACATACTCCAACACACTCAAATTCTTCCAAGACCTCAACTAAGACAAACATTTACTTTAACTGAAGGCCATTTTGTGTGGGAGAACAACTGATTAATATTTAATCAGCTTTAGGGACTTCCCTCCTTTCTCCAGTCTGAAAAAGGAAGAGTGCGTTTACACTGTTGTTCAGGGATGTACAATTTAACCACAAGACCCATTGAGTACCACGGATTGTCTCCTTATTCCTTATCCTGGAATTACATTTGAATTTTAATATGCAAAGCCTGGCAGGTGTTTATTGGGTAGCACAGGTGTGCTCTGAATCCTCTCAGATATTCATTGGCACGTCAGTGACAGGGCCCTTAAGCCTATCACAAGAGAATAACCATGATAAACATATACAATACTTGGCATTACTGACTTAGCTGAAAGCTCAGTTTGTTTGGTATGCATTAATCTGCACTTGTCTTAAGTCATCTTGTGTAGTACAAGAAACGTACATAAAACACAAGGTGATGCCTTGTGCTCTTGGGAAAACCAATTTAATTTGAGTCAGTCCTATAAGGTCTTTCCTTTGCTTCCGTGCAATTGCTCGAAAAAAGAGAAACATCCTAGAAGTCTATTCCAGAATTCTGGTTTATATGAATTCAACATTATCCAATTCAATTGGCCCATCTGCCTGGCCAGTAAAACAACCTGCAACTATGCCACGGCCAATCAGGGCTGCTCAAACACTGAGCAGTCAATCAGGGAAGACGTAAAATGTGGGAAGAAATGGCAGACATTAAGCATTCAGCTAACAAAGGCACTGTTCCTACTCCAACACTATCCCCCTCCTCCTCCTCCTCCTCCTCCTCCTCTCCATACCAGCCTCTCCTTTCAAAGCGCACAGCCTCCAATCACTCTTTCTGTCTGCTCTTCATTGAAATTTACAACCTGGTCATAGAGAGTCAGAGGTGAATGGCACAGAATTGACTATTTTTAGCCTCGCCACTTTCATTAAAAAAAGGACGGCTTGTTCTGCCAAACGTTGCTACAGCACACCTCTAAGACCTCGGAGGTGTTAATTTCCATCGCAGCATAAAGGACACACTCTCTCCGCCCTCTCGAAACCCGTTACCTTTACGATTGATTATTTTCTGTGAATGGAGTCGAGTGCGGTAATTACGAGATATCTGTACGTGATTATGCTTGCTCACAAACCCGCGTTTGTTCCCACTTTGTACACTGGTTAGCGGAGATACAATTACCCGACCACTCTACAATTAACGCTGGCTGCTGGTGCAATTTAGCCACCCCTTCCACTAACTTTGTCTAATTCACCGTCATTAAAAGACTAACCCCGATCCTGAGGTACTGCTACCAGATGTACAACATGTCATTTGTGTCTACTTTATTTAGCTCTAGGCTGTGATTTATTTACTGCAGAAATATCAACATGAAATATAAACGTAGAAACAGAAATAAAAAGGTTAAGAGCGGCAGAATGTTCCAGAAGGGCGTAGGGCTTCCTTTTTTTTTCTTTTTCTCCCAAGCGGGCATGTAAAATCTGTGGAAAAACACCTTCAGCTATTTTGGAGGTAAGTTGTGGGAATCCCCGTGTTTACCTGCAATAACTTACCTGTCAGTTTAAACATGCTTTGCCTCTCCCCACAAAGCCATCACTGAGACGAAGCTTCGGCTGACACGAAGAACAGAGCCTGCATTTACTGTGCACCAACACACGCACGCACGCACGCACGCACGCACGCACGCACGCACGCACGCACGCACACACACACACACACACACACACACACACACACACACACACACACACACACACACACACATGCATACATACACACACAAATGTACACACTCACGCAGCCTACATGTAGACATACACACACATGCACACACGTGCATGCACACGCTTCATAATTACAACTGTGCATGCACGCACCCAAAACATTTATATACTGCATACTGTACAGTATACACAAAACATTTATCTCCTGCATACTATACAGTATACACAAAACATTTATATACTGTATACTATACAGTATACACAAAAACATTTATATACTGTATACTATACAGTATATACAAAACATTTATATACTGTATACTATACAGTATACACAGAAACATGTATATACTGTATAATATACAGTATACACAAAAACATCTATATACTGCATACTGTACAGTATACACAAAAAACATTTATATACTGCATACTGTACAGTATACACAAAAACATTTATATACTGCATACTGTACAGTATACACAAAAACATTTATATACTGTATACTATACAGTATACACAAAAAACAATGAATGCGTATTGTTCATGCTCATACACACACATGCTCTTTAACTTGTTGCATTGAGAGATGATTTCAGGCCTTTGGCTAGCTGGGTCTGATTACAAATGGAGTGACTGTGGACCGGGAGCAGAGGCTGGGGCGCTGATGTTTAGCGTGTGATTCGCTCCAGATTACACAGCAGGGGCCCCCGGGGGCCGCTCCCTGAAAAACACACCAGCCGTTTACCTTACAATTCCCTTTTAAAACGCATATCTAATTTGAACTAATTGGAGAAATTAATATAAATTTTTTGGAAATTGCCGCACAATTACTTGAAATCCCCCGGGAGGGTGGGCGGCGGGAGGTATCGGCTGGAATAACCAAGCACCTGCATAAAGTCAATGTTGCTGGCAAGGCTGATGTACATGGAAATGTAAATGCTTTTATGTACAACCAAGCTCTTTCCCTTGGTTTTACATTCAGTGGTCAGTGTTATATACCTAGGTGTAAATGGTCAGCATTAATGCAGCTCTTAACAGAGTTGACGTGGACATGGACTAAAGTCAATTTAATTCTGAACATACCACAACATGGTGTTTCAAACCAAAAGACAAGGCTCCAGATAAAACGCTATTGCGCCACCGATACTCCGCCCTAGCGCCCCACACCTGCATTTCTATGGTTAGCGCTAATTATGATTTCAGATTACAGGCTGTGTCTCTGCAAGCATGCTACTCCTGAGCATACCAAACCTAGCTGTGCGGTTAGGGAACATCCCCCACAGCAGCCAGATGGGTTATGGGTTTGAAGAGCCTGGCGGTTGCATCCTGGGGATATTTCTTTGAATTTCCTCAGGAGCCTCACGTCTGAATAAAGTCCAGCGCGTGGTGAAATCCGCTGCACAGACGCGGAAGCCGTTCGGCCGTCATCAGCGCGGTTGAAGGCTTTTCCCGGAACCCGTTCACCATGAGGCAGATGGAACCTTGCACTGAGCTCAAGCGGGTCACTCCGTTTCATTTCCTTGCACAAACACAATCACGGTCGCTGCGTACTTTGTAAGGGTGTTTGGGTGGGGAGGAGGAGAGGGTTGGGGGACTGGTGACTAGCCTCGAACCAGTGCCCGCCCTCGGTACGGGCGGCGGCTTGAGGTTCGGCATCAGCCAAACCCCCGCACCCCCCTTTTTGTCTCACCGAATTACATCTGTACAACCGCATGGGACGGAAAACAAAGGTGACAGAAGAAAAGGCCAATAACTACTCATGAAGTCATGATGTGCATATACCTGACTCATAAGTCACAGTGAATGAGAACAGATTGTTAACCAAACTGTTTTCCATGCACACAGTGACCTGCGTTTTTCCACATTAAATTTTTATTCCATTTGGGGGCAAACACACGTATGGTACATGCATGTGTGTGTGAGTGCGTGTGTGTGTGTGTGTGTGTGTGTGTGTGTATGTGTGTGTGTGCGCGCGTGTGTGTGTGTGTGTGTGTGTGTGTGTGTGGAGGTGGCATGTTTCATGGTGGCTGGCTTTGCTATGAAAAACACCTACCAAAACAGCAAATTATTAGATACTATCTTTAGGAATGAACTCTCAAGGAATATCACTGATAGTAATTATATGTAGTGCACAGCACAGCAAGTCTCTGCCCAGTTAGCCTCATAAACATGCACCTGCATAGAAAATCCTAGAAAATTTCCATGCATTTCTTAAAAGGAAAATTTAATCTCTTTCCTAACCTGATGAGCCTCACAAATATTGCAAGACAGACACACACACACACACACACACACACACACACACACACACACACACACACACACACACACACACACACACACATACAAGTAGACAGAAGCATCTAAGGGCCTGATTTACTAGGACCTTTAGCGTGTGCAAAACACATTTAGCACATGAAAAACTAATAAAGACAAATGATTGGTGCAAAACAAATACCATGACAAATCATTTGGTCATGTTATTGGTTTTCGTGTGTTTTTGCGGTTTTTGCACATGCTAAAGGTCTTAGTAAATCAAGCCCTACATGTATAATTTACATAGAGAAAGTGTGAAGTCATGGTTATACTTGTTTGCTATCCGAATGTAAACTTGCAAAACATTTACGCCCTAGTTTATCTCAGATTATTGTTTAAGCCAGAAATATACACCACGTTTCTAAGGCAACCAAAGAGAGGAATAGCAGGGAGAAACAGAGATGTATTTCTCAAACCCCCATCTTTTTTTAACACTTCGAGAAAACTCAGTCAGAGCAGTAATTTAAAATCTTGGATGGCCTTTGCTTCCCGAGCCGAAGCAGTCTGGAGTGCCGTGCAAAACAGAGAAGGCCCTGGGCCGTGTGTCCTATCTGGAGCGTGTGATAAATGAGGGCTTTCACGCGCACGTTTGTACTGGCACTAGAGCCGCATGGAATCCCAGAGCACACCACCGCCTGCCACAAGGGCGAAGAGCTCCCCATCTCTCAAACCGCCAAACCGCTCAGAGATGAGTGTGTGTTTATACGCGCGTGTGTGTGTGTGTGTGTGTGTGTGTGTGTGTGTGTGTGTGTGTGCGTGTACGTGTGCGTGTGGGTGGGTGTGGGTGGGTGCGTGCGTGCGTGCGTGCGTGCGTGCGTGCGTGCGTGTGGTGTATGACATAACTGTATGTATGAATGAATATTTCTGAATGTGAGCATGTGATGTCTGTATGGCCATGGGTGTCTGTGCGTGTGTGTGTGTGTGTGTGTGGTGTATGAATGAATATTTTTGAATGTGTGCCTGCGATTTCTGTATGGCCATGGGTGTCCGTGCGTGCGTGCGTGCGTGCGTGCGTGTGTGTGTGTGTGTGTGTGTGGTGTATGACATAACTGTATGTATGAATGAATATTTCTGAATGTGTGCATGTGATGTCTGTATGGCCATGGGTGTCTGTGTGTGTGTGGTGTGTGTGTGTGCGTGTGCATTTGTGTGTTGTGGGATGGGTACACAGCAAAGAGAACTTCATTACACTACAGCAATGAGACCAGCTCTCAACAATTTGGCCTAACCGTCAAGTATTAATGCAATGTAATAAATATTCAGAGATGCGTCTTTTTGTGCAGATGACTACTAAAAGCCCTCAGAACACACATATTTATGATATGACCGCTTTAACCTTCCCCGTGGGCCAGCCCCATCCCCATCAGCTTCGCTGCTATTCATTTTAACCATGACAGGGCCCACATTTCATCCATCCCACAGTGCGTCTCATACAATGGCACCCCTCCAAAAGACTCGACGATTTTACCGTCTTAGCAGCTAATTACTGAAACAATGCCAAACTCCTTTTTTCATACTTGGCTTTCGGTCTCTTTTGTGTTTTACGTAAACTCGTTCATTCTTCACAACACAGGCTGAATCCTGCGTCTTCTCAAAACTGCTCAATCTTTGAAAAATGAAGGCACTGTCTGTCAACGAGGCCCACACTGACCAAGAGCGGGGACGAAGGGAAAATCTGAAGACCGCACAGAATTTCGGGAGAAATTTTGAGGGAACTGTTCCAGAAAGCCGACCAGTCTAGAGGGTTTGTTTTCGCTGCAGTTGGATTTGCGGCTTTTGGTATGATTTAACTTGTGCGTTACCTTTGCCAGTCGGGCTCCTGCCCTCCGATTGGCTGGAACGGAGGTTATTTTTGCAACGTCATGGTGACAGCCCACAGGAACTCAAGTGGAGGGCACGGCTGGAAACACTCTGGCCATCATGATGCCGACGGAAAGAAGCCGTCTCTACTCTAGAAACAGACAAATTAAAAGAAAAGTCTTAATTTCGGAGCTCTCTGCTCCTCCACCTGTAGGCCTGGAATCTTACTGTGCCTGAGTGACTATCACATCTAATTTCATCAGACATCACATTCAGGCTTTGTGTGTACGTGTGTATGTGTGTGTGTGTGTGTGTGTGTGTGTGTGTGTGTGTGTGTGTGTGTGTGTGTGTGTGTGTGTGTGTGTGTGTGTGTGTGTGTGTGTGCGTGTGTGCGTGTGTGTGTGTGTGTGTGTGTGTGTGAGACTCAAGCATGCATACACACACAATTTTGAAACAACACTATGCTGAGGCATTCCGGAAACATTAAATCAGCTTCAATGCCATTAATGCAGAGGATTTCTAAAATACAGCCTAGGCTTTTAAAAGACATTATCTAAAACACAATGTTCCCATAATGCATCTGAAACAGTGCCCTGAAGTGCATTATCAAAGAACAACAGCCTTCAGGAAAGGAAGCTATATGTCATGATCCGAGTTTACCAGCCACATATCAGTGCACTGGCACAGAACATTCAACATTAATGAACAGAAGACCAATCACTGCTTCCGCCACATGTATATAAATCCTAATGTGTAGAGTAGACCCATTATTGAACAGTACCGGATAATATTTCCAGGTTTTGGGGGGTACAGCTTCCATTCCTTTGTCCCCCAAAAGTCAGGGCGCTCTATGGATCCCCGATTACCCCCGTCTTTTCTTTTCCACGTTACTATGCCCCACGCATTTGACCTCAGTGACAACTCCCTGTTCCACGACCGTTGACCCCCCGAACTCTGAACTTGAATCTCTGAGGCAGAGGAAGCAACAATAAAAGGAGTCATTGTCCTCCCCAGGATAAATGACTCACAGAACAATTGATGCGCACTTTTGCTTGTTGACTATTCATGAGGAAGAATCTCTTTGGTCTCATTGGCCATACCCGTACGATTTATATCTGGGAAATAAGTGGGCGTTGCTTGCATTTCCTGTGCCAGGGGAGAGCGAAATTTATGTGTTTATCTCAACTTAGCACAGGGACAAAAGGTAACATATAGAATTACCCCAACACTGCTGTACTGTTGTATATGATAATGGAACACACACAGTCACACACACAGGAAGTTGTTAAGTTATACGTCTACCATATATGAAACAAGTAGAACTTCCAACATATAGCTGGCAATGGCTTTCTGCCTTAAAGGGCCAGCGCAGTGGTGAAAACCTGCCTGTCCAATGCGGGCACTAATGGGAAATGTGAGCGTTGTATTACATTGTGTTCTGGCTTAATGAAAACAAATGAGAGGCTCCATTTAGGCTCCCAATGTGAAAATCTCCGCTCTCCCCAAGACCCATTTGTTGCTAATTAGAAAACAATTCGCTGATTTTCTGCTGGTGTAAATACAGGCCATCTGAGTTTCATTACAATAAAGAAATCAAATAAACATTCGGCCCGAAACAGTAGGACCTACAAGCCTCATTAAAATAGCATGTTTTCGCAAGGACATCATGAAGCACTTACTGTGGCTAATTACCAAGATATACGCTTTAGTTACGGTACAATAAATATACAAATCAAGACATATAGATGTACCCTTCCACCTGTACTACAATGGAACTTATTATAATTTTTTTGTGTTGATTAAAGGGGTCACACAAATCCCTCTTCACTTTTGATGTCAGAGAGATATTTCCGTGACACCCATGCCCATGTCTACTTTTCCGCTCAAGATTAGAACCCTCCATTAGACTCCAGACACCCCTATAATCAACATTGGAGGCAGTCCTCTAGACTCTCATCCAGAGCGTCACAGGCCTCGAGGTTGTAGCTTTGAGGGGTAGAGTTGGAAGCGTCCTCAAAGAACATCTTGAAAAAAAATTATCCCCACAAAATAATTCTGTGGGAGCATTTTTTTCTCAATTAAAAGGAGTAATGCTATATATAAGACCAGTTTTAGAACAGAATTCATGGTGATTGAATACTGAAATTGGCTGTACATTCCAATTGGAAATTGCATTTTTAAATTACAAAGAAAAACTAAGATGGATGACAAAAATTAATGTGAAGATTCAACATACTCAACAAAACTTTGGCAAACAAACCGACATAATAGAAAAGAACCAAAAATTAAAAAAATTATATTGAAGATTCCTCGCAAGCCAGTGAAAAAAAAAAAAAAATGCACTATTTAATTTTCATTATTTACTTTCCTCAACAGTGGACAGTGCGGCTGTCCCAGGTCATCTAAAACCAAATCCATGTAATTACTTGCCATGTGCATGTTTGAATATAAAGCAACCAACATACCACAAAGACCTCCCAATTCAACCTTCACTTTCTTGCACAGTAAAATTGATGACCCTGTTAGTCTTCAGTTAAACCAAAGGGTTTAGACAGAGGCATAATTCATTAATTTCATCAACGGAAAAGACTGAAATATAAATTATTTGAAGTGAGTGAAATCAAGAAAGCAAATAGGCAGTGTCATAAAAAGGAGGTAGTAACTATTAAAATGTGTTCTTGAAGATATTTCAATGTTCATAATTAGTATAAAAGCATGACTGTTATCCTTTCAGACAGTGGGAATGTGGCTGCATTTAAACCAACCTTCCACAAAGGCGCACACGTAAACAAACATACAAACGTACACACACTTGCCCACGCAGGCGCAAAGTAATGTATATATCTCTTGCATTGTTCCCATGAGTTATAGTTAGATATGCTTTATTAAAAGATGGCCGCTCGGTTTCCTCAGTGACCTTGACTGTGTTTCTGATATAAAAAGTAACGTTTTTTATCACAAGCAGCTGTGAGACAAACTCGCTCCTGGCCAACCTCCCCTAATTTCCAAATGAAGATTAGAGCAACACTGCTGGCTTTGTCAAGTCAACATCCTGCATGAAATTCATCATTTCACAGGTCCTATTTGGCTTATTACTTGTTTATTGCTACTCGTTGGTATTATTGTATCAGTGCATATCATTCACATAATCCACGACAAATGGTCAGATTTCTTTTTTTTTTTTGGTCCTGAAGTGAAAGCAATTTATTTGCCACTCGAAATACACAAATTAGAATGAACAAAAAAAGCAACACATTGATTTTCGTCATCTTTTTAAGCAAATCTGTGAGTGTTTTTGCTAGACTTTAGTCCGGTCAAAACTGCTGAAAATATGATACTGTGTTCATTGTTACCCATCCAGATGACTGAATATTTACATAGAAAATCATATATTGCCCTGTTGAGTATTTTCAATTGTGGCAATATCACATGGAGTAAAGGTGGATGATGATTACATGAGCTGGGCTCTGGCCCAATGTGTTGCGGCCCTTCTGCACACTAGGGTTGGCACTTTGGGATTTGACCTTGGGATCGCTATGCAACGCGCGCGTTATTCGGTTCTCCCAGTCGCTCCTTATAAAATCCCGCTCCCGCCGGTATGCAAGCCTGTGGGAGGGGCTAAAAAAAGGACACGACAGTGAATCACAAAGACCCGTCCTAACAGGGGGGGTCACGACCCCTCCCAGCCAGGGGCCACACGGCCGAAAGTGGGGAGTCATCTTAAATCCTGTTCATACAGACCCATCACAGAGCTTCTCCACCCCCCACTTGCTTTTTTGCTTTTCTACTGGACCTTAAACGGGTGACACTATCGGCATTGTGGGGGGTGGGGGCACGCTCACATCTAGACAGAAATCAGTTATAGTTGGTTGCTAAATTCCTGGCTGGGGGCATTTTTTTTAATTATTATTTTTTTTTTATTGCAAGTATTTGTTTTTTTTACATGCTTTTGTTATTCTGTTTTCTGGGGGTCCCCCTTGACCTATGACCTATGACCTAAAGTCAGTGAACTGTTTTGGAATGTTTCCGTCCCAATTAGCTGCACAAGGTCTAATTAGTTTTCCTGATTTTGTGATTCCCTGCACTTTGTCTGAGACAATGTGATTGATAAGACGCACTAAATGCAAATGAAAAAAATTGTATACATATTAATGTTGATTGAATTAATTATTTTATTTGAGAAGCCTCGTCATCATTGTTTTTTGAAAGAAGGCCACAGAGTGAAGGTCGAGACAGTATCCATTTTATGACCCCAGCCAAAACAATTCTCAAGTCAGTATTTTTGAGGAGGATGGAAAGAAGTTAAGTAAAATAAAATAAATTCAAATATTAAATCTGTGCCCATTTGTGATGTGTATAGGGGACAAAATGTTTTTTAATTGACCCATTTAACTGGAATGTTATTTTCTGATTGAACCTCAACATCGCCTTCTCTAAGTGACCCGGGAACTGATTTATGACAGAAAAGTTTTTTTTTTTTTTTTTTCATTTGGTCATTAATTTATTTCTGGTTCCTATGTTTTACAATACCACACAGTCATACACATCTGATAAAGCGAACCATCCTTCCCCCCCACCCACCCCCTTAATGATGTTATGCTTTGTGGGGCCCAGATGCACGAACGCAGTCCACAGCTGCGGAAGAAAATGGCCGCAGTGTTCAGATCCTGAGCACATCGCTCAAGCGGCCAGCATCCATCTCCCCGAGACTGTCGAAGGGCTAAAGAAACGCTCCCGCCACACGTGCGCACACACACGCACACGCGCGCACTCTCTCTCACACACACACACACACAAACACACACACACGCCCTCGCACTCATCGCTTATTAGCACACTGTAAAACGGGACTGAGCGTCCATTCAGGGGAGCCTACGGCGGCGGTGGCGGCGGCTCGTCGGGTGAGGCTCCTCAGACAGGGCCTTTCTTTCCCCCGTCCCTTTCACTCGAACCCTCGCCCAGATGCATCCTTTCCCAGATGTGCCCGCCCCGTAACAAACGCCCGTTTGAATCGCTCCTCGCGGGGAGAGACAGACGTCCTCAGTCCCCAGAGCCGTCAACACCTCCGCGCTCACAGCCACTAAATCCGAGAAGTCCAAGACTGGAGAGAAACAAGAAACAAGAAACCCCAAACCGCCACCACCGCCATGCACCCACCCCGCCCCCCCCCTCTACCCCCCAACCTCCAGGCCCAATCCGTGCCCAAGCATCATTTGAATGAGAACCCCCACCACCCCCAAATATTGATTAATACCCATTTTTCCAGCCGCTACAAATTACACCGCCGAAGAGCTTACAGGTATTATTTGCAGGTCTCGGACTGAAATCCACACAGGCAGTCCAACCGCCGTCTTTGATGGTTATTGTCTGTCAGTCAGTCGCCCCGAGGCAGGGCAAATCCCCGCGCGAGATTGAGGTGGCGTCATCCAGTCACAACTAATCAATCACGGAGTCCGAGACCGCCGCAACACCGCCGGCTCCGGCTGCAATAACAGCGCAGGAAGAGCGCTGGGCTCCAGCTTTGAGGTAAGCCCGCTAAATCACCTTTTAAAGCATTGGCCCCCAAGGCCTCGTGGAGGTCTTCCAATGTCCGCCCCCCCCCCCCGAAGCTTCACAGCAAAGCAGATGCAATGTCAGGCTCGTAAAGTAAGGTGGTCACCGCGGCGATCGCCACAGAAACACTTTTCTACCACATATTTTTGCACATTGATTTCCCAGGGCTTTTCATATGCGGTTTCTCCATGCTGGCGATCTCCAGAAAGCGTAAACGCTGCCAATTCCTCAACTTCTGAAAGTGCGCAATCAGTAGGTCACCCAACACTGCACATTTAAGACTCCAGAAAACGTGTTAGCTTTGTAACTTTGTGTAAGGTTTGCGTGAAGTACTGGACGTGTAGTTGAGAAAATTTGAATTTCTGGCCGGAGGGTACGACAGATTGTAACCCGCAAAACCCACTGCCCTATATGACTAGTTCACTTTCACTTTTAGTGTTTCAATTATCCTGTAGGGGAGAATGGAAAAGGGAAAGTACTGTTGGCATCAATATTATCTATGCAACATATTTTTAGTATGATTATATTAAGTATTAACAATACAATGTGTGTGAATAGACACACACACACACACACACATACAGTGACACATTTTTTGTTATTTTGGTTCTGTACTCTAGCACTTTGAGTTTGAAAGAATACAATGACAATGAGGTTGAAGTGCAGACTGTCAGCTTTAATTTGAGGGTATAGTCATCCATATCAGATGAACCGTTTAGAAACTATAGAACCTTTTGAAAAACGGCCTACATAGTCCAAAATATTGGACAATTTAACAAAATGTACAATAAAGTAATTTTTAATATTTGGTCACATATCCTTTGCATGCCATGACTTCCTGATGTCTGTGACCCGACAACATCAAAAGACTCTTGACATCTTATTTTCTGATACTCTTACAAGCGATACTATAACTCTTCTGCATTTGAATGGATCTCTATGGGAATTGGGGGGTGGGACTAGATTTAGCTGTAGATTATGCTGGAACAGTATGGAATACATGGTTGGCAAAATGGCTGTAAGTCATCCAGGGTCTGAGGTATCAAATGAGCCTGCCAGATATGCAGTAGTTATGGATGGATCACTAAGGGTTGTTTCTCCTGACAAATTTTCCTATTGAACTTCCTATTGAAACCCTTCAAGTTATCCATCCATATCTACTGTATTTCTGGCAGCAGAGTGATGGTTTAAGGCTTGTTTGAAACGTCAGACCCTTGATGACTTAAAGCCATTTAGCCAACCATGTGTCCATACTGTTCCAGTGTAATTTACAGCTAAATCTAGTCCCACCCCCCAATTCCCATAGAGATCAATTCAAATGTAGAGAGGTTATAGTATTGCTCATAAGAGTACCAGAAAATTAGATATCAAGAGTCTTTTGATATTGTTGGGTCACAGATATCAAGAAGTCATGACGTGCAAAGGATATGTGACCAAATATTAAAAATTATGACTTTATTCTATATTATGTTAAACTGTCCAATATTTTTTGATGTAATCTTTCAAACTCAAAGTGCTAGATTACAGAACCAAAATAACAAAAAATGTGTCACTGTCCAATGAATTGTGGTGCTCACTGTATACGTATATGTACATTCGTTTGTAATCTGCATCTGTGACGCTGGAACATTGTGGCTATCTTTGCTCGAAATACAAACCAACCGTTTTATTCGGTCTCTCACGCACCAACCTTTCGCACACTTCCCTGCTCAAACCTGCCGTCAGGCTTCGTTTGGGAGGCGGGGACGGAAAGCCGGAGTGGCACATTTCACACGGCGTGGGAGCGGCGACGCTGGCCAAGCCGGGGCCTGAAACTCAAACTGTCGTCACCGCGCCGGGGGCCGATCGCTTTACCGCCAGCGCAGGCGTTCAAAGGGAAAGGCGCCAGGTCTAATCTTCCAGAGGGGAGATCCCGAAGTCGCGCGCTCCTGCGCTGTTTTTGAGACGCGCCTCCTCGAGCCTCCTCGCGCCTCCTCACGCGACCTCACGCGACCTCACCCTGAATGTCCTGGCTTTTCATCACCTGCAGGTAGACAAGGATGTGCAACCTTCCTGCACTATTGTAAAAAGGAAAAATAAACTTTTCCCATCTCTGCGTATTCTTACGCTTAGAGGACGCCACTGCCCCTGCTTAATGGTGTCCTCTGGCTGGATCATTGGCTCGGTCACTTTAAAAGGAGGTCCACTCGATCTCCTTAGTAACATGAAACATAAAGAATGATCCTGGAGCTTTTCCGAAATATTTTTTGTTCTGGGTAGAATTTGTTCATGGTTCCCAATCTCCTCTGCCACTGTTCCAATGGCAGGATTTAGTTCAGTTGAATTTAGCCTTTACTATTTCCTGATCCTGCTTTAACCCTTCTCTATGGCTGCAGTGTTTTTAATAACCGTGCTTTTCGCGGAAGGGGAAAAATTCCTGCATCCCAGTATTTCAACAGAAACATTTACAGAGACCCCTATCCAACAATTACATCTGCAGTTTGTCATTACTTTTTTCCCCCCCCGCTAAAGTCAACAGCGAACGCAAACAGAACGACTCCAATGCGTCACGGCGCCCTGCAGGCCGGTAACAGCTCAGAACTTTTCCAAAACGACGTTTGTGCCCGACTCCTCCTTCGCACAGAAACCCCAGGTACGAGGCCTAGAAGGAATCGCGAAACAAAATATAAATAAGCCGGGGGAAAAAAAATAAATAAATGTTTGGAGAGCCTTCTCGTGTTTACCTTTCCAATTTCAGCCAATTTGTCTCAATGGCTCGGTCAAGTGCCTGAAACTATATATGCACTGTCAAAATGGAGCATAATATGACTGATCTCCCTCATTTTGTCCAGTCCAAATTTGGCATGCGTTTCTAAATTGTGTATTCTTTCCATGGCGCCACACCAAGCTTCCCTGCATTTAATTAATTTCCTTTTATTATACTATTACAGTTAGCCGCACCTTGAAACACAATGTATTCCTATGTCCTAAGTACGTGGCTTTTTATTAACTTCAATTAAAAGGCTAAACGTGTCCTTTTTAATTTCGGCAGAGCCCTTATCAAGTGGGCAGCGTGGAGGTCAAAAGAGGAAAATTAAATGGACTCGCGAAAATCTGATAAAACATGAAAATTGTGCCCATTTAAGCTGCAATTTCATGAGTAACACTGGGCGAAACCTCCTTCAAAGAGTAATGATGGCAAACAGCGATTTTAACGCAAACTCTGACCCATTACCCTGGCTGATTTATTTCAGCCACAGATCGTTTCTTGTGGAAAAATGGGGGGGGGGGGGGGGGGGCTTTTGTGGGTGCCGGAGGGGCAAGGCACGTGATTCTTGTACAGCTCGACTACCGCAAGAGGCCTACGACAGCCATCGTTCACAGACCCCAGCGGGACGATTGACAGGGTCCTGAAAGGGGGCCGGCTCATTGGTTCCAGCTCTTCCGTGAGTAGAAATGAAGGCACTCGCCAGCATTCGAGCAGGGCAGAGATAACATTATGAGCGAGAGTCAGGTTTGAGCCGCCGCATTGTAAAAACAGCGGAGCTTATGCTCACAGAGCCCTCTCCGGTCCATAAGGATCACTGTACATACGTTTGCCGCACGCTTGATTTACACGTTTCACCGCAGCAGTGGCTTGGCTCACACTGCTGCTCAATACCCCAGTGATAAGATGATAGGGATTTATCGAGTCCTCACGAGTGAGCCCGCAAAATCGCTTCAATCCACGCATTTCACATTCCTGGGGAAGGAATCACTGATCCACACATAAACACTCACTCACAGAGTCTATTACAGTGGGGCTTAGTTGCTAAATGCATTTTAGTCCATGCTTTTTGGGCCTAGTAAGTAGACCATGGTCTATCTTTGCAAATAGATCAGTTTTGCGCAAATGGGAAATGGAGCAAAGGAGAAATGCTCCATTGCACTGGAGAGGTGAAGAGAGGAGGAGATTTGGGGAGGTGGGGAGTTGGGGAGGTGGAGAGGTAGACAGGGGGAGAGGTGGGGACACTATCTGTTGGCGCGTGAGGGCAGTAATTTGGCTTTCTGGGAACTGTAGTTTCCTGACGATAATTAATATTGATGAAGGGGAGGTGGTCTCAGATGCATCGCCAGGAGAGACTGAGCATGTTGACAGGACCAAGTAAACAAACGTGGTCGGTGGAATCGGGCAGGGCTGGGGGGGGGGGGGGGGGGGGGTGGCAGATCGGGTTCCGCAGACTTGAGCGTGTCTGTGAGGAAATTACCCAAGAGGCCCCGTGAAATCGGCGGGACCCGCTCTCAGAGGATCTTGCGTTGTGTCATAAATCAGGGCATCAACAGTGCAGACAGTTTCGATGACATCATTCACGGTCAATTTCCAGCAGCAGGCCAGGTTTTGATTAGGGCAGTAAATCTCCTAAATCCCGAGCCCCCCCCCAAATCAGCTGTAGGGGGTTATAGACAGTATTCTTACAGTGCGCTATAAAAAGCGGAAACCGTTAAATTGAGCTTGAATCGCTTTTGTGGCAAACCAACAGGACCTAATCAGCCCAGGTAATAACCGTGATTTCCCGATTTCTCCTTTTTTTATTTACCATTTTAGTATACTATTTTAAAAAAATATCTTTGTAGACAGACAGGAAGAATGAGGAGTGAGAGAGAGGGAGAGGGAGAGACATGCGACAAAGGTTGCGCGGTCATATTTAAACCACCAACGTCGCGGCTCGCAATGAGCATGTGCATAGTGCTCTACAGGCTATGCCCAACACCCCAGTATTATTTTGTTTTGAAAGCAGCCTAATACTCGTTCTCTGCATCTTGGGCCTCTTGTTCCCCAAACTATCTGCTTGTTGACCAATGGCAACCAAAGGCTTTCATGATGTCACCGTAACATGAAGACAACAGATGTCAGACGCAATTTGGTCATAGTTTTTGTTTATAAAACTTCTTAAGGCCTTCACAAAGCATTCACAATGTATCTGTGATCACAGCACCGCTTAAAAAATCAGTTTCAACAGCTTTATGGTAGCTGACTTAAAGCGACGTACCCTGTTCTAATTTGCACGGCAATAGGCTATAAATACATTTTTTTAAATTCATTCTTAGTATGCAATCCAGGACCATGTTTACGGCAATCAAATCCAAAACTAAAATGTTTTAGTCCGAAAGGCAATGGTGACATCACAAATCAAAACTGCATATGCAATTAAATCAAACCTGTCCTATTCACTAAATCATCCAATAGAGCCATCAACACGCAAGAGAAGGGTTTAAGCATTCAAACTTCAAAAATGCGGTTTAATAAACTGTATTACATTACCCTCAGCTCCGGACTGATTGTGATTCATGACCTCGCTGAAGTCAGGGTCGTCTGGAGAGCGAAGCCGGCATTACCCAACAAATATAACATCAGTCCATTGTGTGACAGTCGCGTTGAACGAAATGAAGAAAATCCATACAGCGCGAGATTTATTTAATAATTTAACTAGTCGCACTGACAGATCATATGACCTAACATCCATGCATTTCTGTAAATACAGAAGGGAACTGTCACTTGAGGAATTTCAACATTATGACATACGCACGTATACGACAGGTTTCAGAAATGAAGGGATAATTCATGGGACATAGAGAAAAATATATTTGGAATATAGTCATGCCAAAGTTTACACACAGTGGTATTTAAAATGACATAAATAAAATTGATCGTGTTCACCAGGCCAGAAATTCAAACAACACTGGATTTTTTTTTTATTGTAGATGGGCGATATGCCTTATAACTCACGGTTGTTTCTTATTTTTACTTTTAAAAATTTTTTTTTTTTAGAAAATCTATCTTTAAGCATAGATGAAGACCGTACACCCCCCCCCCCCCAAAAAAAATGCTTTGGCTATCTAAACGGCAAGCCGATTAAAAAAAAAAAAAAAAAAAACTCGTGCACGCCAAGCCCCCTTCTCAAATATCATAAAATAGCTGAAAATCACCCCCGCTCTGTGCTATTACTGGTTAAATATGAACGAAGTGC
>CM056387.1:33700661-33734901 GCA_029718625.1 Synaphobranchus kaupii
CCCCCCCCTCCCTCCCCCGTCCCCCCCGACTCCCTTTTCTTGCCCCTCAGTGACGGATTAATCGCACGGTAGGCTGTGAAGCTCTAGGATGTTTCATAGGGGAATCGGGGGCACAAAATGGCGGCGTCCACTTCCTGCTGATAAGATCCCGGTTGGCTCACAGGTGGGAGGGAACTTAAGCGGACACTTATCAGATCCGCGCCATGCAGGATAATGGCATTCCTTTCAGTTTGAACGCGGTTGTTAGCCACGCGCCCTGAAGCGGCAGAGCCTCGCTCATATAAACGGTGGCATCTTTTTCTGGATGTCACACATATTCAGAGCCATTTGTGTGACCTCTTTGGACGTGGATTTTACCGGGGGGGTTAGGGTGGGGGGTTTTGCTGTTTTTTTCTTTCTTTTTTTTCTTTTTTTTTTTCTGTAATGCTGATATTGAACTAAGTTTAGATGCAGTAAAGCCAATGTAATACTGTATGCGGCAGATTTTAAATGACAGAAACATCCTCTATACAATCTCTGACCAGTTCAGTCATTTTCCATGTTGCTGCTATGTACCGTACCTGACTGTTATATTGACAGTAATTGGTAAATTACGGTTATATTGACCGTAAACCCTAGTTAAAGTTGTTTTTGTTGAATGTTGCACAAGTCGACAGACCTCACAAGTCAAGAGGAACAAATGAGTCAAATAGCGTGGAACGGACCGCCATAGTTTTACCCTGAGCCTATTTTAGCCCTGAAGCCTACGGCTTCCCCTGAAGAAAAGGGGAAATAACAATCTGCGTCCTCACATCACCTGTCCTGAGGCGCTGATGATCGCAGTACACCTGCGAGGAGAAGTCAGACGTGCTGACAGATCGCAGCACGAGTACCGCCCCTCCACTCTGTTCAATGTTAAATGGCTCCATTCGCATTTAGCAGACGGTCTTATCCAGAGAAACCTGAGATTACTTTTTAACGCACAGTCCATTTATACAGCTGGATATCTTTACTGAAGCAATTCAGGTTAAATACATAGCTCAGGATCTAACGGCGCTGCCCCAGATGGGAATTGAACCCATAAGCTTGTTCCTTGTACCCATGCCTATTGTGCTCCACTGCATGACAAATGATGGAGCAGCAAAACGCAATTTAAAACAACTACTATATGTTTAATACTGGATATAGTAATGGCAATTATAGTACCAGAAAAAATGGCATGGGTAAAATGGTGGAGAGTGACCAGAGAAGTTTAAAAAAAATAAAAAAAAAATTCCAACCTAGCTCAAACTTATCAAACATGATAAGATTTCTTAACAAAAAAAAAGATTGCGCAAAGACTAAATGGCAACAGATTAATTTACACTGCACATATTTAAGAGTTTTCATCAGGAAACACAAGTGTGCACAATCAGGAATAAAGCCTTGAGGACGTTTGAGTTTTGGCTTCAGAGCGAGGACGGAACAAATGTCGGTTAAACGCAGGTAAGCAAATAGGTGGGAAAAAAATGCTTAAATGTGCAGGTAATGTTTGAGCGCCGTCGTATCTGAGAGTCAGGCCCCTGAGGGAGGCTGAGTTTAAGATAAACACATTAAAATTCCGCCGCACAGCGGGCGATAAACCTCAGCTCTTTTGATACAGCTGCGCGCCAGGCCCGACCGCCGCTGTCGACGCGCGTGGGTCCGGCGGCCGCGTGCCGGGCCCCGAGACTCGTTTTTCCTGCCTGTGTGGCGGCGAGCACACCTTGAAATCACAAAGATTTCGGCGCACAGATCCTGTAAAAACACATTTCTGTGTGTTCAGGTTTCTGTTTTTCGCCCCGCGTACACTAGCCTTGTCGTTCATCAATGCTTTACCCCTGTCGCTACCAGCAGACCTTAAAAACGAAACAACAAAAGACTCATTCAGGCACACCAAGGAATTCAAAATTTCAAAGACAATGGTTTCATTTTTATATGTGTTCTTTGATAATGCTTCCTTTCACAGTCCCCTAAGTAGGCCTACTAGGTATTACCTGGAAAATAGGCTATGTGGTAAGAATAATTTGTAGATAAGTTTGGTAAATACTACTGGTAAAAAAAAATAAAAAAAAGGTAAATACTAAGAAACTAAAACTGAAAATGCATAGAAACGCCTCATGGATTACCTATCAAATCAAGTGACTACCTTGTAGTTATCAAAGGATTATATTGGTTATAGCCTGGGTTTAACGGTGTACTTCCTATGAAATTATACAGTACTTTCTTGGAAACACCTCCTCTATGACCAATAGGTTCAACAAACTGTCATTATCAGAGCCAACCTGACCAACTTAATCAACCTAAACCTTTTATAACTACAAAGTAGTCACTTGAATTGATGGGTAACAGAGGAGGTGTCTCTGAGTATTTCAGTTTTAGATTTTTTTTTTAACCTTTTTTTTTACCATTTACCTTTTTAAGCAGTGGCAATAATTACCCAGTATTTTGCTATTTTTATCATGTATTTACCTGGTAAATATCTAGTTCATAGGGGATGGTAAAGGGAAGCCTTACCTGTTCTTCTTAAAAACAGAAAAAATATATTTAGCCTACTGGATGCTACTTTATGTTAATGTTTTTTATCAAATTCAATTTAAATCTAGTTTATTTCTTATCTCTTAAAATGTATTTCTTCTAAAATATGAGGGAAAAAAGTTTCAGGAAAATGATGGAAGGCTAAATGTACAGTCGCGACAAAAAATATGAAAATGAAGTCCACACTCATTCTCATTACTCGATCAATGTAATTTTAATAAATTGTAATGTGATTATAATTAGATAATGTTAATGAAAGAATCACATTTGTATTGATAGGACCAGAAAAGAGAGACGGAACTGTGTCCATGATGTGGGGTTTTCATGTAATTATCTTAACAGGCATTGGGCTGAGACATCCACCTGTACTCTTTATCTTGGAGTGTGTGGGGGGGGGGGGGCACCTGGACAGGATATGAGCAGTCAATGCAAGGCCACGCAGCCGGTCGCCTCACTGAAGATCAAAGGGGTTCTGCAGATTATAGAGCCTGACAAAGCCCTCACCATTTCCTTAAATTAAGTGGTTTGGTGAACCACGTTGAGTTTCCCCGCGGTATCTCGAAACGTGAAAAACATCTTTTCCTCCGTATCAGTGGTGACGTGGCACAGTAGGGTTTGGTTGTTGCGCATACGCGGCTCTGTACGGCTCAGGGTTGCGGTAAAATGCGTGGGATTGCGACCGGATGGCCGCAGGTTTGAGTCCCTGCAGACAAGCTGCAGATGCATCCCCAAGCAAGGCAGCTCACTTGAACTCCAGCATCCATGACACAACACGCCTTGTCATGTCATCACCGATGCTGAATGAAAGACGTTTTTCATGTTTTGAGATAACGCAGTTAAGCTCAACATGGTTCACACGAACCGCTCAAAGCCGCTGATGTATCCACAAGCACGGGGGCTAACTTGAACGGCTGCATCCAGGGTATATAAATAAACAAACAAAAGAGCGTCTATGCCACACAACAGTGAGTCATATTTTCAGACCTGCAAAGCGTGTTTAAGACTCATGGAATATGAAAAAATATAGAAAAATAAATATGAGTTATTGGTCCGCAATTCCGTTCTTGGTTCCAAAAAGTTCACTGCACCAAGAGATGTCGACTCATTTTCGGACACCAAGTCCTTCGTTGGATTAAAGACCGTAGATAAGGGGCACCCTAATCATTATTTTTATAATAATTTAACAGGGAAGCCTGTTCTTGGGGAAACGGCAGCTTTGAAAGAACTGCAGGACAGCGGGGGATTCTCCAGAACACGTGCGCGGCCGCCGGCATTCGTCACCCAGCTAACGGGGGTGCCGAGGGAGCTCCAGGGATAGAAACGATTTCCCCAAAAGGCTTCTGGGTGATGTCGCCCTTTTGTGTTCCTGAACCACTATGATATTCTCTACTTCTGTAAGTCGCTCTGTATAAGAGCGTCTGCTAAGCGATTGTAATGTAATGTAATTTTGTGAGTGGCGCCCGTGGTACATGGAGACCATGGTCTATGACCCGTTTAAAAGGTGGAGGTTCAGTTATTCCTTCCCTCCACATGTCAGCCGTGCCGCTGAGCATGTGATTCTGGTTTATCGAATTGTGCTCTTTATCACAGAGGAGCCTCCTGATAGTCACTGCAACCGAGGAGCCTCTTGCATCAGTCTCAGCCCACCTCCCCCTTTCCATTTTCCCTTTTCTGTGTGTGTGTGTGTGTGTGTGTGTGTGTGTGTGTGTGTGTGTGTGAGAGAGAGGGGGGGGTGAGGAGGTAGAGATGGATGTGTGTGTATGTATGTGTGTGTGAAGGAGTGAGGAGGCAGAGATGGATGTGTGTGTCTGTGCGTGTGCGTGTGAGCGTGAGGAGGTAGAGATGGATGTGTGTGTATGTATGTGTGTGTGTGTGTGTGTGTGTGAGAGAGAGGGGGGGGTGAGGAGGTAGAGATGGATGTGTGTGTATGTATGTGTGTGTGTGTGTGTGTGTGTGTGTGTGTGTGAGAGTGAGAGAGAGGGGGGGGGTGAGGAGGTAGAGATGGATGTGTGTATGTATGTGTGTGTGAAGGAGTGAGGAGGCAGAGATGGATGTGTGTGTCTGTGCGTGTGCGTGTGAGCGTGAGGAGGTAGAGATGGATGTGTGTGTCTGTGCGTGTGCGTGTGAGCGTGAGGAGGCAGAGATGGATGTGTGTGTGTGTGTGCGTGCGTGTGTGCGCGTGAGGAGGTAGAGATGGATGTGTGTGTGTGTGTGTGGTGTGTGTGAGCGTGAGGAGGTAGTGATGGATGTGTGTGTATGTGTGTGTGTGTGAGCGTGAGGAGGTAGTGATGGATGTGTGTGTATGTGTGTGTGTGTGTGTGAGCGTGAGGAGGTAGTGATGGATGTGTGTGCATGTGTGTGTGTGTGTGTGTGTGTGTGTGTGAGGGAGTGATGGAGGTGGGGGGGGTTTGGGGTCTGAGAGTACGATCTGCTTATGGAACAAACCTGGCACCCATCCCAATGGGGACCTTTGACCCCTGCGGATCTGCCCTTTCCCCGGGAGCACGCTTTCCCCCCCGTCTGCGGAGGCAAAAAAGCTCAAAGGGGTGGAAAGCAAAATATTTTCTTAAGCCTCCTGGACGCCAGGTCGCATAAAAGGTTCCACAGCCATTCGCGTCGAGCCACGGCCGTCGAAACCGCAAATTCTGTTTTCACAGCCATAAAGCTGCCCCCACCAAGAAAAAATATATAAATATATGTATTCCATTTGGGTTGATTCTTATAAATTTAAATGAACTAAAAACTCTGGTGCACTCCCAAAAGGAAAACACGGAGTTAAATATATTACATTCACACAGATGAGTGTGTGTGTGTGTGTGTGTGTGTGTGTGTGGAGGCAGACAAGGATGGTGTACTACACAGCAGACATAAGCACCATTTAAATTGCCAAGACCTCAATATATATTGTATTTTCATATATATATATATATAAATAGTACCTCTATACCTGTATATACTCTATATACATTTAAAAGTTACGTTGACACATTTGTATCATAGACAACCTGTTTAAAAGCTAGCGAATTAAAAACCAGGGAATTTTCTTTTGGTGCATGCAACCTATCAGTAGACGAAGGTTCGGAGGAAGTGACCTCTAGTGAAACGGTCACGTTTGGGGTCAGTGTCACAGATGACCGCTGTTGCCACAACAACCGTGCAGGAGCGCGTGTTGGCCTCAGACAGGGTCGGACTCCACCTTGTTTACAGATGC
This sequence comes from Synaphobranchus kaupii, assembly GCA_029718625.1. NCBI lineage: Eukaryota > Metazoa > Chordata > Actinopteri > Anguilliformes > Synaphobranchidae > Synaphobranchus > Synaphobranchus kaupii. Next base: position 33,706,408 of record CM056387.1, read on the forward strand.
AGTCTTCCACTTCACATCCTTTTGGTCTTTCAGGGTGGGGTGGGGGGGGGTCATAGGCCCCTTTGTAGCTGTGACAGCAGTAGAGGTGATTATGGGGTTCCCTGGCAGACCTAGTCAGGGGGGGTCACTGTAATTACGGCTTCCTGACGCATCACTCCTCAACCTGTCAGAGTGGAAGACATGGACCACAGCCTTCTCTAAAGAGAAAAGGAGAGAGAGAGAGAGAGAGAGAGAATGAGAAAAAGACAAAGACAAAGAGAAAGAAAGAGAAAAAGACAGAGAGCTCTTTTAATCAGTTCAATGGAGGAAAAAACCTATGTGGATTACCCACCTCTGGCAGTCAGTCATCGGCCCTAGACATATACTTTAATGTGCATGACAGAGAGATCATGTCATTTATGCCGGAGCAAATGAAGTATGTTGAAAAGGAGCTTATTAAAACGTAATAAGATACACCAAATAACACAGCTATCCATCTTCATTATAGTGGGGAAGAGCGTGGGGGTTTTTAAACGTGAGGAAGAGGGAGGTTTTTTAAATGTGAGGAAGAGGGAGACTCCTCGAACAGACACGGCAGCGCTGTTACATAAGACTGTTTTTCACTCGCAGGTATGTTTGCTGCTGGGATTCAAAGAGGGTGGCCGGCCAGAGAGCGAGGGGTGTGCGTAACCCTGGAAACTAGCCATGGAAACGCTGCCCTGACATTCCGCCGCTCTTTCTAAAGCAACCCAGTCGGACAAGGGAGCATCTGTGGCCGGCATCCACCCCGTGGCAACGGTGAAGCACCGGAGGGGACAATTAGCCTCAAACCACAGAGGAACAGCAACTGAGCTTCTTCACTCCTCTATCCTCTATAGCTTATTCTTCTGTGTAATGCCAAATGCCGTCATGTCATGCTTGTCCGTGTATGTTTTTGTCATCATGAGAGGATCATCTTTTTTTTTTTTTACGGGATTCAAAGTTCCCGTCCAACTCTACGTACTTTAAATGCCATATAACCTAACAGCTAATACATTTGGTTCAAAATCTACTCGACCAAACTCGAGTAATGCGGTGTCGGTCAAAGCAACGGTCGCTTCTGCGAATTACGTTTTGTTGAGACACGGTTTTTGGATTTTGCGCAACACGGACGGCCTGCATAAGAAAAAGAAAACTGTGCTTTTAGCCTGACGTGGCTAAAGGGTATGAAATCAATACACAAAAATACGATTCCAGACAAAATGGGAATTCATACAAACAGAACATCATGCCTAAATACCCTTGGGAGTTAACCAGTTAATGGTACAAATATTTAATATATTTTTCCGCATAGCAACACTTTAAATCCATCAGACTTCTGCTGCACCGATAGGGGTGGAATGTCAATAATGACCGTATCACCGTTGACTGTTGTTAATGGCACTTGTGCACATATTGTGGTGAATCATTCTGAGGTCAAGGGTCAAGTACATACGAGAGGTTCCATTTAGCAACGGCAAAGTAGATGTCAACAACCTTGTCCTCTATTTACGCTGAACACGAGTGCTTTTTATTTTCATCTTGAAGCAATATTTAATTTAATTAACTCTACATTTTACATATTGTGATTAACACATTATGATTAATGATGAAAAAAAGCATGATTATTACATACTGTATATATAGGACATTGGCAGTGAATAAAGGCTGTCAATGAATGAAGTGTGTCGGGAGGATTTTATGGAAGCTTTGCCTTATCTTCTTTGTTTTGATGATATTAGTGACTCCTCAGCAAAAATTTTTGGAATGGGCATATTATCTCCAGCTTTAAACCAAACTACCCCTCATTGCTGTAAGTACCTGCAGCCTCCCCCAGACTCACACACGCAAACACACACCCACGCAAATGCGCACACATACAAACACGCAAACGCGCACACGCGCAACACACTCACACACACACGCAAACGCATGCACAAGCAAGCACAACCACACACGTACATGCCGCGCAAACACGTACGCATATAGACGCAAAAACAAAACATACCCATCTCTCTCTCGCGCTCGCTCGTTCTCACACACACACATTATCCAAATAATGAGTCTCCATAAGCCCTGCTGAAAAGAAGTGCGCAGGTTAGGATTTTTGGATTAAGTACCTCAAGACATCTCAATCAACGGGCGGACTAAATTCTGCCCTCCCCCCACATGCCCAGCAGGCTCCAGGCCAGGTACACCTGTACGTGAGTGTCACATGAGTCCAGCTCTACTGCTGCTGCTAATGTCCTGGTCCCTGGCTGCGTGAACTCATTCACTGCGCCGCCCCGCCCCATTCCCATCCTCCGGCTCCAGTCGAACAATGCCGGCCCCGGACCTCCGGCTGGTCCTCCGGGTGACTTCATAGCCGGCCCACAATGCCGCACGGACAAAAGCCCTGTCAGCGTTAAATGCCAATGCAGCTTTTCACAGCTACCTCTGATAGCATCCCCCCCCTAGTCCCTGGACAACAATGGCGGCCAGCATGGGGGGGGGCTAACGCAGCTAGAGTTGCCAATGAAGACTTCTGTGAACCCAAAATGCAGGGGAGGTGGACCCAACGAAGGACGTAAGCCCCCCCGCCCCCCCCCCCCCCCTTCCACAGAGACCTTCTCTTTCTCCCATTAATTGATCGATACCTGATCTCCGGTGGCGATCCGGGGTGGCGTCTCCCCTGGGCTGCAGCGAAGGCTTTGTGATATTTGTGGGAACGCGGCGGGAACAGGATGACGCACCTGCTAAGTGGCCCGTTTGCTCCGCTCCCCCCCGCGGACCCGCCATTGTCCCGGGCCGAGGGTCTATATTCAGTTTCCCCTGGAGAAAAGGGGGGGGGGGGGGGGGGGGGCAGAGGAAATGTGCACTCGAAAGGTGGAACTCAGCGAGGTAAACACAACCCGAATCCTAACAGCACGAATGGCGGGATGTCGATTGGACCGAGAGACGGTTTTATCTTGGAGGGAAAAGGCTCAGATTCAAGTGATGATATCATGGAACAAACATGACGCATTTTTAATACGCGCGCGCATGCAGGCCCCATACAACACACAAATGCAGGCCCCATACAACACACAAATGCAGGCACCCATACAACACACAAATGCAGGCACCCATACAACACACAAATGCAGGCACCCATACAACACACAAATGCAGGCACCCATACAACACACAAATGCATACACACACATACACACACATACACACACATACACACACATACACACACACACACATATACACACACACACACACATATACACACATATACACACATATACTGTACACACACATATACACACATATACACACATATACACACATATACACACACATACGCACACATATACACACACATATACACATATACACACACATATACACATATACACACACATACACACACACACACACACACACACACACACACACATATACACACCTATACATACATATACACACACATATACACACACATATACATATATACACACATATACACACATGCACACCAATGTCTTGGTACGATTACTCCAGTATTTTCATCCTGTTCACAGCATTGTGTTCACCTGTACGTAATACGTTCACCTGTTGTTGTATTGTGTCATTCTTTAAGGACCTTACCTGACTGAAGACATGCGTGAAGACGCCATCGTACCTATAAACGAGTCGGCATCCCTGAGAAATTCATTTTATTCTGGAATTTTAATGAAATGTGAATCGTTTGCGGAAAACCTTTAACAAGGCACAATTAGAAAAGCCATATACTAATCATCATTTCTGTAACAATCGCAAGGCATTTCAGGTGGAGATTAGTGTACAAAGTTTTAGATTTAGAAAAGATGAGGAACATTAGCCGTCATCTCAGATTGAAATTGCGTGTCATTCCCAATGCGACCAAGAATGTTGATCCTCAAAAGAGGCCTTGCCGGACCGACGAGAAAGTAGCTACCAACCCGCAATTATGCGTAACGGAAAGCGCCCGTCGTCTGGAATTTTGATGCGACCTTTGACCTCCAGGTTTTAAGAAGAGCCATAATGAAGGATATTACTCAATCAGCGCGTATATTCACCGGGGTCTTAAAGACTCGGAGGATGAAAGCCGATCAGTGAAGGGTGCCGTGGAGGCGGGGCCAAAGGTTTAACGAGGCAATCCACCTGGAACAGGTGCAAGAATGGGTCCTGCCACCAATCGGTGGTTCGGGACAGGAAATGAAGTCATGTGATGTTGGTGTGTACAGCGGGGCCAGGTACACTGAAATGAAAAGCCCTCGACAGCCACCTCTTAATTTCTCTTCTTTTTTCTGAGTTTATTTTTTTATTTATTTATACATTACTTTTCACCCATTGTGTTCAAAGCGGTTTGAGATGTGTGCTTTCTCTGAAAATGAAAACATGACTGCATTTACCTAGACCAGGGGTCCAATCTTATTTTAAAAGCCAGTCTGCAGGCTTTTCTTCGCTTCCAGAACTGATGTGTGCTACATGCACTTTTGTTACCATGTTAAAAGTATTTCACTTCAACTGAAAGCTTCTGCCAAATGATTAAATTGTAAAATGCAGCCAAAACACTTGATTCAACAAATCAAGCTCTTTAATGAACATAGATTAGTCGAATGGTTGGATCGCTGCACCCACACCAGCCATTCTTCATTAAGACTGGGCAAGACACAGTCCTAGTTCAGAAAGCGTCAGGAAGGTTTCACTTTTAACATTTTTACACCAGCTTCTTTTTCTCCAAACTAGAAAAGAAAAAGATTTTACTTTCTATGACATTTGGCCTTTTACTGAAGCACAGTGTGAAATCTGACACATGGAAAGATGTATTCATTCAAGGTTTCTACCTGAAAAAAGGTGCAAGGGGTAGGTGAAAAAAGGTGCAATAAATCAATGTTATTTGGCTAACAGAGATTGAGCTACGCGTACTGGAGACAGGAGGGCTTGAGCCCCATATGTTCCCCAATTTATGAAATTGTGGTAAGTAGCTCAGCGGACCTGGGTCTAAAAAATGTGAACTATCCCTTTAACATCACAGTTTAAGATCTCCATGGCTTCAAAAAGGAATAGATTTTTTTTATTTTTAAAACTGGACAGTTTACCCACGTTTTTTTAAATGTAAAATTGAAAATAACTGAACTAGCAATGGATTGTCCAAGAAAAGTAAAAAATGATGAATAGATGTAAAAGAAAATTTTCATAATGAAGGCATTACCCATTTGTATGTCATTGTGCGGAAGTACTGCAGAGTATACAGACAGTATGAAAGTGTATAAGAATGTATAATACCACTTTCATATATCATGCGATACAAATTATGTATATGTAGTCATACATACATTGACTGTATTTACATATATTTTATATTAAATTGATATGATAGATGTGAAATCACTAGAAATTGGCATGCAATATTTTTTTGATTTTTTTTCTTTAATATTTTTCAGAATCTCCTTCATGGCTTGATCTGTCACACAGTCTACCTCTTTCAGGAAGAGATTATCAAAGTCTCCCCCAAAAGAGAGCGAGCCCCTAATCCCTTCTGCAAGTCACCGCAGTGTCATTCTAACATGTCTCCTCTAAGCTGAAGGAGTCACGGAGCAACACACAGGAGGTGAAATTTGGAGGTTGGGGGGGGGGGGGGGGGGGGTGCGGTTCTGTGAATATGATGAGAGGAGGAACGAGGGGCTTTAAAGAAAGCAAACCTTCCGACCATCTGGCCTGTGTTTGAGATGGTTTTAGAGAGAGGGCCTCGGAGAGAAAGCCAAATGCCTCTGGAGATTAATGAAGTGGAGAAGAAGCCATTCACTCTGACTGCAATATCCTGAAGCCCGTTGGCTGGACAATAGTCCAGATCTCTAGTTAAACAATCTCCAATATCTCAGAGCAGAGTGCTAATCACCCAAAATGCAGACCTCAAGAAATGCCGCATATCGGTTTTGCACATCCATTTTTAAAAAATATAATACCATCATCTTTTTTTATACCAGAATCATACCACACAGTTTCATAAAATTCAATGATTCGTTTTTAGGTTTCCCACAAAAAAAATTGGGTTAAGATTTATTATAGTCATATTTCTAACAGTTTGGATTTTTTTATGCAACTACTATGAAATTATTTCAGATAATGTACACGTAAAACAGATTTTGGCATGGCAACAGAACAATAGTTTATGGAACAAAAAAAAAAAAATACTTAAATGTTTAAAAGATTGAATTGATTTTGTGCCTGGAAAAACTGAGGCGGTCTAAAAGTCTGTTGTACACGGCTTCTCAAGCACTGGTTGGGACTGGCACGGCCCTTCAGAAAAGGAAACAGAAGTCCAGAAACACGGGTGTCCGTATCACTCGTCCGCTAGCCGACTTATCGGGGCTGGCAGAAGCCAAAAGTCTGGTTTCCCGCACACACAGCACCCCCTCAATGCTTGGCCTCGCATTCAAAATGCAGCACTGCGAGAAATATTGCAAGACTGCTTCTTTTTCAAGATCAGTTTTTTCATTCAAATTGTCACAGTCAAGATTAAGACAGAGATACAAAAAAGATTTTTAACTCCCTGTCTGCAACCCACTTTGGCTTAGCTTTTTAAAAAATATGTAAATCAAAGTTAAAAGGACATATTTAAAACAAATAGAATAGAGAGTCCAGACTCCAGAGGGCCTGCCAGGTATTGGATTAATTGTATAATCAACTGAGTAACTGTCATTCTTCAGTGTTTCTCTTGTTTTCACTTTATGAATTCTGGCGGTCAGTAATTCAAGCATTACAATGTCAGCAATTTCTGTACCAGAGTGTGGCGGGACACGCGTGTGAACAATCATCTTTTTTCACGCCGTTCGGCGTGCTCGCCAAACGTTTCCGCGTTGTTCGTTGATTTTAAGTCCAGAGTTTGTCATTTATTAAGCGAAGTGAAGACGCTTCCACCAAAGACACTAGCAGAGGCGCAGGAAGGGTCTAAACGCGGGGGGTCGCTCCATCTGAGGCCCGACCGACGCCCTCCAGAGAACGAGGACAAACCCAGGCCCGTCGAGGGCCCGTGATTGATCAGTCTGGAGAGCTTTTGTCAAAAAGCGCAGAGCTCTGCGGCCTGCCCGTGCCTTGGGGCACTTCCTATAATCAAAGAGCGTGCCCACCCATGGCTAATTAGCCATTAGCGGACTGTCAGCTCCCTGATTTAAAGCAGTCCCACCGATCCTGGTCAGGGAAACGGTGAGGAGCGCGAAGCAGGGCAGAATCCGACCAGCGCAGGAGTTACCCCTCCCACCTCCACCCCTCTTCTCTTGTTTGCAAAATAGCAAATTAGCTGAAATAAATCAAATGGGTCCAGGAGGGGGGAGGGGAGGGATAGAGAGGGGGGGGGGGGGGGGGGGGGGGGGAGTCATTCCCACTTTCTCATGGCTCCGGGCCAGGGGACGCAGTGATTTCCAATGGGGAAATACACCTGGTCTAACAAAGGCGATGGGGGGAACGCATATGATCACGCGCACAGCCCCCGGAGAGATGACAACAAGGAGCGCACACAACACACACACACACACACACACACACACACACAGAGGAGTGCGCTAAATCCAGCCAAATCCAGACGGCTCCAGACCCCTAATGCACATGCACATGCACAGTGCCTAAGCCAGTGAAGGGAGCCACATAACTTTCACACAGACAATGGTGCAGTGGGGAAGGAAATGGGCTTCAAAATGAGAAGTTTGATTCCAGGATGGACAAATTCTGTGGTATTGATGGCGTAAAGGAGGTATGACTGAACCACTCTGAGAAATGTTGACTTACGAGATTGGGCAACATGTATGTGATAAAGTATAAATTAGTAGCAATGCATGCAATTAACTTGCATGAAGTGTCATGTAAAATCTCTAAAGTATATAAGCTGTCTGTCATTTCAAATGTTCTACATATCAGTGAACAATACTGAGCGTTTTTTGTACAGAACGTATAGCAAAATATAGATCAAAAAATACATGCACATAAAATTACATTGTGAAGGTGGTCCTCTCTCCTAATAAATGCATACACGCACACGCGCACTCGCACGCGCACACGCACACACACACACACACACACACACACAGTATTTAGCAGACCATTTCATCCAGAGTGACTTACACAGGTTACATTCTGTTTAAATACAATCCATTTATACAGCTGGACATTAAGTACTCTAACAGCAGCCCAGCTGGGAGTATATATTCAACATAGACTTAAGCTCTTCCAGTCAGCTCTCTGTAACTGCATTTGGATAGCTGGACACTCAGCTTCGTTACACGGCGCATTGTTGGACCTCTCATAATGCCACTGACTTCACACGCAGCCGTTATATGTTAATACACTGCTAAACTGCATAATTTTGTAACAGTAATTTTGTAAAAATCAGCAATTGACCATATTGTGAAATTAGCACACAGTACAAAACACAATGGGCCAGATTTACTAAGACTTTAAGCGGGTGCAAAAACATTTAGCACATGCTAAACTAATTACACAACCAATGATTGGTGCAAATCAAATACCATGACATTACAATTGGTATACAATTTTCCTTAGTAAAAATTGGTCTTAGTAAATCAGGCCCAATGTGTATGTTATTGGTAAACGGTATTCGATCCCCCAAAGCCTTTCTGTGGTATACTCTTAAAATAATAAACTATCAGTGATTCTATTTTGACAGTGAGAGCTGGTGGTTTCGCGAGAGGTGCCAAACACCAGTCAACACTCAAGCTATTAATAGAGCAGAGTTAACCGCTGTCTCTTAAAACAAATGTTCCAGAAATCTGCCCCGAGTCTGCTCCCTTCCTCTGGCTCACGCCCCTCTTTCCCCCCGCCGTCCCATCGTCTCTAAATTATCCTGTCACCTCCAGCGCTCAGCCCCCCCCCCCACCCCCCCACCTCCTCCAAGTAACTCGAGCGGGTGACCTGGTTTCAATTTAAGCCCCCGAAAGCTAATAAGTTGGCGACTGGTTCTCTGGAGTCCGAATTGTCGCGGTGTGCGTTCGCCGGCTCTTGTGCGCGCCCCCACCCCGTCCACACATCACAGGGAAAGCACAAAGAGGGCTTCTGTTTTCCTGCCTCCATGCCAATCCCACAATGCATCAGACCCATCCCAGGCCCCCGCTTCCCTCCTGGGTGTTCGGATTACAGGTGAGGTTGGTTTTAAAATGCATGCCGATTGGCTGGTTGAGTCAGTGTGGACCACTTGCTTGGACCTGGATCATTTCCCTTGCTCAGGTAGTTCCCAACCATCATGACCCAGAAATAATCACTTTACCATTTGAAGCTCAATTTGAGGAACCATTTTCACCATTTGTACTACTGATTGCTACATTTAGAAAGTGTCACCTAGAGGGAAAAAAGTCAATCTTAACAAGCATTTCAAGTTTATATTTAGACTTAATCTTATTTATAGTTGCAAACTAAAACAAATAGATTGCCAATGGGGTGAGAGAGTTTTACTCTTGCCCAGTGGGGTAAGATAATTTCACTTGTCAAGCAAAAAGTAACTTAAAACAAGCTAATATTTCCCACTTTAGAGAAAATAAATTAGATTTCTCATTACAAGACTAAGACAATTGTTAAGACAGATATTTTTTGGAGTGTAATGGTCCCCAGATAATGATAACAGGTACATAAAAATGACTTTAATTTGGAAACAAGATGGTTATGTAGAGGTAAAGCAATTAATTAACTTCAGCCAGAGGTTACAGCTTGCTTTTTTTACAATGTCTTGCTACTGTTAATGCTATTAAGTCATGTAAACCTGGTGATGAACTTCTATTGGTCCACTCTAACCTTTGACCTTTGGCAGTGTGTTGTTGGTGAGTGCCGCCATTGCACAGCTGGCAATGAGTATAGTCCCTTCGCTCTCCTCGCCCTGATTATGGGCAGTCTCCCAGCAGCCCTCGCAGGCCAATTAAAGACCATTTAAGACTTAAGCAATTAAGTTTGATTTCTGGAAATTATGGCAGAATTATGACAGTTTCTTAGCCACTGCCTCTCGCTGCACCGGGGGACATATTTTGACAGGTTGTGCCAAAGAATTTTGGGAAACAGGAGGGATGGGGACCGTATGTGGTGGGGAGGGTCAAGCGTGGTCTAGTTTGCGTGATTCTTGGTTGCCGGAGAGGTTAGTAAAAATAACAAGTCCACAGACTGTCTGCCTGCCCTCCAATTACCCCTACACAAACAAAATGGCTGACCCACCGCGCGCACACGCTCCAGACAAATGGACTCGGAGGTCTTACTTCCTGCGATTAAGGGTTCAGTTGCTCTTTTGTTTGTTTTGTTTTTTTACGCCCTTCAGCCTATGCCATGATAAATCTACACTACCTTGAAACAGCACCATGACGACCACCGTTATTTTAGTTTTTTGTCACTGTGAAGTCAATCGCAGGACGTAGACAAGGATGCTACAAGCACATACAATGCAAAGGTCATCCAGCCTCGTCACCCAACAGCGGGTCTCATTCCTTGAGGAACTGCCGAACTGTTCCCCCAATACTGCTCACTGCTCAGCCGCTCAAAACACTCAGACATCTCGCCCATTCTCTACAAGCTTCGTTGGCTAGAGTACAGTGCAGAGTACAGCAAAATACCCTCCCACTCGCCTACAATGTTCTAACAGTCATGCCCAAATCTACCCTGCAGACCCCCTTTAACCCTGGACCACTTTTCATTCGCTACGCTCCTCCTCTGCAGAGCGTTGCTGTTCCTCCCTCTCCGCTGTCTCCCCGCTGTGTCCGGGGGCTCTTAACTGCACCCTTCCCAAGCTGTGTCTTTCAGCGCACATATTCAGTCTGTGTTCACTCTCTTCACTTGAAAACACATCTTTTCATCCTGGCTTTTAAATCATTTTAAGTGGTTTGTCATGATTATTTTACTACCACATGGTTTAATTGATGCGTTTTGTTATTTGGTCTGCTTGGTGTTATTTCTTGCTCTCTGGAAAGTGTCATTGAGTACTGCAGAAAGGCACTAGATAAAACTATATCAGTTGGTTTTGTCTTTTAAGTTCGTAGATTATAAAATTGTCCTCAACTGTGCCTCGTCAACCTCAAAGGATGGAGAACTTGTGTTGTTCGTTCAGGACCGTCAGAAACACAAACACAACAGTGGCACCAGATCCTGGCTCTGCGTTCGGTTTGTGCATTCCCCCAGCGACAGTGGAGAAACAGTGACGCTCGTCACTTTGATTTGCAATTTCCTTCTAACTCAAAATAATAACACTCCCAAAAAACATCCCTACGCAACAGCCTTTGGAAGATTTGTTAACTGTAAGAGGGGGGGGGGGGAAATAGCAGCTTGGTGGTTGAGATTCGTCCATTCCGGAAGATTCCGATGTCTAGTCTGACTGCTTTCCTGATGTACATGTCACCCTTCAGAAACACTCCAAAGCTAGAGGCCTTCTCACTGGGGCTGTCACCTTGCACGCGGAACCTGCATTCTCGGCGGGGTCAATCTGTGCGCCTCTCCCAGGTCTGGACGGCGGGGTCGAGCAGGACGCCTCTCCACTGTTTGTTGTCCGTCTCTCCCTGTTTGCTCGGAGGGAGGGATCCCATTACATTCCCAGAACAGGAAACCAGCCGGACCGTGACGAGTCGATTCTGCACAGAAGAGACCAGGTTTGGTGTGAGGATGTCATCGCCAGCGTTGACCCACTTCGCAACCACAAGACGAAGCGAAGAATGTAGAGAGGCAAAAAACAGACTTGCTGTTTTTTTATTTGTGCTTTTTTTATAATTATTATTTATCCTCAACCTCGCCCACCTGGAACAGCTTCCTGTGATGGCTTTGGTGAAAGGAAATAAGGTTTATTGGCTGGAATTGTGGTCAAGCAATCGTCTGCGAGATGACCTATGTCAAAAGATTATGAGACATATTGATTTTTTTGGGATTTTACAGGGATGTTGACACAACCTACCGAACACAAAATATCACTGCAGCTTTTTTTTACTGAATAAAAACATTGTGAAAACATTTTTGCAAGCTTTATTATTTACCACATGCATTTTGGCTATATTATAAATAGGTTTTTAATGAGTTGTTCCAGTTCTTCTATCCACCTAAACCTTATAGCAACATTGTAAAAAGTTATTTATTTTTTGGCTAGACCAGTTAAAAAAAAATAAACCAGTTTAAGGTTCTTTAAAAACACGTAATTTTAGATTAGCTTTTCATTGAATTTGACATTATTGATTTAATATCTTGTTATTCTTAAGGTTCTATATTTTTGTTTTATTCTTTTTAAAGTCCGTGTTCTTCCTTGCTTGTTGCTGTGCTAATTTTATTTTCCTGTGTTATTTTGTTCATCTTATATTTTTTTATTATTATATTTTCTTCGTATATAGGTAAGCGATTATTTAAATGGCCACTGCAATGCCTTGTATCCAATGACAAGTTCAGTTATGATGGTGTTCTCCTCCCTATTGAAAAGCCTGGTTTTACAATATTTTTACAAACTCTGGAACCAATTCAGTCGGGGTCAGTCGGACAGGGGTCCGCGTTTCATCGCTCTAGAGCGACTCCCACTGGCCCGTGCGGGTCCTCAGGAGACTGCATCTGAAAGGTCTTCCTCCGACGCCGCTCTGCGCAAGCCCAGCTGCGGCCCACGACGTGAAAAGCAGCAGTGTTTCTGAGGAGGGCCGTGGGTGTCCCAGCTCTCCCGAATTGGCAGTGTGGTTTGCCATAGAACACAGCTGCGGCTGCAGACAGGTGAACATTCCAGATTGGGGTGGGAATGGGATACATACAGGCCCAGGTAGGGCGACAAATCAAAATAATAATAATAATAATGCTATAATAATAGTTGTTAAAAAATATTTTTCTCAGAAGTTCCATCATGAGAACCAAACCCTCAATGAACAGGTAAAGTGAGTCACTTCTTTATCAAGGACTAAACCTCAAGTGCTTCAACAACAAAAAAAAGCCTATGATTCCTGTGGGGTTAAGTGGCCATTAAGAAACCTCAGTGGCAGACACATCTGACAGATTTCTCTCTCAAGCTCATATTAGCAAAACAGTTCACTGAAAGGTGTCATCTCCAAAAGTGAGACGTATCTTTGCTCATCTGATCCTAACAGATAATGCTAAGATCAGACAGTAGACTTAGGCCTAATTGTTGCCATGTTATTTTACTCTGAGATTACAGTTGACATAACACACTAAAGGCCATCAAACGTCAGTCACCTCATTGCCACAAATAACCTACTACCAACCACCTTTTTCTTCTGATGTTTTTTATTGTGTTTGCAATTACAGTGATAACAGTGAACTAGCATTCATAGTTCACATTCTGTTTGGCTGTTGTGTGGTGATATTTCCATAACATTTTCTTTTTTACAATGACACTCTTGTTTTTGATTGCTTTATGAAGAATTCTTGCATATACACAGGTTTCATCAAACCTCATTGTTCACATTTGCCTGTAAGTGGAGTGTGCAAAATGAATGCATAAATCACACCGTGATGTCAGATTAATTATATTATATAATCACATTCAAAATGGCACACTACACGTCTCAAATGTGTTTTGCACCTTTCTGCCAAATCTAATTAAAGTAATTAAAATCTATAATCATGCTCATTAGAATTAACTGGCACTTTGCAAAGAGAACGGCATGTTTTAAAAAAAAAGGTTTTAAATGAAAGACAGACTGCTAAATGAGACTACTCATGTAGTGGGCCAAAAAATGGCATGGTAAAAAGCCACTGATCCAGAATGAGATGAGAGCAATGTGATCCCCAATTCAAACCTGCAAAAATAATAGAAAATTGAGACAGACTGAACAGGGGCCATTTATCACAGGTAAAACAGCCACACTACGTGGTTTGACAAGAGAAAAAAAAAACAAAAAAAATACTGTTGAAATAAATAAATTCCAGTGAAATTCACACTTACGTGCCTGGCGGTGAGTCACGGTCAGTAATCGACAACCACCTGGTGTTTTCATCGGACCTCTGCGTGCTTCACAGAGATAAGCGCTGGGAACAAATGAGTCTGGTGTCCGCCACAGCGGCCAATTCCACAGAGACAGAGTACTTTCATTTCCTCAGATGAGGAACTTCTGATTGGACGGCGGCTTTTATCGCCACGGCGATGACGACTGTGGTATCAGCCTTCTCCGCACTGGAAGTCACCTGCGGTTTGCCGTGTCTCTGACAGAAAGACCCAAAGGCCCTACCGGGCTGAGGTTGGGGAGAGGACAGGAGATGAGCATGCTACCATTTTTCTGGTATTTGTCAAAGCAGATAATAGAATAGAATAGAATAGAATAGAATAACTGTTTTCCCCAGGGGAACTTCAGACTTGCTTGCGGAATCATTTTTCGCTGACCTACACGTTCGACAGTCCAGTTATTTAGACACGTGCCCTATGAGGAAGTGCGTAGTCCCACGCCCGGGTTTGGCCGCAAACGAGAAACTCTAATTTCATGTATGAAGGGGAAAAAAATGGAAAGCCTCTTTCTCTGGGATATTAAGGAGACAAATTCAATAAGCGCACAAAGAGAGCGGGTTTGGATACAGGACGATGAGGGAAGGAGCAAATCCGCTTTCGTTGGCGCCTGCATGCTGGTAGGTCTCACGCAGAACTTTTACGGACAGAGAGACGTCTTCATCTGGAAGAGCTTATAGGCTGCCCGAGAGTAAACAGGCCTACTTGGCCCTGTCAAGTTGTGCCTAACAAACGGCCCGCCCCAAAGATCGCCTGCTTTTTCTCCCTGCCTTATTTTCTCACGCTCACCCTCCACCCTCCACCCTCCACCCCCCGTCTTTCTGATCCGTCCACTCGGTGTCTCCATCTCCATCACCTTTCTTTCTCTACGTTCTCTTCTCCTGTTCTTCTCCCTCCGTTCTCCTCCCCCATTCTCCTCATTCTCTTCTCCTCTTTCCTTTCTCCTTTTCATCTTCACATTACTTCCTCCCTCCTTCTGTCCCAAATTCTCTGTCCTATCTTCCCCCATTCACTCCCTCGTTCCCTCCCTCCTTCATCACTCACTCACTCACTCACTCACTCACTCACTCACTCACTCACTCACTCTGTTTTCTTCCACAATTTATTGCCTCCCTCCCTCTCTCCTTCCATCCCTCTTTAACCACTCACTCTCATTCTTTCACTGCACGATTGAAGGAGAGGAGAAGTGGGTCTCTGCCACTTCCACACGCCCACGCCCACACCCACACCCACACCCCACCCATAAACTCCTCGCTGGCTCTGGGGCACCAGGGTTCAGATGCAAAGCTGGGGGGCCAGGCTGGGACCCTGAAGCCCATCCGGGGGCCTCGCTCCTCAGCCTGGCGACGGCGCCGGCCCCCAACACCAACACAATCACATTTCCGCTTCTGTCATCTGAAACTGACAACACTATTCCTTTTCGTTTTTTTTTTGGGTTGTCAGTAATATGAGTAATTATGATGCAAAAGCAGATTAATTGAGCGTTTAATGAACTTCTAAAGTACTCCGATGTGATTGTAAATCAAACAATGGCATTTATTTATTATACAGGGCAACTATACATGAAAAGAGAAGAGGAATATAGAGAGAATCTGGAGCCAGGAGTCTATAACATGGACAGTGCTCCATGCGAGCCGTTCTCCAGCCAACCAGAGGAAATTAATTACAACTGTGAATAATGAATCATCAATTTCACACATTTCTTTTTCTTTTTTACATTTTATGTGATGAATACTGAGATGTTTGGGAAGAGGGATCTGGGGAGAATGTGTGGTACATGAGGAAGGAAATCTGCACTAGGCCGTGGGGAAGAAATCTGCCTTGTAACAGATTATACTGTATGGAAACAATTACTTTGTGGCAAGCCCAAAACGGGTAGGGATATCCAACTGTAAAGTGTGTGTGCGTCTCTGTACGTGTATTTGTGTGTGCGTGTGTGTGTGTGTGTGTGTCTGTGTCTGTGTCTGTGTGCGTTCTAAAAACATAAACTTCTGCTGCTCACTTGCCAAATGCAGTGCGTCTCGGCCGAGGAACATCTGGAGGTAGAGGGAGACAAGTCCCTGCCAAAGGCGATTATTAGAGCATTAGAAGGGCCCGGGTTCCAGTTTTTACACAGGCAAATGCCTGGCCAGCTCAGCAAAATCGTCTATGTGAGCGGAAATGTATTTATTAAGCTGTATCTTAGAAACTAACTTTGCTGCGAGCTACACAGATGCTGCTGTGGGTATTTTCTTTAAAGGTTTAAAACATTAATAGGTTTGGTTGCCGCTTCCTTGTCTAGACATTAATCATGAAGCAGAACAAATTAGCCATATATTAGCTTTATATTTTTTTCTGTCATTTTAGGGAGGAATAACAGGGGGGAAATGTGTCTTCAAATAGTAATGAATTTAAGTGAGTCATCCCATTCAGTACAAAATTATTTACTGAGGAAAAGCTTTCCAGCCATAGCAGTGGTCACGCTATTGGACGACTACAGCTAAACGCAACTATGTGAGCATTAAAAGTAAATGTGTGTATGTGTTTTTTGGGTAGTGGCGTTACACCACCACGGCAGAACAATTCTACAACTTGTGGAGAGAATGTTACAAGTTAGGCTAGTCCTCAAAAAAGCATTCTACTCATGCCAACAGAGCGCTTTGCTGGAAGTGTGTGTGTGTTCGACCCCCCACAAGGTTTGCTGGGTGCAACCAGGACTCCAGGCCAACTGTCACTCAATACTGACACACCCAGACCCCGTCCCCACATGAGAAGCAGACCGAAACTCAGAAGGAAAAAAAAAAAAGCTCTGTTGAAGAAATAGATGACTTGAACGAGAGTGAAAAACCATTGTAAGCGCAAAGGAAAAAAGCCAAAGATGAAAATCAGATTTTGATAAAAAAACAAAAACAAAAGTGATTATAAAATGATTTAAAATACGGCTACATTGGCAATCTTTTCAAACTACATATTTTTTTGTTTTAAGAAAATAATCTATTTAAGTTAATTATGACTAATTATTACCAATCAATCAGTATTATTTTCAACATAAATTTTTAATGCCACAAATCTAACACATAGTACAGCAGCAGAAGATGATGGCGGGTTCCACTGAGTGATCCTATCGAGTCAGCATGGATCAAAATCCCTAAGGAATGTTTCCAGCACCTGGTTTAATCCATGCTGCGAATAATTCAGGCTTTCCTGGAGGCAAACGGGGTCCTACCCGGTACTAGATAAGTGTACCTATTACAAAGTGGCCATTGAGTGTATGTAAGTAATTAAATAAATACTGAGTATTTAAGGCGATACATTTCTATTGGGGTCTTTAATGTACACAGGATACACCTCCCTGGCCTCAGCTCAATGGTGAATAGAAATAGCGCAAGTGCCTGGGAGCCCAACAGGGGGCGCCGTGCTGACAGGACAGCACTTCCTGTCAGTTTAAGGTTGACTGAAAATGCAGCTCAGAGTCTGAGAGAGAGAGAGAGTGAAAGAGAGAGCAAGAGCAAGCATGAGAGAGAGAGAGAGAGAGAGAGAGAGAGAGAGAGAGAGAGAGAGAGAGAGAGAGAGAGAGAGAGAGAGAGAGAGAGAGAGAGAGAGAGAGAGAGAGAAGCAGGGGCTTGGGAAGAGAGAGGAAGTGAGAGGGGAAAAAATGGCCACTGATATAATTGATATTAATATTAAATTGTGTCCTTAAATTCACTGAGCACCTGGTGATCAGCCGCAGTGGTAACTCCTGTCCTTGATTCTTGGCTAAACTCAGCCAGTCACAGGAGACAAAGAGAAAACATCTCTGGAAGTATATCATGGGAGGTTGTCTGTATTATAAACTACGTAGGTTGGAAGTCCGGGCTTGCATAACTGGTGTATCTGTCACCAGATTAAATGAGGAAACTCTGAGGTTAATGAAGCTTTTGGGATTGGTTGCATTATGACATCATGGTCACATGACCTGCTTCTAACTGAAATCATAAAAAAGGGTTATTGGATGTCAGGGGGACTCAGTCCAGCTCAGCTATTAGTAGATCATGTTCCTTTTTTTTTGGTTTTTGCAACTTGATGTCTCACAAACATATGGATGTAATTTTCACAATCTCTCTCACGCCCAACACACAACCCCTTCAACCAGGAAGGCATTGCGCTGATTTAGTTTAATTTTATTTTACTCTAAATCAGTCAAAAAAGCTAGAAATTAATTTTTTTTTAAACTACCAACTCTACATTTGGGGATTGGACTAAGGCTTTAGTCTCCCGTGCTAAAATTAGTTTTAATAATGTCATTACTTCTTATCCATACTAACTTAAACAAAAAGTATCACAGGTATTGAAAAAGAACATGAAACCTTCAGCCAAGATTTGTGCGTGCTACCCTCACCCCCCACCCCAGTCTCAGATACCTACCCTCAGAAAGGTCACTAAAAACTCCCCATATTATATGTCTGAACAGGGAAAGAGTGAGGTGAGGTGAGGGGGAGGGGGGTAGGAAGCATGGAGCCACCATTTCCCAAACTGACAGTCAAAGCGAGAGGTGTTGGTGATGGTTGTGGTGCTGGGGCACCGGGGAGGGGAGGGGAGGGGAGGGGAGGGAGGGCAACGCTGTGCAAAAACCCCTGTTCCGAAAATAAACCATAACATTATATAGCATCCCAAGAGAAACTTATTAAAGCCTCGTAAAAGAAAGGTTCACGAATGCACAAAGCCGTAATAAGCGGGACGCTGTGACTTAACGAGCTCCTGGCACAGCAGGGGGAAGCAGACCGTCATGTCTGTGCCACCAGACATTCGGGTCGTGTTTAGCCAATCACAAGCCACGACGGTCACTTTTAACCAATCGCAAGCCAAGACGGCCGCTGTTAATGAATCGCGAGGCGGGACAACCATTTTTAGACAATCGAAGAGAAAGACTGGTATGCAAAACTGGCTGAACATTTTTAGTACAATCATTTACATGTACAGTATACAATGTACTTGACATTGTGGTTTGCGTCGAGACATTAATTAATATTTAACCAACTACCACCTCCTCAACTCCGTGCCCCGGAAACGGATCTTTGTGTTTTAATCTAATGTCGCTGATTACATCTTAATTACGTAATGGTTACATATTAATTAATGTCTTGACGCAAACCGCAATGTCAGGTACATTGTATCCTATACATGCAAATACTTGTGCTCGAAAGTTTTGTATACTTCCGGGTAGGAGAGGAGCGGTAGTGGAGGAGTGGAGGAAGGGAGGTGGGGAGAGAAGAATATTGGGACGCACCCCATGTCTGTTTCCAATTCAGCTGTCTAGCATTCTGGGTGAGGAAGACAGCGCCATAATCCATTAAATGGTTAGACCTAATGTGCTTTCAATGACTGAGAGATTTCAACCAATCCCACTGAAAATGTAAAGGGAGAGACTTTTTAATTGGCTGGTACAATTCTGGATGCTCCTCCCAGTAACATGTTTCATGAAACCTCCCGCTCAATCCACCACTTAAAAGGTCTTAACTGGAAGCAGAAAAGAAACAGGGTGCCAAGATTTGGAGACGATAGAAATTGGTTGCGTCTTCTTTGCTTACATTTCAACATCTGAGCCGTCTTTGTGAGCTGTGCTGTCAGCCACAGTTTCATGAAGCGAGGACGTTACATTTTTTTTCGGTTTCCCAGGACGAAGCATCTTCTCTTCAAGCCTCTGATGGCACCACTTCTGAGGAAGTCTTGCCAGACATTATCATTTTCATATGACCCGGCAACAGAATGTAAGCGAATGCAATCGCAAACACATCTGCCCCAGTTATCATTTTACTCCCTCGCAGTACGGGAAAACAAGCAATGGTGATGTATGTCGTCTCTTCTGAGTTCTATTAGCCTTTATGTTAAGCTGAAACTTACTGAAAGATGCTGTCAACACAGGGAAACTAGTTAGGAAATGCTTACATAAGCCGTTGATTAAAATAAATAAATAAATAAAATAAACTATAAATCCTGGATATGAAACAGTAGAGACAAAGCAGTCAGTAGTAGCAAAACTTATTTAAAAAGAAGTTATGTTTTGTTGCCACGTGCAACACAACCCACCCAACACAATGTTTGAGAACTGGACCACAAACGAGCCATGGTGACCAGAGCCAATCAGGAGCCCAGGAAACACAACGACGCTCCTCTCCTTGTATCAGACAGACAGACAAACAGAAAGCAGAAGGGAAGAGATATAGGAAGAGAGATAAGGAAAGAGGGCGTGTGTGTTTGCGTACGGGCGTGCGTGCGGGCGTGTGTGCCGTGCATTGGACGTGGGCTAGTCGTTATCAAGCAGCATGATAGGCTCAAAGGCACTGTTATTGGTGTCTCCGTATTGGTGCATTACCTCAACACAATCCCACATCGCCAGATACCAAAAAAACAGTGGCGTGGCATCAGAAGCCCCCAGGTCACCTTTGTCCTCTTTTCATTACACCATTAAAATGGAGGGGGGGGGGGGGGGGGGGTCCCGAACTGTTGATGAGACGTCCTGACAAATTGTACTTAAGTGGCTGCTGAGCTATAGGAGGCAGGGAGAATTAGCTACCGGCATCTGCTCTGTGTACAAAATAACTGCTCCTGATTGGGGGAGGGCGGGGGCTTGTAAATTGCCACTGCATTATGAATGATGGAGAAAGCTTGTGTTGTATTCTCTCTCTCTCTCACTCTCTCTCTCTCTCTCTCTCTCTCTCTATGTTTCTGTCTCTCTCTCTCTCCACTCTTAACGTGTCTCTCTCTCTCTTACTCCTCTCTCCTTGCTCTCTTCCTCTGTCTCTCACTCTCACACACACATGAATCACCCATGCATAGACACACACATACACATGCTCATATACTCACAAGCACATGCATATTAAACACACCTGTGCACATTCATGAAATTCATATGCTCACAAGTGCGCACACACACACACACACACACACACACACACACACACACACACACACACACACACACATGCACACACAGGCCAGAGTCTTTAGTTAGTCTTCCATTTTTTTGTCCATGTGTGTCTGGCCTCACTCAGGCAGTGTAATATTAACTCTACATCACAACAATGGTAAATCACAGATATGAAGTCCGTCAGTGGGTAAGCTTGTTATTTCTCTAACCTCGCTATACAGCCTTTCATAAGTAATACTTATGGAACAGTTTCACTGTGGAGGGCCCGTAATAGAGGGGACTGCTGTGAAATTCTGGAGATCCCACCATAGACACAACAGGACAGCCAGATCTGCTAACCAGAGTTCTGCTAACAGTGGGGAGGGCAGAGAATTCCATTCTATGGGTGACGATTTGGGGGTGGGGCAGTTTTCAACTTATCTTGTGATCGACTCCAGAGGAGTCAACCTTCAGACAGCCACCCCTTTCCTCCAGTTACCGTTCTTAGGGCTAGAGCATTTGAGGGAGAGGGAGAGGGAGAGGGAGAGGGAGAGGGAGAGAGAGAGAGAGAGAGAGAGAGAGAGAGAGAGAGAGAGAGAGAGAGAGAGAGAGAGAGAGAGAGAGAGAATAACTGATTGGAGCTCCACCAGCCTGCATAGCTTCAGGCTGAAATGCTAATCAAAGCCCTGCTTTATTTGGAGGGAAAACTTCTCTTCCCTCATCCATCCACACTCCCTGCCCCACACTCTTTAATTTATTCCCTCTCTCTCTCTTTTTTTTTTTTTTTTAGAGGGGGGGGGTTGTATTTCTGGTGCAAAAAAAGCAGCGACCCAGAAAGACTGTGTCTGCTTTTTAAAACTCAAGTTTATTGTCCAGATTTCAGCAGATCTTTATTTTATGCTACTACTCCTGCATTCACACAACGTGATTAATCTGTAAAAAAAATTTGCTTCATTGTACCGATTAGTTTCCTACAGGTGGAAATCAAACTGCATTCTCTTCCATTCTATTGCAATTCACTGTTGCCATCATTTTTGAACACTCACAAAAGGTCACTGCATGTGACCAACAGCAATAATTCCTGTTTCAAAAGGCACCCAGCTCCCGTCTTCTTCGATAAGTGGAATTACCCAAGGCCGACTCCACATGATTTTGGGAAACAGGTGCGGTAATTACATGAGGGAAAATGAGACTGGTTGTCACAGAAGATAAATTGTTCCCATGGAACTACGAACTGCAGGTACTATGTGTGTAATATGACAATAAATTCACCAAATTACTATGTAATATATGCTAAAAAGATTGATACATAAGTGCTAGTTCTTACATACATATACAGACGGGTGACAAATTAAAGGAAAAACCAACATAAAGTGTCTTAGTAAGGTGTTGGGCCACCACGAGCCACCAGAACATCTTCAATGCGCCTTGGCATTGATTCTACCTCTAGTCTAGCATAGATTCTAGTCTCTGGAACTCTACTGGATGCACGGAGCATTTTTCATTCTTTGTCTAAAATGCAAATGTTGATTGCTGAACTAACCAAATTGTGTTCGCAACGAAACAGACCAAAGATAAAACTTACAATTAATTGTATTTCAAACTAATTTTGATTGAACCCAGGCCTTAAGAGGCCACAATATTGAAGTGACGTACATTTCTTACAGCCCACCGCAATGCTGACTGGCTGTGGCAGGCATGCTGGTCCCCCAAGGGCCCGGGGCCTGGCGGAAGCTGCAGATCAGCCATCGCCGCCAGCGTGAAAAAGACAGACGTCCGGCGACGCGGCCGTTCGGAGTACGCCTGAAATCTCGAGTACCCTTCAAGACCGCCCCGACCGCTGGGCCCGTAACCAAACTGTCACAATCGGAAGCCAGGGGTTCTGTTTTCAAGCGAAGGAAATTTGACAAAAGCAATAAGCGCTTATTCTGACATGTCGGATCTACATTTCGGCAGGCAGGGTGTGAAACGCACCTCGGTTTTCAGATGATTACGCGACGTTCCCGGGCTAAATGAAAATGAGCTTGTTCAGTAACACGGTAAGGGTCCTTATTGAAACCACATTTACGCGGATCCCCCGGCCTCGTCGGAGCCGAGAAACCCTGATCTCCGCAGGACGCCAAGGAAGCGAGAAATAAATGGAGCGTGCTTAGCCTCCAACCACTGAATATTAATCAGCATTTAATAAAAGGAAAATAAAGTGCACGCCACTCCAAATATTTTTTTTACATGACACTACCTTTAATTTTCGTTACGCTTGGACTTTTTTTTTTTTTTTTTTTTTTTTAAATAAACACTGAAATTTCAAGGACTGGACTGGAAAAATAAAACTGGGAAATGAAGCGGGAGGGAGCGCGTGCGGCACGGGTGACGGTCGTCATGGAAACGCTTCTCCCCGACCGTGCGTGTTTTGAGAGGCGCGGCGCGATTTGAGTCAACAGGACCGGTGTCCGTTTTGGGTCTCAGAGTGGAACACATGTCCCCCTTGTCCCGATGCGCGTGGGCGTGCACACTTTATGTTTAGTGACACGCATATCCCAGGTTTGTTACCATGGCATCCTTAAAATTTCAGAAAGGGGTCCCACAAGACCAATGATTTAAACAGTGAAAAATTATTTCCTTCCGTTTTGAAGCCATACCGGAGATGGTTTATGACTGATTGTCGTAGACTGTGTTTTTGCATACATTTTGATACCAAGAAGAAGTTTGGTTGAGCCAAACTTCAGCCCAATCAAACAATTCTTCAACAATTTGTTCAAGTAAAAATCATGGTTTGCCACCATACAAAGAATCAAAAACATACATATTAAAACTGCAAGAATATGGAAAAAGCATCCCTTTAAATTAGTTTTGACAATTGGTCCAGCCGGGCTGAACCGTTCTGACTGCGGTCTTTCAATGGTCAACCTGTAAAACACTGGCAAAGGTACATATGGGCAATAACATTCCTCTGCCTGACCACTGCTTCTGATTGGCACTGAGGATTCCAAGTAGCAGCTTTTCATTGGTTCAGAGGTCACCGGGCAGTCTCTAAACCAATCAGAAGAGTGTTTTTTGGCAGGGTCTCCACTGGTGAGGGCTTGGCAAAGGTGAGCCAACCCAGAGTAAACAAACCAAATAAAGCCAAATGTTTTTAAAAAACTCTCACCTGTTTATCTTTAAGAAAAAGTCCAGGTGAACCTTTTTTCTTTTTTGGCTGGACTGAAGGAAGCAGCAATTTATATAGTTTTCCCCCTTGCACATGGACTCTCACTCACTCCTTCATTCACTAAATTAGGGAAATGCTTAATATCAGCACCGTAATTCTTAATTCTGGTCTATTATGTACATTAAGCGCACGTACAGTTTAATAAATGGAACGAATCAGCCAAATGTCAAGAACGAGTATTAAATGAACAAGTGGGGTTCTCTGTTTGAATGCGTGAGATATTGATTTCCAGACAGCAGACATAACTCATGAAAAAAAGAAACTGAGGTCTCTGAGATTAATTATTTCACAGGAAATGTTACAGTTCGGCATTTGCGGCGTTCGGCTCTTGCACAGAATCTCTTCTGTTCCGAAATAGGGTCGCATTCAGCGAGTGTTTGTTTACCCTGCGAGCTGACACTGCAGCGTACGCAGAAGCCTGTTTTCAAAAGCTCAGCAACGAGGGCGTTTTTTTTATTCACGCTTTGAACTGCCTGCATGACAAGCTTAATGTGCAGGACAACGGGCATCTCCTGCCCAGGCCAGGGATTAGCCACACAGGCTGTGGCAGGACTTACACACATCTTACTAAAAGCCCACAGAGTCACTTCCAGATCCACTAACAAACTCTCAGACTGAGCCAAAGGCAGGCCTTCCTCTTACCTACTGCTACCATGGAGCTCAAAAATATTATGCCATAGAACTAATGTATTCCACTACAATAACAGCACAATTTTAAATGATTACTAATTTACGAATGTACTGATCTTCCCTAAAGCTTTTGGAATCTTTGTGCATTCTGTGCAATGGAAGATGTGTGTGTGTGTACTGTATACACACACCCACAGGAAATGGGCAGACTCTCACTCTCACTCTCACTGCAGAGTGGCGTAGACCGAGTGGCTCTCCAGGAGCAGGGTCGGAGGGGCCTGGGTGAGAGGACGGGGTCAAGGGTCAGAGGAGTGCGCGTGTACGCACAGGTAAAGGGTTACTCCGGTTACTTCCAGTAACTCACCACAGACAGGCCTCGTGGCTTCTTCAAAACCCTGGTGAGTCACACGTCCGTTTGTCCAGCAGACTGGACACGGTGTCTGCAGCGAAAGAGGGGCGCGTCCCCGCCACTGCGTCAACACAGCTAACCGAAAAAACAAGACAGCGGGTGGAAAAGGGGGCTGAACAGGAGAATAATAAACATGACAAATAAATACAATACATAAAAAAACAATAAATAATAAACGTACATAAGAAGCAGCTCTTTGAATTGTGACAAGCGACGGTTTACTGGCTTTTCAGAGGCACCTATTGCTCTCAAAAAATCCCAAACAAACACCAAACACTGTAACACAGCGTATACTCACACACAGCGTATACTCACACACAGCGTATACTCACACACAGATGTGACTCAAAAACAACGGAACACTGTGGTCGGGCTTGTACCTGCTCTCAAGTGAACTCCTTCCCCTTTCCAGTGTATTCTTTCACAAAGCATAACGACATCACTGGAAGCAGACCAAGGCCCACCACCTCACCATCATCATCTTCAAACACCAGCCAGGACAAAACAAAGGTTACCACAGCAACACCAGAATTCAGCCGTACCTGAAGCTGCAATGGACACTGTTTGACGTCAACTCTTATTCCAGGAAGATGTGTGGCCACAGTGGACAGTTAGTAACCTCTGTCCACTCCTTGTGATGCACACTCATATTTAAGCAGACACACACACATAGAGATTCATATTTCTCTCTCACAAACACACACACTCATCTTACTCTCTAATGCACACATAGGAATGGTTGAGCATGTACACTAGACATAGGTCCCTGCAGAAACAGCAATTCTCTAGCCCATCCCATGGCATACAGTTTGATGGCACCTGGCCCCTCATGTGACATATGGTTTGATGGCACCCGGCCAGCCGGCTGGTTGCCCAGCGGTAAGCCCAGCAGTAAGCTCATCACAGTGCGACGCGCAGCAACTCAGTCAGCAGACGGGCCGAAGGGGACGGCGAGTCCGCGGACAAATCTAATAAACTCGATTGAATTACCCCCGCTCTCCCCCTGTCCCAAATCACGCACACGCTGTTCGGATACAGCCTCTCAGGAAATTGGGCAGGACAATCTCCTCTGGCGTAACGTTAGACAGCAGAAGCCGGAGTCCCACAGGCCCGGGTGGGGGGGCTACGAGCTGCTCTGGCGAAACTGTGTCAGGTCCGAGTACAGGAGTGTCTGTCAGGGGGCTGGAGGGGTTCCTCTGGGTACCATACTCGGCACCCGTTTCGTTTTAACGGCTCACGCTGCCTGCGCCGGTTTGCAAAGCGATCCTTAAAAATAACGAGCCGGAGATTGAAAGAGGAAGGAAAGAAAAGGAGGACAAGAAACCGGAGGATGGGGGAGGGAAAGGGTGTAGTGTGCGTGTGTGTGTGTGTGTGTGTGTGTGTGTGTGTGTTTGTATGGGGGCACGACTCATGTAGCATCATATTAAAATCTCTGTTTGTGTTTCCTGTAGAAAAACAGTCAGCAAGTGT
This sequence comes from Synaphobranchus kaupii, assembly GCA_029718625.1. Classification (NCBI taxonomy): domain Eukaryota; kingdom Metazoa; phylum Chordata; class Actinopteri; order Anguilliformes; family Synaphobranchidae; genus Synaphobranchus; species Synaphobranchus kaupii. The sequence continues at coordinate 33,732,941 of CM056387.1, forward strand.
ACACGTGCCTTCTCTACCTCCTGTAACTCCACCAATGCAATGTGGACTTATCCAAATAAATTTATCCAAATGTCTTCATGCTAGTGCTGGAATGCAGTTCCTTTTTATTTTATCTTTTTATTTTATTTAAAAAAAAATTGTTCTGTAGTCCCCCCCCCCCCGTTTCTAATTTACTTCAGGCCAAGGAGATGCTCCCGGTACACAATCTCTACATGACCACATAACCAATGAGCATACAGCAAACTGGTATTTCTAGGCAACTGGTTTCCCATTCAAGTAGCAGGCTTTTATTTATATGTACATCAGGCCGGGATTTACATCATTTGCTTGCCTGCCAAGAGGACTGTCAAAGTTTGTTGTGCATGCACCTACAGTAATATTAAGCCTGTGAGTATTTAGCTGTGCTTTTTAGTTTGTTCTAAGCTTTTGGTTTGGCAAAAACTTTATTCATCTCATCAAAAACAAGACCCTAATAAATTGTTTTTTTTTTCCACTACAAAGGTTGTTCCCTCCAGTTGTTTTACAACACGCTTGTGCAATGTAATTAAAATTTAACATGCCATCTATTTACACAGCTGCACGTTTTACTGAAGCAATTTAAGCAGAGTGCTTTACTGACAGATAAAATGCCAATGTTACTCTCTGGGGATTTGAACCTGCAACCTCCCAGATACAAGTCACGTTGCATAACCACAACAACACATGCAACATGACCTCTTTCTTTGCCACTGGAGAACTGGCAGAATGACAAAATCTGTTAAAAAAACCCTCATAACCAGGCCAGCAGGGTCTGTCGTAATGGTTTTCCAAAATTACAGTTAAATATACTGTAGGTAGACAATAAAATCAAGGTAATCATGTAGTCTCAAATATTTAGAAATAAAATACATTTAAAAACTGGATGCAATTAGAAACATTAAAAAAAAAAAAAAAAACTGCAAACGAATGACCTGTTTGCCAAACAGCCACGTATTCAAGAACTGGCTTCACTTTTGCCACATATGGTAATAATTAACCATCAGAATATCCTTATGTGGGCTAATTGAATGCAGCCAGTCAACTAATGAATGAATTAATTAATTCAGCATATAAGCTATAGGGAATTACAACACTGCAGTACTTGTGATGAGGACATTGAAGCACAAATTGAGAGCCATCTGGCTAAGTCACTGTAAGCAGTTATGAAATAATGAATACCCTTGAATTATTATATAAACCTCATAGTTTCACACATTTTATTTATTCATATACTGTATCTTTGCACAACCTAATATGGACGTCCCTCAGTGAGAATATCGTGACTCACACAAGGAAATCCTGAGTCTAATGACTAAACTAGGGAAATGACTCAACTGCAGTCATCTTCAGCAAAAAGCAGGCTAGGAAAACAGGTAACCAGCAAAGGGTAGAAAACCTGAATGTTTGTTTGCTCTGCTGCAAGACAGAAACAGTCCCTTTTTTGTGGGGGGGGGGGGGGGGGGGGGGGGGGGGGGGGGGGGGGGTGTCACTGAATCCAGATCCAGGAAAGATAGAATAGTCGAATGGATAGAATCACTCGTCCATTAGCGAGGCATTTCCACGCTCCTCAGAGAGAAATGAGCCTTTTCATTGGGACGACAAAACCTGACGGGTGGGGAGAGGGGGCTCCTGGGAAAGAACAGCGCTAGTTAGGTGTGCAGGTGTACCGGGATAATGCACGCCGGTAGGTTGTACTGGGACAATGCATGCCGGGCAGGTGTACCGGGATAAGCACGCTGGGCAGGTGTACCGGGATAATGCACGCCGGGCAGGTGTACCGGGATAATGCATGCCGGGCAGGTGTACCGGGGATAATGCACTCCGGGCAGGTGTACCGGGATAATGCATGCCGGGCAGGTGTACCGGGATAATGCACGCTGGGCAGGTGTACTGGGATAATGCATGCCGGGCAGGTGTACTGGGATAATGCATGCCGGGCAGGT
>CM056387.1:33735401-33765401 GCA_029718625.1 Synaphobranchus kaupii
AATGCATGCCGGGCAGGTGTACTGGGATAATGCATGCCGGGCAGGTGTACCGGGATAATGCACGCCGGGCAGGTGTACTGGGATAATGCACTCCGGGCAGGTGTACCGGGATAATGCACGCTGGGCAGGTGTACCGGGATATTGCACGCTGGGCAGGTGTACCGGGATAATGCACGTTGTGCAGGTGTACCGGGATATTGCACGCCGTGGCCTGGTTTCCATCCATCCCACCCCAACACGTTTTTATTGCGCGGTGTGACCAATCATGCCGGCGTACATCTCAGCTTACTGGGCGGGAGTCTCTCTCTCCCGCTGAGCTCATATGTGGAATAGGACCTTTTCTGGCCTGGCTAACAGCCACCTCCAAAGTGCCTGTTTGTAAATAAGGAAATGCGTGGGATCCTTTTGCCTAATTTGTGACGGCACCAAGATGGTCCTGGCTAATGATGCTGATAAAATGATAAGATGCTGATAAAGGCAAAAAGTTTGTGTTTGTCGCATGAAAAGGTGATTGTACGTGAGGAAGACGTGCTAACAGGCTCTGTTCATTAGCAGGCATATAATGAAGAGAGACACAATGGAATTGTACACATGAAAATGCACACGCTTCGGGGGGTGGGGGGTGGGACTTTAGGGACTCACACGTATAAATCCCCCACAAGGCCGGGGTTCAATTCACCACCATGGCGGCTTCTGTTTGTGATCCCTTTTCGGCTGATCCCATCCCTTTCCTCCTATCTGTATAAAGAAGAAAAAAACACTTAAGGAGAGCTGGCTGTCTGCTGTCCTTTTAAAAAAGGGAGAAAAAATGGACTTGTCTGTAATTATGCTGTGTTAAAATAGTTCATATTTTATTATGACATTTCTCCCTCTCCAGTTTTATCAACGCACGCGCGCGCACGCAGACAGGCACACACGCGCGCACACACACACACAGACACACACAAGTTATTGTTTTTGTGATATGTGATGTTTTTATCAACAACATACAAAATTGCCTGTGACAACAGGCAATACAATAATCTAATCTATTCTGCTCAAATCTAATGTACATAAAATAAATTTAATCTATTCCACAAAACTCTAATGCAAATAAAATAAATCAAATTTATTCTACTCGTATCTAATGTAAATTAAATAAATCTGATCTATTCTGCTCAAATCTGATGTAGGGTAAGTAAGTATTTGCGCTCGACTTGGACCTGGGGAGAACCCAATATCAGACTGTATATGGGATTGGGTAACATACCATCAGCCAGGGTAAGTTTATTTCGGAAACACCTCCCGCTTAATTCTTAACTATATCCGAGGTGGAGTCAATACCAGGACAGACTACACGACCTCTATCTTCATTTTAAACTCCCCTCCATCTGCTTCCAGATGAATAACATCGGCTGGCACTGTGGGCAAAGGATTTCCAGTTTTCTGATCATTATTGGAAAATGTCTGTCTCGAGAATGAGGAGTTCTTTCTCAGGTGTATTCATCTGCGGGCTGAGAGAATGAGTAACCCTTGAGCAAACAGGTCCGTTACGCCACTGCGATGCTCGCAGCGAGGTTTTAAGGAAGTGGCTTACTGCAACGTGTCCAGTCCCGAGCCAGCTAGACACAGGAAGTTATGCTTGGCAGGCTTGCTTTTGTCACCACCGAAAGAAAATAGCACGGGCTGGGCGGAGGGCGTCCTGACTGTGGGCAGTGAGGGATGACATCATCAGGAATTATGACATCATCATCAGCAGTTAATTTGAGCCTCCTTTGTGGCTCTAGTCATGGCCCAGCCCGTGTAGCCGGGCCAATAAGCATATCAGAACATCAATGTCCGAAGATCGAGATCTCCACCTCGCCTATCAAAATAACAAGACGGACAGGCAGTGCCTTGTCAGTGTTGCTATGACTTAATTTTAGCAGCCCGCCAGTTGATCACTGCAGCGATTATGCGGATTGTTTTTGTACCAGGGCTATTAGCGGTGACCGGTGAGCAGGTGGGACGGACGGTAGGGCCTGCCCAGAGGAGATTTGCAGGGGTACGGCACACACAGTTCTGGGATTCCCAAAAAGCACTCGCATTCACAAAGACGACATTCACACTGAGAGACAAACAACTTAATGGCGCCTGAAGTAATGAACCATGAACTCAAACAAATTCTGGAAACCTTTAAAATCCATGGCCCTTCAGTCCATTAGGGACTTTATTCGCCATTTAACACAAATTACTAGGACCACTAAGAACACCACCACTAGCATCACTATTACAAACCATTACCACTAATACAGTATTTACAAATGAATATTTTCTGAAGCAATGTTGATGGTGGCAACTATGGAGATTATTGTCTCTCTAATAATAAAACTATTCTCTAATAATACAAACCCCAATTCCAAAAAGGTTGGGACAGTATGTACAATGCACATAAAAGCCGAAAGCAGTGATTTGTAAATTATCTTATACATATATTTAATTGAAAAAAGTACAAAGTAAATATATTTAATGTTTTACCTTATGAACTTTATTGATTTTTGTAAATATACGCTAATTCTGAATTTGATGCTGGCAACACGTTCCAAAAAAGTTTGTACAAGCGCAAAAAAAAGATTTGGAACTTCAAAAAACACCTGTTTGGAACATTCCACAGGTAAACAGGTGATACTATTATGACTGGGCATAAAAGGATATCAAAAGACTCGCATGAATGGATCGCTATGGGAATTGTGGGGTGGGACTAGATTAAACTGTAAATTACACAGGAATAGTATGGAACCCATTGTTGGCTAAATGGCTGTAAATCATCAAGGGTCTGAGGTATCAAACAAGCCTTAAACCATCACTCTACTGCCAGATATGCAGTAGATATGGATGGATCACTTGAAGTGTTGTTTCTCCTGACTCACTTTACTATTGAACTCTATGGAAAAATAAGTCAGGAGAAACAACCCTTCAAGTGATCCATCCATATCTACTGTATATCTGGTTTGAGGCTCGTTTGATACCGCAGACCCTTGTCATCGTAGCATCACCTGTTTACCTGTGGAGTGTTCCAAACGGGTGTTTTTTTGAACTTCCAAATCTTTTGTTTGTCCCGTCCCACCTTTTTTGGAACGTGTTGCCGGCATCAAATTTGTAATTAGCGTATATTTACCAAAATCAATAAAGTTGATGAGGTAAAACAGGAAATGTCTTTTCTTTGTACCGTTTTCAATTAAAAATATGTAAAAGAGAATTTACAAACCACTGCTTTCTGCTTTTATGTGCATTTTACATACTGTCCAAACTTTTTTGGAATTGGGGTTTGTAATACTCTCTAATAATAATAATAATTTTCTCAATAAAACCACTCCAGTTTAGCTTCTCCCCATCTCCCCAAGGCCCAATGAAGATTTCACCTTGTCAGGAGGGATCTGTGATTGGTGCAGCTCTATCACAAGGTTAACTGCAGTTTCACACCTGTAGATATCCTATCAACGAGAGACCATTGACAGACGATCTACACTACTATTTAGCTGGGACAGATAAGGAGTAGATAACGCTGTCCCTGATTTTCTTTTTCTTTAAGGAAGGGAGGATGGGGAAGTGAATAATAGAAAAAGTGTGACTACTACTGTATGAAGGTGAAGGACAAAACCATTTGGCAAAGCACTGCCCCTTTCGGCACAGCACCTTGCCAGAAATGTAATAGGGCAAAGGTTCAGCGCGCTACTATAGGTCACCGACTCTCTGCCCTAAAGAGTTTTTATAGATCATAAAATTATGACCCATTTCAGCTTCCAATCCATAGACTAACATTTCCTTATGCTACAGCTATAATGCCCCGATACACCCATATGCCCTCGTGTTACAGCTATAATGCCTCCATAGAGCAACATGTCCATGTGCTACAGCTATAATGCCTCCATAGACCAGCATACAGCAATATTTCCTCCATAGCACACACATCCTTGTGCAACAGTTATAATGCCTGCAGTCTGGAGCAAATGACAACATAGGCATTTGTTTATTCTGCAAGTACAGGTTAATTCTGTACTATACAACAATCTACTCTGTTTTATATTGCAGACTATACTATAGACTGCTATATAAAATATATGTATTTTATTAATATCAAATTATTCTGTATAGATTAGCAAAGGTAACTATTATTTGCCCCTATCATGTGCAGTATTAAATGACATGAATCAATAACTGACATTAGGCTATGTTATTATAATATCACTAACCTCCCTTGATAAAGGAATGTAGCAACAACATGAAAATACCATAAAAGTGGTTATAATTCCATAATATCTTTCAGTTGATAATTATTTGAGAGCTTGAGTCCTCTGTTCAATTTGGGACATTTATTCAATATTCAACAATACATTCTATTCCATATGTTTATCATTAGAAATATGGAAATTGTAATATTTCCAAATGTATGGATTTTTCTAAGATAAAGCACTGACGTGCAGTGCCTTTGTAATTCATGGTCCTTCAGCTGACGAGAGACTCTTATCAGAGGTGTGAATGTTCCACTGACTCACTCGGCAGTGGGGGAGGCTGCTGTTATTTTAAATGGTGTTTACACAGCGGTATCTTCAGCCAGGAATACACTGTTCAATATCAGCACCTGTATATCCGTCTGCGGATCAGCACCAGTTATTTATTTATTTGTTTTTTGTGAATATCAGCGCGAGCTCAGGTCGTTTGGTGAGTCAGCTCGCATAAGGGCTCCTGGTCCGAGTGAGTTTGTTTTTTTTTGCATGACAACCTTCTGACAAGGGCTGTCATTGGCCAAAGGAGGGCTGCCATTGGCCGAGGGAAGACGGACACTCGACAAGGCAATGGTGTTTCAGCTGTTTCTAGTGAAAGGCTTCCTGTGAAAACACAACGTTCAAATGTCTGTCTGGAGACCCTGTCATGAACAAAACACACACCGTTCCTCTCCTGCTGCTCTTACTAAATATGGTCATAAAATAAGTAATATTACTTGCAGAATATTAAACACGACAGACTGGCAGTACCTACGTTCGACATCACGAGGGGTGACGTTTTTACATTCCGAGTGTTGATTTCAACACTTGCCGAGGGTGTCAGCCCGAAACCCAACAATCCGTCTGGGAGAAATCGCAGTCACGGTACATGGTTCGCATGTACTAAGTCGGCGGTCCAAAGCGACTTACAAGGCAAGCAACAAGCGCAAATAATCTAAGAAACTATAAGAACAAGGACAAAGTAGATAGGAACGCTGCAGATATTCAGAGCTGAGCACTCTATCCACTCAACTATCCAGGTGACATAGTAAGAGTATGGATGTATGAAGTGGGATGCGTGCAGTATTGCCAGCTCATGGGTGTGACCTGTTATAAACAGGTGTGGCTTTACGTCCATGTGGAATATAATTCTCCCTCTGTACACATGGTGCCTCATTACAGAACAGCAACTTACACAGCTGGACATACTGAAGCAGTTCAGTATCTTGCTCAATTCTCCCCCTCAATCGAACCTGCAACAGTCACCAACCTTTAGGTTCCTTGCTGACTATACTACACTCCCGCTATACTATACAACTCTCTCCATCCCCTGACGCTGTTCAAGTCAGAGATCACCTCCCACAAGCAGGAAAACTGACTCCAGGCACCTCTAGAGCTTAGACCAGAGCTTAGACTCGTCGAGCTCAATCTGACATCGTCAGTCGTTTGTTAAAGGTGAGCCTTTCAGGTAAGACCGCTCTGCTATTTCCCCACACAAAAGGTTCAACGACGTAAATAATCTTTTGAATCCTGTGAAAACTCACACGGCCGTGACTAAAACAATGCGGACCGACTCTGCCTGCGAACAGGAGCCCATAAATCTAAGTTCTGCGTCTGATGTTAACGGCGCCTCTCTGAAGCCGAGCCGGCTCAGCGCTCTAACGTATTTCGGCGACCGTGTGGGAATCGACGGCTGTTGCGCGGCGGTCGGCGAGGACGTGTGAGAAAGCGGCGGGGAGATCGGGGCAGCGCTGCTCTCGGTAGCTGTCGAGGACGCGATAAGTCCCGCTTAAACTCTGCCCAGCGGGGAAAGCGGCGAGCAAAACAGCCGGAAACATCCGGGTGCTCTGATCCGGTCAGGCGAGCCCGGCGGACTCCAGCGGTTCTGAACCAGTCAGGTGAGCGTCTGGTCCAATCCCATCCACCAATCACGTACCCCTCCTTCCCCAACCCCCCCCCCCCCTTGCAGCCCCTCCATCCCACCAGGGGGTCACCATTTAGGCACCTTCCTTTCCTGAACCCCACATCGCTACAGGACTCGTGCAACTCCAAGCCCAATTAGGCGACAAGGGGGAAAAAACATTGTTTGGATTTGTTAACACTAAGAAACATGCTCTTTAATATTAAAACACACGATGCACTCACAGAGACAATCCAAAGGGACCATTGCGGCAGCCCGTGATGCGTCTTAGACACCTTATCCGGACAGGTCTGTCACTCATATAACATGTTCAGAATAAGAATATATTTGTGAACAAGAAGAACGGTTAATTGTGCTTAAATCATGAATGATGTTTAAATGAGTCCGCACCCCTCCGTCTCTCTGTCCTGCCCTGGATGTTGGCAGTACTAAGGGAAAGTGTCAGACAGGTGTAAAGTCGGTTCTCGCCAAAGCGCCCCCCCCCTTCCCCCTTCCCCCTTCCCCTGCCGCACCCCCCTTTTCCTCCCTCCCTCAGATTTATCGCCACAGTCGCCCGGCGGGGGAATTCCTCTCGCCCTTTCCTGGGGACTGGGCCAGGTAAATCAAACATGACCCCCACGGCTTCTCCCAGCATGCACTGCAGCCGCCTGTCCTCAGGTTGCCACGGTCACCGCTTTCATGAGGAGGACCCCCGCACCCCGGGCTAGCCCAAAAGGGGATCTGAAGGTGCTCTGAAATAACCGCAGTGGGGTGTGCGTTAGGGGGGGGGGGGGGGGGGGATTGGGTGCACAGCTGAGGGCTAGGTCTGAAGGTGAGGGGTGAGGGAGGGTTAGAGGGTGGCGGCAGGGGTAAGAGGGTGCACACGCTGTCAGGGCAGATTTATGGGTCTCTAAGAGGGCCCTGCCCACTCACAGCGGAGGGGACGGCAGAGCTTCGCTAATGGTCTTCACTCTGCTACTAAACCGGCACAGGTGGCCTTCAACCCCCCACCTCCACCCCTAAAAACTACCCCAGTTCTCACACACATTCACACGCACCCCACCCCCCACTCCAATCACCTGCCCTGCTCTGGCTCGAGTGGGGTCAGGGGTCAGGCAAATAAGCCTGCAAATAAGCCTGCCTAAGTTCAGGGAGAAGGGGGGGGGTTAACCTTTAGAGAGGACGGGGATATTATCTGAACCAGTCCTCCTCCTCCTCTACATTCGTGTAACTGCAATGGATGCTTCCTGAGACGCGCGCACCCCCAGCCCCTTTTGAGCAGCAGCGCGAGTCCTGGGTTTTCTACTTTTACGCCATCCACAGGTAATGCAGGGCATACGCCACCCGGGACAGTTTTCACACGGTCCATTGTGGAAACATCTGACACGCACACGGCAAAAGAAAAAAACTTCCCGTTCAATCCCGTCGCCGCGGAATGCGGGACAGGGCGGAGGGACGTGATTTAGCGGTTTGCTCCCAACGTTTGCCCCCGGAATTTTTAACGCGGCGGCTCGAAATCCAGCTGAGAAGTTTCCCAAGGCTGGCTGCTGCTGCTGCCCCCCCCCCCCCCCCCCACCCCACGAGTCCGGGCCAGCAGCCAATCATCAGCTGAGCCCCAAAATCGCTTCCCTGATGATGCCTACAGGTGAAGCCCCTCCCTCTAAACCTGCGCCACAGGTGCCAGTGTGACCGCGGAGTTTAAGAGAACCTCAAAATGGGAGGAGTCATCACGCCTGTGGCACACTGAGTGGGCCAATTCTGGCGTGGACAGAAAATACTTATTTGATTGGGTTATTTGGTCAGTGACTGACAGCGCAGTGACTTCTGCCCATTTTAGGGGTGCATAGGAAAGGGGCTTTTACATAATATGTACATATATTTTAAATATATGTTTTAATCTGTAAAGGTTGCATTAAAACATCATGTAAAGACACAGATGCACAAGTGCTTGTGTGCAACAAAGACACAAGGAACTGAACTCCACTGACCTTGAGCAACGAAAAGGCGGCAGGGAGTTATTCAATTAAACCCCAACTGTGACTTGTCCTGATAAGTGGAAATACATATTCTTCTGCTCTTACTAACGAGCACATTTCATTAAGTTTGGAAGATCATTCTACAGCAGAAACTCAGAAATAAATTAATGAAAGTTGTTTGAAATACCAAATGTTTCATGTCTGAAAGTGGCGTCAGAAAGTACCAAATTTTTTTTTTTCTTATTTTTCCATTGTCAGGAATCAATGCATTTCAGTAATATTTTTTAGTACACTAGAAGGTTAACACTTGATAGTTAAACCAGTGGTTTACAAGAAGAAGACTTTAACATTCATATTTAATTTATTCAACCCACTATTTAGCTTATTATAAAGGAAAAATACATAGAAAAGTGTATTGTGTCTGTCAGAAAAGTAGGATCACACAATTGGAAACGTTCTGTTTGTCTCATGCATGTTGAGGGGGTGTGCAGCAAATTGGGGACTATCTGAATATATTCTAAGCTTTAGCCATATGTTGCGGCCATAACTTCAGACGTTTTTGGCATCATTAGACAATTTGACGTATGTGTAGGTGTAGTTTTAAGCACTTTCCCACCAAAGGAAAACAAATCCCATCTTAGTTACACTACACCTACGTCAGGTATGTGTGTGTGTGTGCGTGTGCGCGCGCGCGCGAGAGAGAGAGAGAGAGAGAGAGAGAGAGAGAGAGAGAGAGAGAGAGAGAGAGAGAGACTGTGTCAAGTGTGAGAGTACATGTGTATTTTCATTTGCATGTTCACAGTCGTAAGCAATGCGTAAACAGTTACACATTAATTATTTGGCATAACAAAAACTCACGTATTACTGCGTCAGTTACAACTGAATTCGATACTCCGAATATTTGTGGAGAGGTCACACTACCAGAGCACCCTGCAGAATTAAACGCAAATTTCAAGTTGGTGTTACATAATATGTAACATACACGTTGTGTCTGTTGCCTACTGACGTTCAATAACGACACCGGCTGCTAGAACATTCTGTTGATAGAAACATTTTGTTGATATAGTTATGCGTTTAAAGCATACCCATCTTAAATAAGCAAACGCAGGGTAAATAAACGGCCAGTTGTGGGCATACAGGAATTAAGGCGCCTATTTTAAGTACTATAGGGCGCTAATTAAGCCTGATGGCAGATAGTATTGCTGACCAGTCCTGTTTTTGTGGGTTGAACAAATACAAACAAACAAGTTTACAAGGTCCAGAAGTCTGTGTTGGCTACGCCTTCAAGCGACTTTCAGTAACGAGAGAGAGAGAGAGAGAGAGAGAGAGAGAGAGAGAGAGAGAGAGAGAGAGAGCCATCTGTAAACTATTAGATGCGAGACTTCAGGTAGCCGAGGAGAGCACACATGCTGCCTACATTATCCCGAAAATCACATTTCCACAACATTACTAACCCAAATAAACAGTTTCATGAAACACATTAGAGAGAGACTGCAAAAACATAGAAGCCGCTCAGGTAATGTGAAGCTGGGGTCTTCGGTGTCGAACGGATTGAAGGGGCCATCTATAGAACAGGACTCCCTTCAAGTACTGCGCAACACGAACCAGTCCGTGCATATTTTCTTATGCAATACATTCTGTCACACAACTCATTGCATATTGATTATTATAGGGTGTTTTCGTTGTATAAGCTATTAAGCTATGTACTCAATATTTACGAGTAGCTAGCCTACACATTACGGTGTCATTTGTTTGGATAGCCTGTCAGATTGGAAAGACAATACATTTTAAGGATTTGGGGGAAAATACATATTTCAAACTACTTTCAGTTATCACAAGTTTACGTTTCGTTTGAGCCAACCATGCCAAAGGTTAAGCATGCTTTGTCGACAAATTCATAGCTATAAAAATCATCAATAATAATACAAATAATAATAATTCCTTTGAAGACGTTTTACAAAATGTTACAGAAATGAATGGTTTTGAACTGTGTATATGATTATTATTATTATGTGTTTTTAATTCAGTTGTAGTATCACATTTTTAATATCCATATTAGTGACAGGGAAATCTGTGGTAACAATGCTTGCCATTGTCACCTTGCTAACAAGTTCTGGAGAGCGCCCAGCAAAAGAACGGCGCAAAGCCTGTTGGCGACACTTTTGTTTCATTCTGCCTGTAATCAATTACTTACGTCTACAGTACACCTTCACTTTCGACAGCCATGAGCTGTTTTGATAATAAATCAGAAATCACTTAAGCTGTCTCAAGATATTAGAAAAAAATATGCAGAAAACTCAAGGACCATGTTTTTTTTTCATTCTTCTTTATTTAAGGAATATGTTTTAACGAATGCATTCCAGGTTCTCGCTGCTCCCAGCTCTTCCAATATTTAACAGAAATAGATCTAAAAATGTTTTATACACAGTAATTATTATTCAATTTAGCTTATTGTTAATAATAATAATAATAATAATAATAATAATAATAATAATAATAATAATAATAATAATCCGCATTTTGAGATTCGTTATGGAAAGTTAAGGCCAGTCCGACAGAACTTTGAACGTTATTTAGACGCAGAAGGCAAACGGTAAACACAAACAGTAATTTCCAGAATATCACATTCCCAGACTTAAATGGTCACCAGGGAAATTCCGAAAGAGCATTTTAAAAACGCTATATGTCTATCTGAGTCTGGAATTTCGTTTCATGTCATCTTGAATACTTTCATGCTCATTTTATTTCTGTGTGACCCATACCATTGTTCAAAGTATATTTGGATCCCTGATCTCATAGCAATGTAGCCTAGCCTGCATGATTATTGTCGGTCTGTAGGCTCGAGCGTGCTTCATCATAGCAGCGTAACAGACCGAAAGGGAGAAAACATCGCTCTGGTCAGGTAGAACATCCATCGTGTTTTGATATGAGCAATTTCGCATTGATTGCCACAAGCTTCTTTTGATTTATGAGCCGAGAGTTAGTAGTAGCGTACTTGTTTGAGTGCAGCGTAGGGGTTCCTCACTATAACAGACCATGCAGGCCTGGGGCCTCGTCCTATAGACAACTGATAGGGTTTAAAAAAATATATAATAATAAAAATAAATAAATAAATAAATATATATATATATAATCTTTTTAAATAAACAACGCCATATAGAAAGCATGTTGTTTTCAGAATTGGCGTTATCAATGGGCAACATTTACGACAATTTAAAAACTAAGTAGGCTATTAAGTGTTTTGTGTATTTGAACAAGAGCTAAGTTTTTACTGTGTCTCTAGTTTTTATTTAGCCCTACATTATTAATTAGCTTCGAAATTATTAGACATTTCTGCGAAGAAAAAATGTGCTTTCTTCTGGGATTCTTTTTCCTTCTGTTTAGAATATGCTACAGTCTGGGTTTGCGTTATAACAGAGACACATTTGCATTTAATCCATGACGTGCCACGTTCATTTATAGATAAGGTTTGATTCATACTGAATGGCAAAATGGGATTATCGTTAAACCAGAGCATATTGCTGCTTTATAACTCAATATTGATTTGAGTATGCAAAGCAACATGAGTATTATTATCAGCGATTAAATCAGACAAACCACCTCGTCCCAAGTCACATCAGCAGTTAGCCTATTCGGGGCCTCAAAACCTTTCTTGGAGCCTACTTCGTGATTCGTTTTAGAGTTCCTGGACCGTTGTCGCCCCCTATCGGGAGAATAGTGGACCTGACTGAGGCAACGTTCAGGCACTCGCTGTTACTTATCGTCCCTTATCGAATGATTACGCTCCAAAGAAAACAGGTGTCCGTATCACTTTGCACTCTTAAACAAACACAATACAGATGGTACACGGTTGGCTATAAGCTACATAGCTCAAACGTAGTAAATCACAAAGCCGCACTGAACACTGGACAGCGGCTACAATAAAAAGCCGCAAAGTGCATTTGAGCAACAGAATGTTTACGAATTAGGTGTAGTCTACACGTGCACCTTGTGCCGCTCCAATGGAATATATGAACTTGTAGGCTATACAATTTTGCAAAATATAACTTTCTTACCACAATAGACCGATTGAAATTACATAAATTTAGAACAGGAGTAGTATGATGACATACAGGTAGTATTGATTGATATCACCAAAAATTAATCGCCTACATGTAAAAATAATAGCCAAATTTGAAATTATAATTTTACCCATTATTCTAACTATCTTAAAATGCATTTTCCCCCAGTACTCCTGCTGCAGCTTGTAATCATTTTATTCACATTAACACTGTGAATCTGAGAAGATTCACTTTGACCTATTAGCCAACAGCGTTCCAAGCAAAGGAAAAAAATAAATAAACTGCAATATAACTTATCGGTATGTGCATATGGCGGATGATTATAAATGATAAGTGTAGACTGAGAACTACATCAAAACATATGGAAATCTGAATGTTGCTAAAATAGCTTGCGTATGTAAAATGCACAACTTCCATAAACTGTTGCCAGTAATGTAACCTAATCTTGTTCTCTAAAATACAGAAAAGAATGATACAACTAATATGGATAAACTAAAATACACATAAAACTCGTATGACACTACTCGTTATAATCATTTTAACAGATCCAGCTAATATGCTTATCTGATACATAGCCTACATTTTAAAGTGCTTCTCGGGCCCTTGTTAGCTGTGGTAAGGCGTGGAGAGAAGGATCAAGTTCTGTCTCCGCCCAATAAAGCTTTCACCCAATCGCCTTGTCTCTGTCGTTCTTCTCTTCGCTACTTATAAAGTCGGGCGACAGGAGCGCTTAAAACTCTCTGGCAACTTGGAAATACAACAGTAGCGGGGATTCGCTCTAACTTTCTGTGTGCGAGAGTCAACAAATTGCTTCGACAGCAGCCAGAGCCGCGCGCGCTGCCTGCAAATCTGCAGCGTATATTGCGCTTTACTCTTTGCTATCTATAACTGGCGTTTTGAATTCATATCACTTAAAAGTGTCAGAGAACTTTTAAAACATTTTGATAGCTTTGTTTTTTTTTGGAAAACATAGCTAAAGCCTGCGATTATAGATTTGCATATGATAATTTTTTTCTCATTTGTTCCTTTTTTTTTGCATTATCCTTGAAGAACGGGGGGAATTTCTTTCAAGCCACGTCAAGCGATTTTTTTTTAGCATTTCTTTAATTCTTAACTTTATTTCACCTGAAATTGTTCATCTAAAGGTTTCGCATGAATCTACTCGATCCGTTTCTGAAAATGACAGACGAGCAAGATAAGTGTCTCTCTGACGCCCCGAGCCCGAGCATGTCAGAGGATTCTGCAGAGTCTCCTTGCCCGTCCGGATCTGGGTCCGACACCGAGAACACAAGACCGTCCGAGAACGGTCTGATGGGAACCGACGGTGCGCTCGGTGACTTCAAGAAGGACGAAGAGGACAAATTCCCCGTCTGCATACGGGATGCGGTCTCCCAAGTGTTGAAAGGCTACGACTGGACCCTGGTGCCCATGCCAGTCAGAGTGAACGGATCAAGCAAGAACAAGCCCCACGTCAAGAGACCCATGAACGCCTTCATGGTATGGGCGCAAGCTGCCCGTAGGAAGTTGGCAGATCAGTATCCACATCTTCACAACGCGGAGCTCAGCAAAACTCTAGGGAAACTCTGGAGGTACGTCTCTGTCCCCTCTTATCCTAGCTGTCTGACAGCGCCTGCAGTTGTGAATTTCGGGGCAGGACGAACATGAAATTAATTGCAGCGTCCTGTTCCGTGCACAAACCCGAACGCGCAATGGAGTAGCAGACCAACCGCGTTAGTGAAATGGTTTTATGAAGTAGCAAGAAAGCACAGGAGAGTAAATTAGCTACCGTTTAAGTTCCGTGAAATGTCTTCTACTTTACCATGCTGTGCATACATAGCCTTAAACGAGTCTAACAAGACTATTGTGGAGCAATTATTTTCAGCTATTTTATTTTTGGCACAATAATGCAGCAGTGATTGGAGTTCCTCTCCACATTTAGAAATCATATTACACGTGATTCGAATTTTAATGCTGATGTTTCAAGAGTTTCTAAATCGCCCGCATGTTTACAATTTTTTTTGTATTCGTTTCAGATTGCTCAACGAAGGAGAAAAACGTCCTTTCGTGGAGGAGGCCGAGCGTCTGAGGGTGCAACACAAGAAAGACCACCCCGACTACAAGTACCAGCCCCGCCGCAGAAAATCCGTGAAAAACGGGCAGAGCGAACCGGAGGAAAACGAGCAGACCCACATCTCCCCGAACGCCATTTTCAAGGCTCTGCAACAGGCCGACTCTCCCGCCTCCAGTATGGGCGAGGTGCACTCACCCGGAGAACATTCAGGTACGGAGACATTTCAGGTTGCAACTCCAGTATTTTCACTCGTTCAGGTCTGCTTCGAGTAGCTACAAACGTGCGCAATACACTGTCCGCGCACGAGGCTGTAGGCAAAAAGAGCGCATGCGATGATTATATTAGACGCATTCCATAACAGTGTGTGTGTGTGTGTGTGTGTGTGTGTGTGTGTGTGTGTGTGTGTGTGTGTGTGTGTGTATCCTATATATATATATATATATATATATATATATATATATATATATATATAGTGTGTGTGTGTGTGTGTGTGTGTGTAATGTGTATATATGAAACACTTACCTACTTTGAAGGGCTTTTGAACAATGCCGCCCAGGTACCGGTTAATCATTAAGGATTTTACTTGCCATAATGCAAATATACCACCTGTCTTTACTTTGCAAACTTATCTCTCCCTTATGAAAACCTCTCTCTCGTGAACATTATATTATGGCACAATTCCCTGCTAGAGGGAAACTCATAAAACTTATCTTTGCCTTCCTAATTTCAAAGAATATCTTTATTAGCTCTGCATTTGCGTCAATTACGCCATATCTGTACTCTGCTTAACTCTTCCTTTCTATTCTGGCCTCTCGACAGGTCAATCCCAGGGTCCACCCACCCCTCCCACTACCCCCAAAACCGAGGTGCCCACTGGCAAAGCAGAACTGAAGCGTGAGGGGCGCCCCCTTCCGGAGGGCACCGGCCGACAGCTCAACATCGATTTCCGGGACGTGGACATCGGCGAGCTGAGCAGCGACGTCATCTCCAACATCGAGGCCTTCGACGTCAACGAGTTTGACCAGTACCTGCCGCCCCACGGCCACCCGGGGGCTCCCGTGCCCGGCCAGGCCCACGCGCAGGGCGGGCAGGTGGGCTACGCGGGCGGCTACGGCGGCGGGGTCGCCCAGGCGGCGGGCGCCGGCGGGCACGGCGGCTGGATGCCCAAACAGCAGCAGCAGCAGCAGCCCCAGCAGCAGACCCTCACCGCGCTGGGAGGAGGGGACCAGGGCCCGGGGCCACAGAGGCCCACGCACATCAAGACCGAGCAGCTGAGTCCGAGCCATTACAGCGAGCAGCAGAGCTCCCCCCAGCCAATCAGCTACGGCTCCTTCAGCCTGCAGCACTACACCGCCTCCTCCTACCCCAGTATCACGCGCGGCGGCGGGGGGCGGCGCCCAGTACGACTACTCCGACCACCAGGGCGGCGCCGGCTCCTACTACGGCCACACGGGCAGCCAGGGCTCCGGCCTCTACTCCAGCTTCGCCTACATGGGCCCCAGCCAGAGGCCTATGTACAGCCCCATCGCCGACAACACGGGGGTGTCCTCCGTCCCCCAAACCACCCACAGCCCACAGCACTGGGAGCAGCAGCCCGTGTACACCCAGCTGTCCCGGCCCTGAAGGGGTACCCCCCCCCCCCCCCGCCGTACCCCGACTCCCGCCCTGACAGAATAGACTTTTCCCACAGAACAATCTCACCCCCGAGAGACTCTTTACACCCGGCGCATCACCCGTTCCACAAACCTTGCCATCCTGCACAAGAAAAAAAACAAAACAAAGTGACCCGCTGGACTTTGAAACGTAGTGAAAATATCCGAATGGCTCACACCGGTGCCTTCTCTGTGCTTCAGAATTGTGATTATATTTTTTTAGATATGATTCAAGAGAAAAAAAAAAAAAGTACCTTTGAACAGAAGAATCCTCTGTGAGGACGTACAAGTTATGAATATTTTAGTATGTACTGTGTATGTATGATTTATGACTTTTTTTTTGTTGATATTTTGGGGGATATTTACATATTTGTAGAAAAAAAAAAGGCTCTTATTTTTTTTTTTTCCTAAATCATCAGTTAGCGAAGTCCTCTATGGCCATATTTCTGTCTGATGTATTTTTGTACAGTGGCATTGGTAAATATTTCTCTCCTTTCAATCTGCCTTCATGTGATGTAGAGATGCTTTCTGTACGTCTTTTATCAAAAATGGTACGGAATGGAGAAATGGTAGAGTGAAATAGTTCTGAGTTTACCCGCTTTCTTTAATTTAAACTACAAAAAGGGCCCGGATATTGTTTAGTTTTCGTACGGTACGGTGGGCCAGGAGATCACCAGGAAGGGTTTTTTTAGGGATGGAGGGAGGGGGGGGGGGACTGGGTATTTTTTTAATTTTTAAAAAATTATTTTACATTCCAGGACTACCAATATAGTAGAGTTCCGCTTTTGCTTGGTAGAACACACAATACAGCCTTTGTGCCATCAGTGCCTATAGTGTCAATTTGACGTGTCGGAAACTACACGCGCGACAACACCGCCAGCACCGCCAGCACCGCACAGCGTTAGAGGCCACAGCTGAGATTTGACTTCCCGATTGACGCCATTTTCTGAGCGGCCACAGGAAGTGACCTTTGACACGAGGGTCCTCTGCAGGCTTCGACACCTTAGTCTTAATTCCCCAGCCTTCTTACAGTTTTAACCCCTTTAATTTATTTGTTAGCATTAATTTTATTTGAAAGTAATTATTATTTACGTTTTTATTCTTTAATTCAGCAGTATACAACTAATTAAATCTTTTTTTTTTTTTTAAAGTTACCTTTTGAATATAAAGCGATATATTACACAAACAGGTTTTCATCAGAAAGGTACAGAGTGTAACCATCTCCTTTATTTATCATTTGTACATTTTTGCGTCCTAAATGTTTATTTGTTCCTTTCGGTTGTCTAGTTGTGTACAGATTTACTTTTAATTATGACAAAACTTGATCTAAAATTTTAAAAAAGAAACAAAAAACTGGAAGTTTTTTTTTTTATTCTAACAATAATGTTTATTTGCAGCCGTCGCTGTACTGTAAAGATTTTATTTCTTTTTAAGATGACCAGTATCAGCATACGTTTATTTAAAAAATGTCTATTTCTTCCTCTGCATTGCATATTTTAGTTCTGACATTGACATGTTTTAATGCAGCTGAACAAATCCTTGTTTCTTAGGTGAAGATTTATTGTCTTTAAAGAAGCTTTTGTATTATATTGTTTGCAATAAAAAGAAAATGGACTGAATGGGAACTTTGTGTGTTTGGTTACTGCCATGGATTTATTTCAGGAGGTTTCAAAAGGCTGGAGAGTGAAATATTAGGAAATATCTAAGAAAATATAAAAAAATACTTAAGAAAAATCCTCAAATTCGATTGTATTTTAAGAACACATTTTTTTGACAACTGGAAATGAACATCCTTTATAAAATGAATAACACTCTCTGACCCCACAAACAAATAAATGAAAACAATGAGAACCTCTGCTCGCAAACAGGCCAGGCTGGTTTTGTTTGAAATCGATTAACCTTCTTAGAGGTCACATGGGATGATACATTTACCCACACTATGGAAGTATTTCAGATAACTTTCTGCCTGACTAGGAACTGCGTTTGTGTGTGTGTGCGTGTGCGTGTGCGTGTGCGTGTGCGTGTGTGTGTGTGTGTGTGTGTGAAAAGAGTAATGGGATGTAAGTGCACTGTTTGTATGCGTGTGTGTGTGTGTGTGTGTGTGTGTGTGTGTGTGTGTGTGTGTGTGTGTGTGTGTGTGTGTGTGCGTGAAAAGAGTAATGGGATGTTAGTGCACTGTTTGTATGCGTATGCGTGTGTGAGTGTGTGTGTGTGTGTGTGTGTGTGTGTGTGTGTGTGTGTGTGTGTGTGTGTGTGTGTGTGTGTGTGCGCGCGTGTGTGCCCAGTGAGGATTCACAGGCCTTTCTGGAGTTTTCTATGGCATGCTGCAGAGGGGAGATTACTTGGGGGGGATTTAATAGGAACTTTCAGATATGAGGCCAGCAAGCAGGACAAAATGTGACATTTAATGAGGGCAACCTCATTTTCTAATGATCAAACAACAATAACAAAACAAAAAAAAAACTTAAACTCTGCCATCTTTTCAGTGCCAATGAGAGCGAACCCTGGGGAAAAGCACCAGAGACATTGCCTGGTTAGTTTGTATTTTTGATGCAGTTCTCACACTGCGCAGAGAGGAAAGGGCCAAATAATTAAGTAGCAATAAATCATATCAACCTTCAATTTATCGTAGTCCAAAGTCATTCAAAAATTTGCAAGACTGCTATGTCAAAGTTGTCAGTTCACAGTTCAGACAAAAGGATTAAATTATCATATATTGTAATGGTTTTCATTATACCCCATGGTTTAAAAAAAAAAAAAAAATTTAATTTTTGAAATAACTGTAAGGCAGTGAACCTGAATTGCTCCAGCAAATACCATGTATCTTTCTGCACGGACGGATACTATTTCATAAAGTAATCTTTGTACATTGCATACGGCCCTGGATAGGCAAATTGTAGTTATGGTATCTAATGCGCAGGACAAACTGCAAACACCACAGCGATCACTTACTTCTGCAATCCTAACCTTAGCATTGAATGATAAAACCCCATATAAGGCACATTCAATCCAGAACCATGCAACACCTCATTGCTGGTGGGATCCTTACTGTTCACCTTCATTTCAAACCAAAACAAATATACATATGTATTATTTATTTATTATACACACACACACACACACACACACACACACACACACACACACACACACACACACACACACACACACACACACACACACACACACACACACACACACACACACACACACACACACACACACACACACAATCTCATTTAGTTGTGGTTCTAGATTAGCATGGCCACTTACATAGTAAAATACAATTATTGAGAGCAGCTTATGTGCTGTGGTCACATCATGTACTGAAAGCAAAGTATACCAACACACACACACACACACACACACACACACACACACACACACACACACACACACACACACACACACACACACACACACACACACCAGATGGTAAAAGGGGGAGGTGGGGGGGGGGGGGGGGGGGGGGGGGTTATCTATACATTTTGCCATTTAGTAATCAGAATGACTTATACAGCTTACATTCTTTATACACAATCCATTTGTACAGATGGATATTTACTGGAGCAGTTCCGGTTCAGTAGGGAGCCCAAGAGTACAGCGTCAGAACCCTACCTGGTTAAGTAGCATGCTGAAGATTCCTGAATCAAACCTACAATCTGGGACCTACAAGCTCAGTTCCCTAAGCATTACGCTACCGTGCCGCCTCACATCTTCATGTGATGTATATGACCATGGGGGAGATCATATATATCACATGAAGGCAGTAAATTCAAGCAGGAAACGGTTGCTGGCACCGACAATTCATATTTGCCGTTTTTAGAGTAAGGGCCAGGATTTATTTTTTTTCCCCCAGCCGTAACGACGCACGCGGACTGGAAACTGAAAGTAAATCTGCACGTGTCAGCGGCAACACCTCCCCTTAGCATCGCCCAGGACGAGAGCGAGCGACTGTCGCGCAACAGAGACCGCAGTCGGACGGGAGCCCCGCTGTCCGCGCGCGCCAGCTGCGCAGAGCATGCTGTCCTATGACACGACGGCTGCACGGCTCAGCCGGAGGTCTGCGGAGGGAAAAACGACTGGCTCCTGGCTGTTTTAGGGGGGGTGCGTGTGTTGCTCTCCCCTCTCCAAAACCAATATAGGATTCTTCAGAGATCAGACAGAACTGTGTTTGGGACTGGATGTTCCGAATTGGGCAATTGGAGACAAAGTAAGAATACAAAGTTCTTAAAAAACAACAGTAATAAAAGATAAAGGCCTGTATTATATCATTTGTCATGTAAGGCTTTTTTTGTATTTATTTTTTTAAATCTGGTCACCAAAAGCACTGTTCATAATTGGGGGGGCGACACTTGCAATTATCTGTTATATAACCATTTTTAGGCGCAAGATCACAAATAGGCTATAAGAATGTTCTTAATGTAACTTTCTAATGCTGATATAACAATCACTATTGAAATTGAAAGCAATGGAGTTCTTGAACACGGACTTAGAATTTTGACAAAACATTCAAAAAATCCTACTCTTCAAAGGGTTAAAGGACAGATATGGGGTGCAAGCAGGCTAATGTCGCTAATGTCCTGCATAGGCACTGGTAACACCAAGGTCAGACAATGTCAGTATTTCGGCAGTGCTAACGCAGACGTCCGCTAGTGTTTATGAGGGCTCACTTTCCAAATCTATGCTTTATAGGCCTGCGTTTGAATTCGGAGGAGGGCCTGAAAATCAAACAAACGCATACATGTGGTCTGAATTATCCAAACCAGGATTGGAATAACAGATATCCAACCGGCCTGTTGTGTTTTTTTCTTTTTTTTTCTTTCTTTCTAATGATTGTTCTCCGCACGTCTCTTCACAGCCACGATTGCATTCGGCGCCGGAGTTCGGAGTTCGCCTCTGCTTGCATCGCTGTTATCGGCGGTAACGCCTCGCCCGTATTTGCGTCTGAGGGCAGCGTTTCATCACCATCAACCGCCGCGAACCGCTAAAGGACAGACAGGACACCGGTCACTCTCCCCTCCGCCGTCTCATTTGCGCTGTTTGCCAGCTCATTTGGCAGAGTCCCAGGGTAAACGTGGGTCCTCCGCCTCCCTGTGTACACAGTATGGAAATGAGCCCTGGGGAAGGGATTGGAAGTGAGCGCAGTGCAGTAGCTGTCAGGCGACCGAATCAAACTACTGAACACAGGGGGGGGTGCAGCCATGATTGCTGAAATTAAATCATCACACTGCGTTAAGCGAGGAACCAATGCCGATGGCAGTCCAATCCATAATAGGGTTAATTCAACAAAGGTCTGGTCTTCACGGGAGCTCTCCTTTGGGTTCGAGGTAACAGTGACAAAATAGATGCGTTCTCTGGGACTAGGCGTAGCCTTTGGGGCGGCGGGACCCTCTGTCGTGCCCTGCGCCGGGCTACGCGTACCCCCGCACCCTCGAGCATGCCCCGTTTTCCGAAACCGCCGAGTCGGACCGCGCTCGGCAACTTCTGACCGCCGTGATCGCAATTTCCTCTCTCGATGTGGACACATTCTGTTCCAGGGTCGAAGGTCAACTGCAGGGTGGGCTTCAAGGACCCCCTCCGTTCAACAGAGGGGAAGGGAAGCCTCCCACACGCAATTACCGTTCCGACGTAATGACGGCACAGTTATAAGGCATCATACCAGTGGGCCTGGATTCAATCAACGTTTCTCCCCAACTTTGACTTATAAGTAAATGCAAGTTCACTTTTGATTTTTTTCCTTTGCAAAACCAGTTTGGCAAGTTAATTTGAGCAACCACCAAACTCACCAATCTAAATAAACCCTTGCATGTATTTGCAAGTGGAAATATAATTGAATATGTCGATGAGTGCAGTTTCATCGGGCCGGTAGCAGTCTTAGAGCTCAAGGTTCGGTCATTTTGCATTGCTGCTCTTGATGTTTGCCATAAAAAAAGAAAAAGACATTACACACACACACACACACACACACACACACCTCACCCTGTTTGTTTATGGTAGGTCTGTGTGAATAGAAACATCCTGTTTCCTTATTGTGTAACGTCACAATAAACATGATAAATTTATGCTGCTTCCTGATGGTCTGCTTTCCATAGCCAGGTGTGGGGTGACGATTATGCATATATTTAAGAAAATAATGTATTTCATTTATCTCTTCAGTTCTGAGGGGTTAAGGTTACATTTTTCAGGTATAGCTGAGGTACAGCCAATATAAACAAGCAGTTTTTTTTCTGACTATCAGGGACTAAGTGAAAGCACAGAAAAGCATTTGATTGGTCAGTGCCCTTACCGCACGTGCGACATGATTGGCCGGAGGACGTCAGCTGTCCGCGCAGTGGCGGCGGGTCCTGTCCGTACGCGGCCCCATTTGGCCGGCCGGGTCACGGTCGCCATGGAAGCTGACATCTCTACTTCCGCAGGGCAGCCACGGGGTCGCGGAGACCCCCGGGGGGAGACCCGTCTGTTATTGTTTTTTGGGGGGGGGGTCCCTGGCCGATGCCCCATCTGCACCGGGACAGGGGAGAGACCGGCCCTGTTTTAGAGGAGCCCAACGGGGAGGAGAAGCCACGGAGAGATGAGGACGAACCCAGGAGAGCGTAGGGAAACACAGGGAGAATGTTTGGGAGCCATGGGGTCAACCAGGCCCAGATGTTTCTGACTGGATGGTCAGCATGATAGGGCAATAACCGACCCTCTCAGGAATAAAAGCGACTGTACCCGACTGACTGTGCGCATCCAGAGCCGAGTGGACCTGACTGCAGATATATTAAAATAAACATTATTACGCCAGTTTGAAAGCGGCCAAATTTGACAGGCCGGCCCTGGGAGTTGAGGTTCCCTCCTTTTCCTTCCACTCCCGGTCGCTCTCTCGCTCTCTCGCTCTCTCGCTCTCTCGCTCTCTCGCTCTCTCGCTCTCTCGCTCTCTCGCTCTCTCGCTCTCTCGCTCTCTCGCTCTCTCGCACACTGCACACAGCGCTGTTATATGATGCAACATTAACATTCTCCTCATTCATTTGATGTCTAAAGGCACCATTCAAAAATCTACATTTCTCTTTGTTTTTTATTTTTTATTTTATTTTGCTGGTTCCTCTGTTTCTCTCACTCTGTCTCTTTCCCTCTCTCATACCCCTTCTTCCTCTCTCACTTTCCCCAATTTACCCTTCTCTCCAGCTCTCTTTTGCTTCTGTCTACATCTCTACATTCTGTCTACATTATGTCTCTCTGTCTAACACTCTCTCCCTCCCTCTCTCTTATGCTCTTTCCCTCCTTTCCTCCCTCCCCTTCTCTCTGTTTCTTACACTCTCTCATCCCTCTCTCTCTCCCTCCCTCCCTCTCTCATACGGTGCATCTGTAAAAGTGATCAGGGGTCTCCCTGCCACGCAGAGTACACAGTAGCGCACGGTTCCCACGCCGTGTTCACTGACCGCGGCGTTAGCGGTCAGGCCGCGCACGGGGATGATGACGCACACCAGCCGAAGCCCGCGGCTCCCCGAAACGCCAGGGAGATGACCACCGCGCCCGTCAGCGACGGCGCTGCACAGCCGCTCATTCCCCGGTAAGGCCGAACGCCAGGAAATGACATCGCGAGTGAATCACCCCTTTCCCCCTCGCGGGTCGCATCCATGGCGACACCTGGGTCTCATTACTTGAGGTGAGAGGCGATGGACGGCGGCCACGGGTGCGGGAACCGGGCGTCGGAAGCGGGGTTTGAGGGGGAGGTAGGGACGGCGGCCACGGGGGAGGGGCCACACGTTGGCCGTCACCGACTGGACGGAGCAGCAGGGATGGGGATGATGTCATAAAGCAGCTTGTACACACCATAGAAACAGCTCACACCATAGACACAGCTCACACCATAGACACAGCTCACACCATAGAAACAGCTCACACCATAGAAACAGCTCACACCATACACACAGCTCACACCATAGAAACAGCTCACACCATAGAAACAGCTCACACCATAGACACAGCTCACACCATAGAAACAGCTCACACCATAGACACAGCTCACACCATAGAAACAGCTCACACCATAGACACAGCTCACACCATAGAAACAGCTCACACCATAGACACAGCTCACACCATAGAAACAGTTCACACCATAGAAACAGCTCACACCATAGAAACAGCTCACACCATAGACACAGCTCACACCATAGACACAGCTCACACCATAGAAACAGCTCACACCATAGACACAGCTCACACCATAGACACAGCTCACACCATAGAAACAGCTCACACCATAGAAACAGCTCACACCATACACACAGCTCACACCATAGAAACAGCTCACACCATAGAAACAGCTCACACCATAGACACAGCTCACACCATAGAAACAGCTCACACCATAGACACAGCTCACACCATAGAAACAGCTCACACCATAGACACAGCTCACACCATAGAAACAGCTCACACCATAGACACAGCTCACACCATAGAAACAGTTCACACCATAGAAACAGCTCACACCATAGAAACAGCTCACACCATAGACACAGCTCACACCATAGACACAGCTCACACCATAGACACAGCTCACACCATAGACACAGCTAACACCATGGACACAAGGAAGAGTCCCAATGGGTTATCAGTCAAAAGTAAAATGCAATGACTCTGAAAGGCACCCACCGCAGGCATGGGCACTCATGGGGGTTTGAAGGAACCAATCGGCCGTCTGCAGGAGTAACCAGCAAAGCAGTATCTAGGATGTTCCCAAGGAGGGTGGGGAAAAGTGGGTAGTCTTCCAGGATTGGGGGGAAGGGGGGGGGGAATCATCACATCCCTCAGAAGCACAGAGCTTGCCTCAACAGGGTCCTACGGGTGGTCTCTCTAGAGCGCACAAAAAAAGCGGGTCAATCTGGCAACCCAGACCCGTACTGGAAACTGGACCACGATCAAACACAAAACAATTTTGAAAATGAAACAAAATCAGTTAAATTAAAACAAGCCAGAACGGCACTGAGATCTTGAGCTATAGCTCTGTGTGTGTGTGTGTGTGTGTGTGCGTGCGTGCGTGTGGTGTACAAGTGTATCCAAACTGATGACATATGGCTTGTTTACTATTAGAGATGATTGAGGGGAAAACAAAATGACTCCTTCCCTCCCCTCCATTTTGGCTGAATCATGCTCCTAATGATTAGCTTTACTCTGATGTGTCTGCCTTTAATTTGCACAAATCAAAACAGAACCCATCATTTCTGATATCACCCACAGGCCCACCGTTTGAGCGTGTGTGCGTGTGCGTGCCTGTGTGTGCGTGCCTGTGTGTGCGTGTGTGCGTGTGTGCATGCACATTCATTTATGTTCCCTAATTTAAGCCCCTCCATAGTCCTCTTCTCTTGATTCTCAGATGTGAGGCACAGCTCTGACCCCTTGCCTGGCCGTCTTCCTGCCCCCACAATGCACTGCACTGCCATACTGTCATTGTCCCTCTGGGCTGCACAAAAAGGACTGTTCCACTGCAACCCCCCCCCCCCCAACCCCATCTCTTTTGAAATGTCCAGTCCATTGAAAGAACAAAAAAAAACAAAAAAAAAAACAAGAAAACCAAGCTTTTAAAAGCAGCACAGACAGCCTCTAAATTACGCCGCAAATCTGGCCAACTTTTCAAGCTTCAAACACACACACACACACACACACACACACACACACACACACACACACACACACACACACACACACACACACACACACACAAACTCACACAGAGTGTGGTCCGTCTCCAAGGTAACCACGCCCACGCATTGGGAACCAATGACGTTCCCCGAGAGTTGCGCGGCGAGCCAGATCGCGGGCAGGCGGAGATAGGGTAAAGACGCCGTCGGGCACGAGGCGGCCATCGCGGTCATCCCTGCCCGCACCTGCGCCAGCTCCAGCGCTCGGCCCGCGAGGGGTGTGTGTGTGTGTGTGTGTGTGTGTGCGCGCGTGTGTGTGCGTGACACTGATCAGGATTAACTGGTCGGTCGTAAGTTCAAATCCAAGATGGTTTGAACCCACTAGCAAGATACTCAACTCAATTTTGCGCACGTCTGGCTGTACAGTTTTAGGCGATGTTGGGAATCGGAAATCAAAATGCACGCAGCTCCCCATGTTGCACTGACGAGACCAGTAAATAGGACACAGGACTTGAGACTGGACAACGGTGGAATGCAATTACAGGCTGACATTGCTGTTGCAATGCAGAATTAATCTCTATTTTTCCATTAAATACACAGAATCAAGTTGTGCCGTAAACAGTGAAAGGGAAAAAGGTTTGAATGGCCCTGTCACCAGTACGGTCCCATTTCTTACAATGAACTGAAGCTGATTAAATCCGACGGCACGTGCGTCTGTGATAAACATATTAAATATCAAAACTAAATTAATATAATGAGGAGTGAAACCACCACCCTGTAGTTTTATATTATGACTGTCAGATTTGATGCAGATTTCCCCGATGGTCTTGGGAAGGTTAGAGCCAAACATCCTCCCAGAATAATGAGGCAGATACGATCTCCTGCTGCTTTCTGTGTGCTGATTGAAAAGGTGAAAAAAAAAAGCACCTCGGTCTCGCATCTGAAGGACCAGGCACACACACACACACACACACACACACACATCTGGCTCACACAGACACACACACACACGGACACACACATACAGTATATTACCTTACTCACACACAACGACACACACCTTTACTCTCAAACTGATGCACACTTACTCACCCATACATGCATACACATTATCTTACTTACACACACACACACACACACACAAACACACACCTTTACTCTCAAACTGACGCACACTGAAACACACACACACACACACACACACACAGACACAGACACAGACAGACACACACGTGGACACACGCATACAGTATATTACCTTACTCACACACAACAACACACTTTTACTCACCTTTTACACACCTTTACTCTCAAACTGAGGCACACACACACACACACACACACACGCACACACACACACACACACACACACACGCACACACACACACACACACACACACACACACACAGACACATACCCACCCACACACACACACACACACACACACACACACACACCAGTGGCTCCAGTCACTGCAGGGAGCAGCCCTTTTGTGAATATCCAGTTCCAACACACATCTCCTAGATTATGTACTTAAGGACAATTATACTGAAACACTTACTATCCGCACAGAAATAACATCATTCTTCATCTAGGCAGAAGCGAGCCCGTTCTTCCATAAACATACAGAGTGTAGAGGGAGCAGCTGTAATTGACCATTGCAGGGAAGCTCTCCTGAATTTCATAATTACATTCGGAAAGGACGGAGGGTGACCTCGAATTCTCCTATTGGCTGAAGCAAAAATAAAATACAACATAAGCACACGCTTATTAGCCGTTTCCACAGAGTCATCAAATTGCTAAACAAGCACCGCTTTTCCTTTCTCTAAAGATGTTTTGATTAGAAACTCTGGGTCATTTTTGAAAAGAAACTGCCGACTGCATGCGGTCAAACAGGACAGGTAATCAAGTGCATTCTCTGTAGCTCTCTAACTCCGCACATTTATTACTCATATTACTTCATAATTTACTCTACCTGTATTGCAGATGTCTATATTCTGAGTACTTTACATACTATAGCTTCAGTTTTGCATTCTGTCCACCTGTATACCTGAGTATTTACTGAGGCAAATCGGGTTATATAGTATCACGCTAATCATGGCTGTTACATTCTAACCGACCCAAAGTATGAACGTGCTATTTCATTACAGCCAATTTGACTCAAATGACTGCAACACACAAAGCAATCATTAATACAATTTTTTTTAGTACGCACACCATGACGCATAGACGCATCAGCACATATTCAACATTTGTCCTAAAATGAAAGTGTTAAATAAAGTGTATGTTTTTTTCCTCCACAAATTTTGGTGGTAGCTGAACTCACCACACTACGCAGTGGAGATGAAAACTAACATTTAGCATTTAACCGTGAGTCTGTATTAAGGACGCATGTCGATTGAATCCGGGCCATTGCATGTTTAAAGTTTAACACAGCGCATATTATGTAACGTATTTATACGGGTAGACTTTGTCCATGAACAATTAGCGTATAGCTCAAGAGGTATAACGGCGGGAATTGAACCTGGCAGCTCTCGAGTCCGGTGCGTTTTACCTCAGGCCGCCGCCAGAACCGCACATTCTCACGACCCTCGCGGAAGGGTGAGGTTTTTCGCGGAAGGGGTGGGATGTGTGAGCCCCCCAGTAGAAAAGCATTCACACGTCCCCTCATGTAAACAGGGACGGGGGTCCAGCTCTGTGTACGTACTGATGTCTGAAGGGAGGGGGTTATGGTTTGCAACAAGAAAGCAACCCGTAAAAAAGCCACAAGACCCCACACCCGAGACGAAAAGAAACAGCTGATCTGCTGCGTGCGCACATGTGTGCGCGCGTGTGTGTGTGTGTGTGTGTGTGTGTGTGTGTGTGTGTGTGTTTGCTTGTGCCCAGTTGAAATTAATAGGCCTCTCTGTAGCTTTCTATAAAATTCTGTAATAGAGTGAGGGATTACTTTAAACACATAGGGCCTGATTTACTAAGACCTTTAGCACATGCAAAACCAATAACATGACCAGTGATTGGTCATGGTATTTGTTTTGCACCAATCATTGGTCGTGTTATTAGTTATGCGTGTGCTAAAGGTCTCAGTAAATCAGGCCCATATTGTATTACTGTAGGAATGAGAGAGTGGGAAGTAGGTACAGTGCTCACACAGATGGCAGGAAGTTCATTTACCGCCATTTATCGACTGCACTGGCGGATGGCATGCTGTCACGGAGACCATATGGCTCTAAAATATATACTGGTGAATAAACATCTTTGTCACCGACATAGATAACTGTTATAACAAGTCAACTGGTTTTCATGTGAAATGTGCTTTATGTACAAAATTGCATTCTTAATATCCTTGTGTCAGTTGTTATACGCTAGTTATAATGTTCATGTGTTGTGATGAGTGCTATATCCATTATTTAGAGCTGGTTTACTAATATTTATTACTGTGGACAAATCTGAAACAATGTATTTTATTATATTTTAAATTATGTATAGGTCAGTTATTCATAATTTATTTAGCATTTATAAGTGGTCCTTTTATCAGGGTGTTGCCAAAGTCATACTAATATAAGGGCCACATATAAGGGCCACTTATAAATGTTAAATAAATTATTAATAAATGGCAACAGTGAAATAAACAGCGGTATACAGTATGAGGAACTGTGATAAATCAAAGCAAGGGGAACCTGGGATAATGTGACACAGAAAGAGATCCGACCACCCAGTGTGGTTGACAGATTGAGGAAGTTCCCCTTTACCAAACCCGAGCTGTACCACTGCCTGTGACTGTGGGGGTGGGTGCTTTCTGCACTGCTGACTCCGCACCGACTCTACATTATCAGATTCATTCTGAGAACGGTCACATTGGTCACGGAATTTGAGGGCTGCGTTATTTTAGTTTTTAGGGAAATATTGCGTGCATGTCAAAAGAGGACCTTGCTGTAGACCTTCTTGGGAAAAAAATTTTGTTTGTGGTTTGTTCAATGTTTGGGTTAAAATAGCAAAGTGTAGCTTTACTACAAACGTCTGCAACCCAGAATGGTGATGGCTGGGACTCTTAGTTTGGTTATAGTGTACTTCGTTGATTGAAAAAACTGTTTTTCTGTGCAATGGAGGTAATATTTTATTTTATATATTTATCGATACTTGTGACCACCTGGCAGCTTTGCAAAGGCTGGCATTGAGCCATTCAGGGTTCATGGGCTAAAGCAAGAAAATACATTTAAAACCAGTAAGAGAATTAAAATATAGTAAAAGTAAAAATAATAACTTAAAAAAGCAGTTTGTTTGCAGAAGGTTGTGAATATTACCACATTATGCGTCAAAAATAATCTTTAATAAAAATAATCTTATTTTCAGTTGGAAGCATTTCCTATGCAACTTGAGAAGGCATAATATAAAAATCTGTTGACTTATATTTCACCTCTGTGGGGGGTGGGGGGGGGGGGAGCGGGACAATGGGACAACCCCCCACCTCCCCGAATTCCCACTTC
>CM056387.1:33767901-33786565 GCA_029718625.1 Synaphobranchus kaupii
AACGGTAAAGTCCGCACGGAAAAATATAATTTTCAAAGATAAGTGTGGGTGACAACTGCTGCGTGCTCTTTGATGTCACTCCTTTCATGACAAAGCAAAGTGTATGCCATCCATTTTATCTACCTACACTCATCTATCCAGAGTAACTACAACATTATGCAGTGAGATTAGATAAAAACCTGTACAGAAAAAAACAAAAACTGAACACACTACAGTTGAAACAAAGCAATATTGCTAATTTAGCTGCAGCAGGGGGAGTACAATGACTAGAAAGCCGGCTTTGAAGGTTACTTGAAGGTCACAGGTTCAAGTCCCAGGTAGGGCACAGCCGTTGTACCCTTGAGAAAGACAGTTAACCTGAACCGCTTCGTATATACCCAGCTGCACGCAGGGGAACGCAAGAGCCTCTCCGGATAAGAGCGGGCGCTAAAATGCCCGCAGCGCACCGCCGCAAAATGTTCCGCCGTCGGTCGCCATGGTTATGAGAGGAGGCACGGGAGGGAGACCCCTGGTTCACGGCGAGCGCGGAGGCCTGGGAAAAATCTAGCCTGCGCGGGATTGACGGACCGGCGTGAAAACTTCAAAAATTCTTCTCTCCGAAGCGTCAACAAACACGGGAGGGGCAGGTCGAGCCGGGCGCGAAAGTCCAGCGAGCCTGTTCCACACCTTGTACAAGCTTTTTGCGGCTACCTTGTACCGCCGGCCCCGCCCACCACCCCCCCCTCCCACCCGCCAGCCAGTCAAAACCGCTCCTGTGACCTCAGCGCTCTCGCAATTGTTCGCAATTTCACCTCTTAACGATCACAGCGGGGACGCGACATTTGGCCGCCAGATTTTTCTTGTCTCTTTGCCCCCTTTCTTTTCCCTTTTTCTTTTTTTTTTGTGCGGAGATTCGCCGTTATTCCAGAACATTCCCTTCCACTTTCCAAAAGGAGGAAAAACCCACCACGGTTCAGACGGTGCGGCGCAACAGTCAGGATATTTATGAAAGCTGCAGTCTCTAAAGACAAAAAAAAAAAAACCTTTTTAAGTTTTTACCGTTTACTAAATCTAACATTCATGCCACACGACAACACGACAGCAAAAAGCCTCTGCTCTACAATGGGAAATAACGTACCGTTGTTTTTTTGGTGATAAACTGCAGTTCTGCATCTACAGCGCAGTGACGAATAACGTGTAAATATTTTGGAGCGAAAATACATCCTCAACCCCTCGGATGTCTGAGCTTGGCATTCAATAAATCAACATTGCAAAAGTCATACAATTCAATAGTCAATACAAAGGTCATACAATTTTTTGTTGCATGAACATTTCAGGTCTTTGGAACGAATGTAAAATGGTAAATGACATCAACACAAGTGGGGGAGGGGGTTGCACTGCGCTAAATAGTCGAGCGCTGCACAGGAGCGGGGAGGAGCGCTGCACAGGAGCGGGGAGGAGCGCTGGCACAGGAGCGGGGAGGAGCGCTGCACAGGAGCGGGGTGTACACGATGAAAGCGTCTCTCAGCGAGCCCACGCCCTCGCCGAGGAGCGGCACCTGCACACAGACGAGCGTTCCGGAACTCGGCCAGGCGCGGCCCGTCTCCCGCGGCGCCGCGGACCGAAGAGCCGCGCGGCGTCCAAGGAATGTGGCGCTGCATGTCAATGCCTCCCAGGAGAAGCCAGGGAAAGAGCGAGCGAGCAAGGCAAAACAGGGGGAGAGAGAGAGAGAGAGAGAGAGAGAGAGAGAGAGAGAGAGAGAGAGAGAGAGAGAGAGAAAGAGAGAGAGATGATGGTGGGGTGGCATAGAGAGACTGTGGGGGAGAGAGAGAAAGAGAAAGGGATAAGGGCAGGGGGTAGAGAGAGAGAGTGGGGGGAGAGAGAGAAAGAGAGAGAGACAAGGACAAAAAGCCCCCCCCCCCCCCACCCCACAGAAGTGAAATATGACAGCCCCGCGGTGCAGAAGGTTGGGGAGTCTGAAAAAAAGCCATATTGTAACACTCTAATTCCGCGGTCATTAACTGCGTCCCGCTGCTCCGCGCCGAGCGCACGTCCGACACATTTTCTCTGCCTGCGAAGGTCTCACGCCGCCGGAGCGACCCCCGCCGGCAGCGAGCCTCTCAATCAAACGGAGGCAAACAGCGTGCCCATTCCAGTTCCCCAAAACAGGAGGCCAACCGATCAGAGAGGAAGTCTCAATTGAGCCGTTTCCTTTGAAGCTCTCCCTCTCCATTTTTTTAAATCCACGGGATATACTTAAGAGGATTTTAAACGTTGCAAAAAAATAAATAAGAAATAAATTGGAATGCACGTGCTAATATTTGACGACATGCTTTCTAAAACGCCACACAGCTGCATGCATTTCACCGCAGTTTTCTGCTGCACCAGACCCTCCACATTCCATTCCACAGCGTGACTCCGACCGACCGATTGGATACGTTTCATTTTCACGAACTAACAATGTAACAAGAGCATTTTTTATCAGCAGAGCGATTGCAAGTCAGTTCCTCTGTCTGGTGCAAAATTATTCACGGGCACACAGAGAGGTGTGCTTTTAGGAGCGAGTGTGTGGCAGAACAGCCATTTTTCACATATTATTAATAAGCTGTGCATTTTCATACTTCGACTACTGCAAAACAGAGTGAAAGTTATTTCAATCAATAAGTTGTCCAGGAGGCACATATAAGTCACTATTTTATTTTTTACTTTACATACTGCACATTCCTACACCAGATCACAGGAACTTACTACTTCAATGGAATCTAACTCGCTCAAGCATCCTCACCCACCGCTTGAACTCTCAGGGAAATCAGAAGCATGGGAATTTACATTTTTATTTAGGGTTTCATTTATTACCGCACAAAAGTGAAATGGGATACATTTTAAAAGGTGATTATTTATTTATTTATTTACTTATTTATTTACCTATATTTAGCCAGGGAAGCCCATTGAGACCAAGGTCTCATTTACAATGGTGCCCTGGTTACAAAGCATACATCAGAATACATCAAATGTGATCAATTCAATCTGCGAAGAACAGACGCACAATCCGAAGACTGATGCTTTTAAGCTTTCCCAAGCTATACTGCTCTCCATCTTGCTGTATTATTATGCGTGTATTATTTTGTAAGTCAGTCTGGATAAGTAAATGTAGTGTGTACTGTGTATAGTATGCATGCATATAGTAAGGTTTTTGATGGGAAACCACCCATGCGGGTCTCCCTTCCCCCCGCCCCGCCCCGCCCCCCCCACCCTGCCTCTCGTTGGGGGGGGGGGGGGGGGGGGGGGGCTGGTGATGTAACCGGCTCCGTTTCCTCAAGCATCCATTTGTCATCTTGAGTGACAGGTGCCAGGAACGGACCGGATGAGACGAGTGACGGCCGGACGGTTTCCGCGGCGGCGTCCGGGGGGGGGGGGGGCCCCATCTTGATTCAATTACGTCCGCGTTTCGCGCTCGCCTCCGTCGTCCGATTTCAAACGCGCACCGCGGGGGGGGGGGGTGTTCGCCGAAATCAATCAGCATACGGCCCCCTCAAAGTTAGGGGTGTCCCCACCGCGGACGGTCCCCAGACTGCTTTCTAATGAACCCTCCTTCTCATTTACTGTTCACCAGAACCCCGCTTACCCTAACCTGACACCGGGACAGTTTGGGCTTCACAACAGCGCAAGAACACACCAGCGATTGGCCCCGTCCACATCATCTACACCGGAGCATTAAAAGATATGAGTCAGGACAGAATGTGGTATTATGATACGAGCCTTACAGATACATTTTTACTTACAGTACGTACGTACAAACATACGCACATCCGAATGTGTGCGCACACAAACACACACACATGCACATATACACACAGGCACATACAAAGAGACACACACAGACACACGCAAATGCGTAAGCAAGCACATACACACACGTGAACACACGCACAAACGTGTAAGCAAGCATATACACACACGTCGACCGCATGCGCGCCCGCACACACTTCACACACACACACACACACACACACAGACACACAGACACAGACGCGCACAGACAACAGCTCTGACAGGAGCAAGTTAAACCCCGAGTGTTGGGACTTTCAGCGTTCGGAGAGAAAGTTCTGATTTTAAAAGCACCCCTGAGGGCATCCTTGACCCCAGGCCAGCAGCGGGGCGGGTGACATGACAGTTTTGGGGGGACAGGGCAGGATGGGGGAGCGGGGCGGGGAAGATTGATTGGGTGTCCTCCCCGGGGTCGGGTGAACATCCCCCATGACCCGGGGCCAAATCCGTCAGGACCCCCCCCGACGGATGAAGCTACGATTTCGGCAGACGCCCCGACAGGGGGGGGCGGTCACCCAAAGTCACTGACAGAAGCTCATACTGGGGCCTGGCAGTTGTCATTGTGCTGTCCGTCTTTCCCTCTTTCAACCTCCCTCACGGATATAAACAGCCCTCTATGAGAGCTGCAACTAAACCACGGACTGGGGAACTGCACTCAAAACGAGAGATAAGACTATAGAGCATTGAGCCATTTTTTTCCCTTATGTGCAAAAAGCTGGACGTGTCCCTTTAAAGGCTGTTGGGCTAAACGGTCTTTAAAATATTACACCCCCTCCCCCCCCCCCACGCAACCTCGAATAATTTACCTGTGCAATTAAACTGCTGTTGTTTTCTACCGATAGAAGGATTTAACTTGCGTTTGATAGCGATTTACACGTTTCTTTGACACGAGGCGTCCCTCCCCACCCATAATATCCATTTAGTGATGGTCCTGGGGCCCCTGAGAGACAGTCAGGTCAGCCTGCACCACCACCACCCCCCCCCTCCCCCTCCCACCGTTGCTGAGTTAGCCCATGGAGCTCACCAGGTTGTGGGACATGTTGACAGCTCGAGATGCAGTATTCATTGTGTATGTGTGCGCATGTGCATGTGTGTATGTGTGAGAGTATGTTTTTGTGTGTGTATGTGTGTGCGCAATGCGTGTACGTGTGTGCGTGCGCATGTGTGTGAGTGTGTCAGTGAGCATGTGTGTTTGTGTGAGTGTGTGTATGAGCATGTGTGTGAGTGTGTATGTGTGTATGTGTGAGTGTGTGTATGAGCATGTGTGTGAGTGTGTATGTGTGTGAGCGTGTATGTGTGTATGTGTGAGTGTGTGTGTGTGTGAGCATGTGTGTGTGTGAGCATGTGTGTGTGTGTGTGTGTGTGAGTGTGTGTATGAGCATGTGTGTGAGCGTGTATGTGTGTATGTGTGAGTGTGTGTGTGTGTGTGTGTGTGTGTGTGTGTGTGTGTGTGTGTGTGTGTGTGTGTGTGTGTGTGTGTGTGTGTGTGTGTGTGTTATCTGATCTGTGCGGCCACAGCATGCGGGACGTCACGCCGGCCTGCTCAGGGATGATCACTTCCATATGGACGGCAGCACCGGTGGGCTGTGTTTACAGCAGCTAATCCCTCAAACGTGCCTCTGGGTCCGTTCCCCTCGCCACGTGGGTCTGTGGAAATGAGTCAAACAGGGCGCCCCAAAAACAGCAGAGCGGGGCGCCCCCTCGACGCGCGCCTATAGATTTCACTGCCGTACTTCGGTAATCATCGCCTGCACCCACAGCCCCGTCTGGGTCAACACCTTAACCTTGCAGCCAATGAAGCGGCTTGTTTGTGAGAGACCGTTTCAAGAGTTGTTTACTGCATTTGCAATTATGAAATTACCTGGCCAATTAGAGAGCTGGTTGGCGGGGAGGGGGGTGGGGGTGCGCTTTAAAATGTCACCTTTATGTAGAATACTGAGGTCTTTGACAGTAAATATGTCTTTCAAGTCGTTTTCCTTCGGTGTCAAGGTGTAAACTTTCAGAATTGGTACGCCGAGTGCAGGAGGGAGAATGTGAACGGGAATGCAGTATATAATAATCACGCTGAAGTTAAGCGGGAGATCGGGAGGAGAGAAAGCGCTCTCTGTCCAATTCAAATTGGATTTTCACTCACACCCCCCCTCCCCCCTCTTAAAAGGGGCAATGGAAAATTTGTTAAAGCTGCAGAGTACCGACTGCCAGAGCTCTGGGAATCGCTGCCGTTGCCGCACGGCCGACAAACAACGTTCTCACGACGTTGCCGCAGCTTTGCGGCGACGTGCTAACGTCGCTACAGTATTACAGCCACACTGCGAGAACGGCACGCTGGCTGAAAGCCTTCGTTAACAGCCGCGGATAACAGCCTCTGCTGCAAACGGAGCTGTAACAAGCATAGTCGTTCCAGAATTTTCCGAGCCAAGGACTTGCTAAATGAGCAACCACTTCCTGTGAATCACTGATTATGGATTATTAAGTAGAACAGAGCAGCGTGTTCAGACATGTTTTAGTTAGGTTATGTTTTAGCTTATCAAAACAACGGCACAGTTTATTTAACTAGTGACTGGTCTTAAATTCAACGGAAAAGTTTTTTTTTAAATGTATATATATTCATCTTGTAGCCGACCATAACCCAAATTTAGCAGTGGTAACCCAAACCCAAAGTTTTAAAACCGCTGATATACACGGACAATATACATCCACTCCGCCATCAAAAAGAAACATAAAGTCCAATACCAAATCAGCCGATAGCACAGGCCAGTATGCTGCAGGCAAAGTAATCTGTTTTCACAGGGGGAGTCCCCTGTCGGAGGGGAAGTCTGTATAAATTCAGAGAAGTCGGCATTCAAAGACAGGAGGTCAAACTCTAAAGTGTTGATCTAAGAAAAATGGCTCGTATATTCATAGAATGAATTCTCTGTCCTGTGATTCATATTTATGTGTAATTTGTCTAGCTATTTTAGCAATTGCATAATACTTTTATGCACACTGGCCCAGGTGTCAGCTTAGTGATCCCCTTACAAAAGTCACAATGAACATATAGCATTGCACTGCGTAGTGCAGGTTCATATACAGTGCAGATTGGCTGCACTTTTCATTTGCTCATTCATAACTCATAAGCCTCCCTATCCAGTGGTTGTCAAATGGTTCAAATTCAATGCATGAGCCTTCCCCCTTTTTACTGTTCACCTTTTACCAGTGGCGGCTTCCATGAGATTATGCGCGGAAAACGAGTTGCTCCCTCTGCTGGCAGGAGGATAACGTGCGCCGAAACCTGACCAATTACAACCACAGTAGAAGAGTCCCGATTACCAGTGTGCCCGTGGAAGCTATTACCTCGAGTACCTACGTGTTCTTCATTGATGGTACTTAAACTAGATATCAGAAAGAAAGAACAGCCAACACCCTCCGCCGTTCTTCCCCCCCTCTGGGACAGCTATGACAGAGTGTTACCTTTTACCTCCTCAAGGGTGTCCACGTTCCTCCTGTTCCCCCACTCACACATTCGATCACTGCGGTGTCCCTCCCTCTCGGGGACGTCCCGTCCCACACGATTCAGGGATGTACGCACGGGGAACACAGATAGAATTCCAAGGTTTCGATTTCACGGAAGAGCGTGAGAAAAAAGATTCTGCGTATCTCGCCGGATCAGGTCACACCCGTCTAAAGAGGTAGCGGCTCCTGGAGTTTCTGGAACACAAAAACACTTATACGTGTATAATGTATGCGCACAATTCTACGAAACACTAATTACAATGATTTCTGGGAGGCTGGACCGGGTTAAGGCACTGATCTAGTGCATGGATGGGGCCCCATGGTCCGGTTTGTCATTCCAGGCCATGACAGCCAGCATGGATGACAGATTTTTTTTATTTTATCAGTTCCTGCTTGAACCTTAAAAAAAAAATAATAATAATAAAAAAATACACTAGACTGTAGATTAAACCTCCTCACACAATTTAATGAGGGGAAACATCTATATACGTATCAGTACATTATTAATGCTAATTATACAGACACAAATAAACACTGAATAACCAGTGTTTGGAAACCAAAATTATGAGGGCAGATTAGTGATTGTACTTCACAAAACAAAGAAATCAAGATTTAAAAAAACTACCCACAATCCTCCTCTGCCATTTTTCAGGATGTTCATTTGAGTAACATCAGCTCATGAGCTAAATGTCAGTGGGGACTGAAAAGTGAAACTGTCAGGTTTTGGTTTCTCTTTTTTACTCGGACCTGAACACCTGTTATTACTGGCAGATATTTGTTTATTTTCTATCCTAATGTTTTAGATCAGCTCGTCTGCAATATGGATACATGCATATCAGTTAATGAGCACATTAGAATGCATGTGTGTGTGTGTGTGTGTGTGTGTGTGTGTGTGTGTGTGTGTGTGTGTGGTGTGTGTGTGTGTGTGTGTGAGAGAGAGAGAGCGAGAAAGAGAAGAGAGCATTAGTAAGGAGTGTGTGTATGTGTGTAAGCATGAAAGTGAAAAAAGTGTGTTTGTATCTGTGTGAGGGTCAGAGAGAGGAGAGAGAAAGTGAGAAAGAGAGAGAGAGAGAAAGAGAGGGACAGAGAGAAGAGAGAGAGAGGAAAAGAGTGATAGAGAGTGATGGAGAGAGAGAGAGGGACAGAGAGAGGGGAAGAAAGAAAGAGAAAGAGAGAGGGAGAGAGTGATAGAGTAATGGAGAGGGAAAGAGAGAGAGAGAGAGAGGGAGAGAGGGAGAGTGATAGAGAGTGATGGAGAGAGAAAGAGAGAGAGGGAGAGTGATAGAGAGTGATAGAGAGCGATGGAGAGAGAAAGAGAGAGGGACAGAGAGAGGGGGAAGAGAGAGAGAAAGAGAGAGAGGGAGAGTGATAGAGAGTGATGGAGAGAGGGACAGAGAGAGGGGAAGAGAGGGACAGAGAGAGGGGAAGAGAGGGACAGAGAGAGGGGAAGAGAGAGAGAAAGAGAGAGAGAGGGAGAGTGAAAGAGAGAGGGACAGAGAGAGGGGGGAGAGAGAGAGAGAGGGAGAGAGTGATAGAATGATGGAGAGAGAAAGAGAGAGGGACAGAGAGGGGGGAAGAGAGAGAGAGGGAGAGTGATAGAGAATGATGGAGAGAGAAAGAGAGAGGGACAGAGGGAGAGAGAGGGAGAGATAGAGGGAGAGAGTGATAGAGTGATGGAGAGAGAAAGAGAGAGGGACAGAGAGAAGTGTGCAGGACGGCGCTGGTGGATTATGAACCCCCACCCAGCCTGAGGCAGGCAGATTGAGACACACAGAGGCCCAGATCTGAGCTTAGCTCCTGCTTCACACCAGGGCAGAGAGAGAGGGGGGGGTCTTATCCTATTAGAGAGACCCCCCCACCCCAGCCAGTCCTCTGATACAGGCCACTGCACTGCTAAATGCTGACAATCAGTGACAAAGGGGACTGAACACACACCGTGTGACAGTTGCCCTGGGAGATGGAGACGGGGCAGGCCCAAGCTGGGGGAGTCGGTCGGTCAGGGTGGCGGGGGCAGCGGCGGTGGTGGGGGTCGGGGGGAGGCACCCGCACAGGTGGCTGAAAATCAATACAGATGGAGGCAGTGATTGGACCTGACAGCACAGGAGCGGTGGAGTGTGGGAATTCAGGGAGCGTCACACACCAGTACACTGGATGATGGAGGACCGGGCACTCACGCACTCACGCACTCACGCACTCACGCACGCACGCACGCACGCACGCACATTACACACACATTATGGAAATGCATACACACACACAAGCACACATACACACGCGTGTGCGCACATGTACGTGCACGCACGCGCATGCGTGAATACATACAGATATACATACACACAAGCGCACACACATGCATGCACACAAATGCATACGCATATCCAGAGCGACTTAGAAAAACATTGAATGCTTCAATTTATTCTTAAGTGAAATTGTGAATGAGGCTAGGTATTACAGAGCCACTCAGTGTTATATCCTAAAGCAGCCTGTTCCATGTGACTCAGTGTTATATCCTAACTGTTCCATGTGACTCAGTGTTATATCCTAACTGTTCCATGTGACTCAGTGTTATATCCTAAAGCAGCCTGTTCCATGCCACTCAGTGTTATATCCAAACTGTTCCATGTGACTCAGTGTTTTATCCTAAAGCAGCCTGTTCCATGTGACTCAGTGTTATATCCTAAAGCAGCCTGTTCCATGTGACTCAGTGTTATATCCAAACTGTTCCATGTGACTCAGTGTTATATCCTAAAGCAGCCTGTTCCATGTGACTCAGTGTTATATCCTAAAAGCAGCCTGTTCCATGTGACTCAGTGTTACATCCTAAAGCAGCCTGTTCCATGTGACTCAGTGTTATATCCTAAAGCAGCCTGTTCCATGCCACTCAGTGTTATATCCAAACTGTTCCATGTGACTCAGTGTTATATCCTAAAGCAGCCTGTTCCATGCCACTCAGTGTTATATCCAAACTGTTCCATGTGACTCAGTGTTATATCCTAAAGCAGCCGGTTCCATGCCACTCAGTGTTATATCCTAACTGTTCCATGTGACTCAGTGTTATATCCTAAAGCAGCCTGTTCCATGTGACTCAGTGTTATATCCTAACTGTTCCATGTGACTCAGTGTTATATCCTAAAGCAGCCTGTTCCATGTGACTCAGTGTTACATCCTAAAGCAGCCTGTTCCATGTGACTCCATGTTATATCCTAAAGCAGCCTGTTCCATGTGACTCAGTGTTATATCCTAAAGCAGATAAAATGGCTGGTCCTGCAATCACCATCTCGTTCTGTTTCAGTGAGCATTTTATCAACACACAATCAAAAAGAGGTCCCCTTTCTGCCTGCCTATTTTCCCTCAGTAATCTTTCTACATTTATTTTTGTCCACGATAATACAGAAAAATTATATAAAACATACAGGATAGATTGGCAGGATTGGCTTGTGATTGCATGTGTGCGAGAGACGCACGCACGCACGCACGCACGCACGCA
This sequence comes from Synaphobranchus kaupii, assembly GCA_029718625.1. Lineage (NCBI taxonomy): Eukaryota > Metazoa > Chordata > Actinopteri > Anguilliformes > Synaphobranchidae > Synaphobranchus > Synaphobranchus kaupii. Next base: position 33,778,688 of record CM056387.1, read on the forward strand.
CGCACGCACGCACGCAACGCACGCACGCACGCACGCACGCACGCACGCACACACACACCACACATCGCTGGTCAAAAAGACTTGGACCAAGCTTCTTTCACTGGATGTCGTAATTATTTAATTTTTACAATTATTCCATCAGAAATCAAAATGGTTATATTATGTTGTTATTTTTAAGTGTTCCTAATTTGCTAATTACATTTTTAAACCGAGCCCAGAAAAGTACCGTTTAAGTTATAAATGCAATAAAACTAGAATCCCCAGAAGGCTGAAAATCATCAAAAAGTTAGCCGCCACCACCCCCCTCCCCCCGCCCCCCCTCAGTAACACACGCATCCCCCACCCGCATCATGGAGGATGCTGGGAGGAATCTGTGATCAGCCTGCATGTGACATGACAAATCAATCAGGACCGCGACGAGCGGCCTGCAAAACGACCTTAACCAGGCCGTCCGTACATCGCTCTGCTCGTAATTAGAGAATGTTTGTACGTGTGACGGCATGTGTACGTGCGTGCGCGCATGAGTGCACGTATGTGCGTGTCTATGGATTTGTGCGACTGCACGGCATTAGGGATGAGGGTGTGTGACCATACCTGCGCACATATTTGTATGGATGCATACAGTGTGTGTGTGTGTGTGTGTGTGTGTCTTCTGACTGTACATATATGTTTGTGTGTGTGTTTATGTGCACTGTATGTATACGTATATATACATGTGATTTACATGTGTGTGTGTGTGTGTGTGTGTGTGTGTGTGTGTGTGTGTGAGTGAGAGAATGAGGGAAAGGGAAAGAGTGAGAGAGAAGGAGTGAGAGGGAGAGAGAGAAAGAAAGAGGGAGGGAGAGAGTGATAGAGAGAGAGAAAGAGAGGGGGACAGAGAGAGGGAGAGAGAGAGAGTAAATCAGCTGTGAGCAGTTGCAGTCTCAGGCAGTGGGGGTGTTGGGTTGTGAGTGGGGGGGTGTGTGGGGGTGTGTGGGGGGGGGGGGGGGGGGGGGGGTGAGAGCTGCAGGACGCACAGGGGCCGTGTGTGGGAACCCTGCGCTCCCCACTTCTCATACATTGTTCTGCCGCTCCTGCAAACCGTTAACGCCACAAAAGATGCTCAGGCTATTGTGGACCGGGACAGCTGAGGGGGGCTGCGGGGGGTGTGTGTGTGTGTGTGTGTGGGGGGGGGGGGGCAGTGCCTCTCGTAACCCTCTCGAGGGGATTGGCGGGTCGGATTTAGGGGGCCGATGCTTATCATACAATGGAATTAAACCAACTCAAGACCCGGGCCTTTCTCCCCCGACTCGCCAGCCGATAATCGGAGAACTCTGTGAAGGAGGGCTTAAATTACGTTACATTTTCATTAGGCCTCCGACGACCAAATTCCCGCTAATAGCGAGAGCGGCGCCATTGTCATGTAAATCCCCACCATTTTTTCTTATTAAAAGGCAGGGGGCGGGGGGGGCGGTAAGGTGGGTGTGGGGATACCCTTGATACATACAGATTTGTGTCTCGCTATTCCCCGAGTAATTAGATTCACACGACTGTCTCGGCTTAGGGGATGAGGAACGGCAGTTGTGTACCAAGTGCATTGTGGGTAAGGAGGGTTGTTTGGAGACCGCTTTAAAAAAATTAAAAAAATAAAAAAAATAAAATAACTTGAATCAAATTCATGTTAGGAGATGCTCTAGTTTTAAGCGTAATCTTCGGCATATCTGACAGACCACTTAAAAACCTTTCCAAGACCAAAGTAATTCTGCATCTGCTAAGTAGCTAAGAATGAAGAACCAAAAAATTTGCAAAAACATTCTTTCATAAACACAATCGTTGCAATGCCATTGAAAATGCTTTCCAAAATGCAAAAAATAAACATGATTTGCATCTACGTAAATGTAATAAAAAAATTACAAACATTCACTGAAATGCGCACTCCAATAACGCCACATCTGCTGCGAATTAATCTTGTCTCTCTTAATTCTTAACGCACACACCACCATTATGTTCTTACAAATTTCCTATTATTAGATTGTAACATAGTTGGGCACCCCTACAAAACCACACAACAAAACATGCCAGCATTTAACAATTCAATTCAGTTAAGTCAATTCAATTATACATTGAGTCATAACTTGCACAACCTTTGTGCAGATTAACAAAATGTGATTTTTCTGGGGGTATGGGCAATGTCCAGGTTGCCGAGTGAGAAATGCCTTCAGAAATGGATAAAACAGAGGTAGGGGTAGGTGGGGGCAACAACCGGGGGCAATTGGGGGCACCGCAGAGCAAATATCCACCCGCCAGCCCTCAGGCTGATGTTCGGAACACAGGTCTGCGGTCGTCTCTATGGTAACAGCCAGAGCAGAGATGAGGGACCACGATCCCCCCTGTTTTAAAAAAAAAAAAAAAAAAAAACTCTGACCAGCAACACTTACCAGTGGGGGGCTCATGTCAGAAGGGCCGGAGTTATGACTTAATTCCCCCAGGAATGAAAATCACCCGAACAGCAGCAGCGTGCGAGTGAGAGAGCGTGGGGGCGTGCGTTTGGGGAGAGGGGGGTAGGGGGGTGGAACAGATGTGCACCACCGGAGATCACGGCGGTAGCAGGGTAACACTGTGAGGAGGTGATTGGAGCGGGGGGGGGGGGTCCAACGCATGTGAACCCAGCTCTGCCCACTGCCATGTTAGAGATTACCACCACCACCCCCCCCCCCCCCCCCCCCCCCCAGTCTGTTTACCAAGGCATAGGGTCCAGCCGCATTCAGGCGGGCACTGTTAGTGAGGGAGGGGAAGAACCCCAATGAACTTTACTTTTATAGCCTAATGTTGGTCTTGGAAAATGAAACATGTCCAAATAGAACACATTCTGTGCTAACGCCCCCAAACACGCAGTCTTCCTCACACTAATTTTACCCTCACTTTTCCCCGTCAGCACACTCTCTCCCCCAATTCCCACCAAACATACACAGTCCTCAACACCCCCACCCCCACACACACACACACACCCCCACAGCACCACCCCAACACACTCTGGTCAGCTGAAAGACACCGATAGCACCAAACCCAACACAGTCCGTCAGCTCCATATCCACACACACACACACACACACACACACACACACACACACTCTCTCTCTCTCTCTCTCTGTCCCCCCATAACCCCCCCCCCCCCCCGCCCCCTAGTGCTTAAGCTTCTGTCCTTCTCTGTCCCCAACACAACGGGCCACGGAATTCCATCACAACAAAGCCCTCTGCAATGTCACATGGGGGAGATTAGCCAAACTAAGACCTCAATGGACCTCAATAGAATGCTCACTTTACTTATCCACCCCCCCCCCCCTTCTACCGCTGCCAAACGCCCCGCTCTGAAAGAAGGAAGAAAAAAAAAAAAAAAAACAGGCCACACAATTTAACCGTTTCCAAGTCTAGACAGCAGTTCAAACCCATTATTACCCCCATTATTAGGGCTGATAAGTATTGCCTTTTTTCCCCCTCTCCATCTCTGGTCGCGAAGCGGTTTGACATATGAATAAACATGCTGCGCACTGAGTCCGGCCTCCCCACGGGGGGACTTCCTGTAGGCCATGTGACACTTCTCCAGTCCAATTCCTTTCTTTTATTTCGCTGGTGTGTTTGTGTGCGTCTGTGCGCGAGCGTTTAAAGAAACATTCTACAACTTCTTCCCAAAATTCCGGGATTTGGGAATGGTTTTGCCACTTCACCCACCGCCCCGCGCCCCCATATTCTGGTTTTGTTACCCTCAACCCAAGTGCCTGTATGCCCCCGGCACCCTACTGAAGCTGCCGTAGCAAATGACGGCGCAGACACAGACGCACACACGAGACGACGGTTCAATTGGTAGGGAGAAAGAAAAAAAAGACGGTACCCCGGAGGAAAGGATCAGCTGGGCCCCCGCAGGCCCAGCTGGCGATGGGGAGGGACGGGGTACGGAGGGTTCGGGTTCAGCTTTGCCCCCCCCACCCCGGGGAAGGGGATTCACATTCGCGGAACGGGGGGCCATCTGACTGCGTTTACAAAAACACATGTTTCACGTTTGCGCCATGTCCGAGTCTACGCCAGCCATTTTCTCCCCGTTCCCCCCGTCTACTTCCTTTACTTACGCATTAACTGGTTTTATTAATTAGCCGATTCATCCAAGAGTCTCGTCATTGAATCACGTCTGTCTGCCAAACTCCCCAGAGTCATGATTCTTGGGTATGAGGGAAGACATCTCCTTATAGGCGTGTCAGGGAAAACAGACACATTCAATATTTGTGAAAATGAACCGCTGTTGCGGGGACCGGTGTGTGAGAGCCAGGACACATGTAAGAACCTGGCTCTCGTTTGAAGAGTTGATAAATATTCAAGCGATTCCCCTAGAGGCGCTCTCTCATTTCCCCCTACGCAGTCTCGGTCTTGGCTGAAACTCAGATAGAGGAAGAGAGTGGAAGATCTGAAGAAATGGAAGGAGATAAGAGGAGAGAGAAAGGAGGGAGAGTGAGAAGAGGATCCATCTTTGAATGAGCTGTGGGTTTGTGGGAGCACACTACGATATAACAGGAGTCTGTGTGTGTCCTTGTCCGTGCGTGCGTGCGCTAGTGCGTTCGTGCATGTCGTCTTTTTTGGGGGTTTCTGTGTGTGTATAAATGTATTTGGCCGTGTGTTTTAATGCGCGTTAGCATATGTACGTGTGCGTGCCAGTTTTTGAGTGAGTGTATAAACGTGTGTGTGATTTAGTGTGCGTGAGCATGCGAATGTGTGTGTGTGTGCACTGTGTGCGTGGGGAGCGAGGCCAGCAACATTACTACCACAGAAACCGTAGTTCATTCCCATGCGATGCTCAGCTAGTCTCGAACTGCATTGCCAAGAGTGATACAAACCGCCTTACCTAAGCCACATAAAAGTGTCTCCCCTCCCTCACCACCACCCAGAATAAAGACCCTTTGAGGAGTAGGGTTTTTGGAGTCAGCGTTCTGGAACTCCATCACTTTCAATGACCAGTAGTAATTGTTACATCAGCATTAGAATGTTCAGCTCTAATTCACTCTAATCACATATTTGTGATCTCACACCGTAAAGGGTTAATTAAGGATCTGGGAGCTGGTTCTGCGGGGGGGGGGGGGGGGAAACTGCGGTGGCTACAAGGCCCTCCTGCATTTCAGCTCCATTAGATTAGACTGAGGAGGAGCGGAGGCCATTGCCGAGTCAATCATTCAGCGGAATGATGTCATGCGCGTCGGCAGAACCTCCGCAGAACTCATCTGACGAGAAGAGCCGTGCCCAACTGCAGTGAGGAAATCGGTCCCAGAGAATGGCAATCCATCACTCTCGCTGCAAAAGCACCTCCCTCGACGCGCACACCCAACCGCAGATGAACACCAAGGAAACAGCACGTCACACTGTCAGACGCATGTCAGACGCATTAACGGACTCGCCGTGGATTTTTCTCCCCCCCGCCCAGGCGCGCCTATTTTAAGTGAAGCGGTGTGAGCGTTCTGGACCCGCCGTTGGTCCATAAGGGAAACAGCTGAACTGAATCCTCAATTCTGTCCACTTGCCATCCCAGTACTTATTCTACTTCCACCGGTGCTGTCAAATCTGCCCCGTTTTCTTTAGCCTAGTGGTGTAACAGCGACTGTGGCGGTGGTGACACAGCCCCGGGGTCAAGCTCCCATGCATTGTGGAGGGGTGTGGGGTCGGTCCAACCCACCCGGTTATGGACTCCAGCCTCTCCTCCCTTCCCTCTCGAAGGGTTACGCACTTTGGGCCCGTCGTCCTTGCGCCCCGCTGCCTAATCGCCGCACACCCAGCCCTACGCTGCCGCCCCCCACTAAGCCGCTGCCCGGGCCAAGGCCCTGGAGGGTTTGGTTTTTATTGGGGGATTAGGTCATGCGGTCAGGTCCAGGAGACGCCGTAAGACCTCGCGCCCGAGTCCCCGCGCCACACTGAGCTAATGCGCTGGGGGGGGGGGTGCCGGACGCACGATGACGTGTGTCGGCCATGCACTCCAGCTAGCCAATAGGAAAGGAGACCGAGTCCTCCCCCCCCCTGGCTTGCGCTGGTTCGCGCACGGCTTAAGCTATGACTTCATAACAGATCAACGGCTCACAATTGGCTGGATATAAACTGATTTTGGTGTGTGTGTGTGTGTGTAACATATAGTTTCCAGCAAGGTGAAAAGGACATGGAAATCCCCTCCAATCACAAACCAGCCCCTCCCACTCAACGATGAAGATAAGTAGCAGCAGGAAAGAACGGCGAACTGATAAGAGGAACTGGAACCAGCCCGACGTAAACAGCATGCATTATCAGACTGTTAATGTCAAGGCAGTTCTAGTACATTCCCCTATCCAGGGAAATCAGCTCCTTCAAACTGGACTCCCACTAAGATTCTCTCCACTCGTTAACTGGTGTTCATGCCTTACGATTAGCCTGCCAGCCAGACAGCTGTATGTAATAGATATAGAGCCTAGCTTACAAGCTGATGTCATTTGTCACAGTGTGCACGTGCCAGTTAGCCCAAGACGCATTGCTTTAATAGATGATACATTTGTGATTCGTCTCATAGAACTACGTTTCCCATCACCATTAGCTCAGCACTCAGCAGATGCCCCCCCCCCCCGACCACAGCCTTGTTACTGTACAGTACATGCCCACTCATTTCTAACGGGGGCATTTGCATATTGTTCAGAATAACCGTGTCTCTGCGGGACACAAACAGAATGCAGATCTATGCCAGTGAGGAGCGTTGGGTGCTCCTCTCCTCCAGATTAATCACTTGCTGGCGGTTGACCCATTTCTAAAAGGGCCGGTCCAGCGACGCGCCCGCAGAAGCCCCAACGGCCCAACGCCTCCCTGCTAATCCCGGCTCGCTAATCCTGGCCTTGGGCCACAGGACACGGGCCAAAAGGGCATCATTATATTACACTACATTAAATTACACTACATTACTCTACATTATATTACACTACATTACTCTACATTATATTACACTACATTAAATTACACTACATTACTCTGCATTATATTACACTACATTACTCTAGATGACATTACACTACAATACATTACAGTACACTACACTACATTAAAGTTAAAGCATATAGCAGATGCCGTTATTCAGAACAATTTACACATTACATTATTTTAACATATAGCCCACTTATACAGCTCAATATTTACAGAAGCAGTTCATGTTCCTACCTAGGAATCGAATCGTAGGTTACAGTTCCCGAACCATTGTACAACATTTCAGCCAAATGGCTAATAGGCATAAATGGATAACAGAAATAAATACATACAGCCATGAAAGCAACCCTGTATAAGGACTCTGCTTAGCAAATGAATGGCAATACACCGTTGTGACGTGGTTGTCATACTGCTTCAGTATCACCTATAGGTGATATGCAAGAACAGGTGGGCGGAAAAAAGACCTAATGTGAGGGAACTGAACTGCACCATACAGTCAGAGGTTTGAATCCCAGAACGGCACACCCCTAATTGTCCAAATGAACCTGAAAAACAGATGAGAAAACAGCCCTCAGATGACCTTCTCTGCGATTAACTGGCTAAGAGTTCAGTTCTCCGGAACAATAAGGGGTAATGCTTTACATATATTTAAATGAATAGGACTTTATAGACGTACGACTTTGCCAGGTGCAAAAGGTACTTGCGTCGGAGGCTTCTGTGGAAAAAGAAGTGTCCGTGAATGAAAGTAACAGGACACGAACACGAACTCATCTAACCGACTGCTCAGTCACATTACAAATGAAACTAATCGTGTTTTTTTTTTGTTGTTTTTTTTTAACCAAAGTGTGAAGTCTGACCGAGGGAAGCATCAGAGGCGAAGTTCCGGGGACAGTGAACAGAACGCACCATTTCTCATTAACCATCAAC
>CM056387.1:33787065-33847226 GCA_029718625.1 Synaphobranchus kaupii
TTAAGAGAGCAAACTTTCACATCGTAGGGTCTGCTTGCCCCTATAAGGCATGAGGACCGGGAAGAAAGAAAGAAAGAAAGAAAGAAAGAAAGAAAGAAAGAGAAAGAAAGAAAAGAAAGAAAGAAGACTTCTCGTCGAGGGAGGTGGGGGAGATTATCCCGTCAAGTTAAGCCTGACTAAACAAATTCCTGGATTTCAAGGCCTTGGCCACAACCGTACGAAACTCGAGATGGCATGATGTTTTTTATCTCGTTGGGAAAAGCGAGGGGTGAAGCTCCTCCATCACATCCTACAGAGCTCCCCGTACCGCTGATGGCCGCCGCAACGCAAAAAAAACGCAACCTTCTCCGCCCCCTCCCGCGTTGCCATGACAGCGCCTATATAAACGTGCCCTCCCTCTGAACCGCGATCCCCAACCTGACAATTTGGAGGAGGGTGAAAACAACCCCTATGTCCCCGGGACAGGTAAATTACAGGGGGGGGAGACAAGAGCTGTTTGTTTCAGACTGAAACATGACACCTTTTGATACAGGAAGTTCTGTTTAAAAAAAAACAAAAAAAACAACAACTGTGAAATAAAGAATCAAATCCTTAAAAAAAATAAAAAAAAAATAAAAAAAAGTGTGCCTCAAGGAACAAACGCTGGCACCAACATGTCTGAGGGGGTGTTCCCACTGTCAATGCAAATGTCCCAAAATCAAAAATTACCGTATGGGCATACACGGGGTAACTGTGTACTTCAACTGCTTCGCAACACCTCAGCTCCTAATGTGCACGTGCAGTTCACCATAGTAGCATTCCCTCTTCCAAATGGTGCGAGAAATAAAAGTAAAAAAAAACACTGAGAACACACCCCCTCCCCCTGTCCCAATTCAAAATTGCACATTTACGCAATCCGAGATTCAGATCTCACATAGCTACTCACATTGTGCCTGGAGGCAAGAACCAACCTGCCCCCGGGATAGGACGCTCTGATTGGACACCCCCCCCCCCCCCCCCCCCCGCAGTATGTTTCTTTAGGTTATCGGCTGCCCCTTCTCCTGTACCCAGCAGTCTGACTGTCTGCGCCACCCCCCCCCCCCCCCCCCAAAAAACAACTCCTTTTTCAATCCAAAACATGTTCTGCTTCGATATCAATCATCCCAGACAAGCCACACAGATTCAAGTGCAGCAGCTCAATAAACAAAGGGTTCATGGTGGTTCACTGTCCTCTGTGGGATGCGAAGTACAATTTTCATAACTTCACAATGTTAGAAAGCAGGTCTATCCACAGTCTATGGCTGGATTGAGTGAAGTTTGAGAATTATATAATTATTGTTCCTTTCATCGGCCTCTATTTACTTCCATATAGCAATCATGGCTAAATTGGAAGATCAAGGGTATACTCAAGGTTACTCGAGTTTAATAAAAGAAGAAGAATGCAGTGTTAGTCCCAAAACCTGGAAGCCTGCCTGGACGGCAGGTGGCTGGTGACACACATTTTATACGTTTCTAATCATCAAAAATGCGTCAAACATTATTCCAAATTATTGTATAACATGGCAGAACATCCTTGTTTTGAGTATCTCTGGCAACAAGGAGGACAGGCCAGCGGCTTTTACGGTAAGCGCAGTCTCATGACTTCACTCGTCCCGCGGGTCGGGTCGGACCCGTTCCAGAACCTCCGCGCCTTGGAACGCAGCGTCCCTTCCCTCTTCATGTGGTTTTTAACGGGACGGGTCAGGGAGACCCATATGGTGCACCGAACATGGAGGCGGGGGCGGACGGGCGCGCGGCCCGAAGCCGGCGGGATTGCGTCCAAGTGCTTGTGGTCGCCTAGCAGCTCGAGGGAAGGAAAAGGATAATGCTTTTCCCTTCCAGGGAGAATGCACTTCAACAATGAGAGCAAACGGAACAGGGCACACTGGGGGAGCTTAGGAGGCTAAAGCTTACAGCGCCGGCCCCCAATCGATCACACGCTTTCCTGAAACAGGTGTTGCCTCGTTTGCGACTGCCTCCGTTTTTAAACGAGTACCGCCGCACTGATGCTAGTACGGCTCGGAGAGCTCGTCTGGGCCGGGGCTCTAACCGGTCCCAGGTGCGAGGGCTATAGCGGAGACGAGTCGGGTTACGTACGCGGCCACAAACGCTCTTACCGGCCCAGAAAGCCCAGGCTGGGCCTGGATATGATCCTCTTCACCAAAACGTCCCCGTCGGTCCAAGCTTAGAGAGTTCGAGATTTAGCTCTACGACAAACCAACGTGCTGCCCAAGAGATTTCTGCTGAATGCCATTTACCCTCTGTCTTTTCTGACAAATTTATGCCAAACTGTTAGATAATGCGGCGAAGCACTATGGTTCTGTTTACTTTGGCTTGGTGCTGGTGCTCAAAGGTGTAACCCTTTACAGACGGATGTTTGTATCGGAGACTTAACGTTTGATGTTTCCGTCATGCGGCTTGAGCAATATTGGCAATGAGGTGCACACGAGGGGTCCTTGCTAAAACGGGATAGCTTATGAATCACATTTGATCGCAAATATGTTCATGATAATTAAGTATAAAGTACAATGGTAATTTCTCTCTCTCTCTCAGGTGGCCACTGCTGACAAAACATTCAGATCTGAGGTCTTAGGCATGTTAAGCAGTATCAACAAACAAACATGGTCCCTGAGAATGAAACCGCTTAAACTCAAACTAAATCCCAAAATTTCACTGGCCTATCATCTGTCAAAATATTATATACCCGCAAATATGGGACAAAATTCAGAAACGAGCTTAGTATCATACAGACTGCAGAAAGCTTAAAGCATTGATAACTGCATTCTGTAATATACAACGCATAAATGCATTGTATATTATACTCAAGTATACACGGCTGATCTTTAATCCAGCATTAATAAGTTATAATATAAACAAAATGGTTTCCGCATTGAAAAGAGTTAGCAGGAGGTTTCAATCAGCACTAATGCTATACACATGCGTATTGTAAACTTGGGTGGAGTTCTCAATTTTTATGTTTCTCAGTCTAGCCACATTTGTTAATGTTGACTATCCATCACTATGTAGAGTAAGGCTACACAATATAGTTATTAATGAAGCATGCAGAACAGCTATATATTCTAAATGGTTTAGCTTTTTATAAGATCTGGGTAGCAAACACTTTCACCCCATTTTGACATTAGATGTGCCAAGCCCAACAGCGCGTTTAAATTTATGCTATCAACAAGCCACAAAGAGAAGCTAATTTTTGCTTAGCTAGCTAGCAGACTTCAGGGATTCCTCTATGCCGGTGCATCCGATTTTTTCTTCTCAAACCTGACATTAAACTATACATGCTTAAGTGAAATAACTTTTCAGCATTTTTGCATTTTTGTATACCTCAAAGTAACACTAATGTTCCCCCACTAGTGCACGTCGCTCTGGATAAGAGCGTCTGTCGAGCGACTGCAATAATTGCAACAAAAAAAAAGGGACAAAACTGGTATAGCAGAGAGCTGTGCATACAGGTGAGGGGGCAGGGGAGCCCGGGGCCAACGCTGTGGGCACGGTGCCAGTGGTCGGCGAGGACGTGCAGCAGGCACCTGCGAACGTGGGCGGTCGAAGGAGTGGCTCCGGCGGGCTACGTGCCGGCAGGGCCATAGGAGAGCGGCCCCGGCTCTCGGTTTGGGGGGGGTGGCAGCGGGAGGGGTCCCACAAAAGAGCCGTTTATGGAGCAGATCAGCATCCCTGAGCGCTACGCCTCGACACGCCACTGACGTTCCACAAGAGCGCTCTCCAAGGGGGGCGGGGGGGGTGGGGGGGGGGGGGTGGTGGATTGGGTTAGGAGAGCCCTCTCTTACTCTGGCTGCTCTACCTCCTACCAGCTGTATGTGTCTCCCCCTCAGACCCTTATCGCTCCCGCCTAACATCGCCGCGATGACACCATCGTTTCCACGGCTACTATCGCCGCCGTTACCCGCATTCCCAAGTGATGTGAAAATCTCATCTGGTCTTATTGCCAAGACCTGCACAATCCATCGAGTTCTCTAACCCCCCCCCCCCCCCACCAGGCCCATGATTGCAGAACAGTGCAGTAGGGGGCAGGAGGACTATCCAGGAGTCCTTCTCCATTGAGTTCATACCGTAGGTCAACCCTGGGGCCTGCTCACCTATTCAGTATTAAAGCAACTGATACCCACCTACTTGCTCTGACACTTGCCCATCGATTATCTCACTCGCACACACCACCAACACCCCAACAGACACTCAGATCCTTCCAGCAGGCAGTCTCTCCCTCTCCACACATTTAATCTCCTACAGCCAATCCAGAGACTCCTAGGACTGACCCAACCACCCACCCAGGTTTACAATGGAATGCAACACACACACACACACACACGCACACGCACTCGCACACGCACACGCACACGCACTTGACTCCAGATCTAACACTCCAGCAGGCCAGCAACTAGCATTTGCTACTGTAATGGAATTCTCTGATGGACTGTGTGCTTTGGACACCAGCATACACAGAATATCAATATTGGTATCTTCTCAGGTGCCCCAGCTCAGGTGAGAGATATATCTGTGTGTGAGCTCATGTGTGCATTCAACTGTTTTTTTTTTTTTTTTTTTTTTTTTTTTTTGTTACACAGTAGATGTTTATCGGTTGCTTCAAACTCTCAGATCAACAGAGCAGTCTCACGTCTCCACAAACCAGTTTATTTCTCCCTCCTGCGAGTCTCTCCCTTTGTTATGACAAACGTAGATTCAGGTTGAATGAGTCTGTCCGTATGATGTCATCCGATTGCTTGAGTGATTGTTACAGGTGTGTTTTTTTTTTTTTTTTTAAACTAAGATGGCAGCTTGATTGTTCTTAAAGGGGGAACTCACACAGAGAGATGCTTGTCTTCTCTTGATCCAAGACACCATGACTAAAGTGTTTATTAGCAGTAATCGGGGCTTTGTGGAAATGGTGGGGGGAGGATCGAGTGTTCTGATCACATTACAGGGACCTGACACCAATACCTGCTTTTGCCCTGAAGTCCTGTTCTACACCCAAATCTCAAAGTATCTCTACCAAATAAATATGAACATAACCAGCGAACACTACCCAAAAGTGTTATTAAAATAAATATGAACATAACCAGCCAACACTACCCAAAAGTGTTATTAAAATAAGAACCCTTCAGGCTGGGACTTGTCCTACTTTGCATCTTACAGACTAAAAACAAACTTCCAAAAAGTGCCACATATAACTTCCATGAGGTTCATTTTAATGCACTTGCCTCACTGACCAACCTAGTCACACACACACACACACACACACACACACACACACACACACACACACACACACACTAACAAACTGACTGACCAACCTACTGACACACACACACACACACCGCACACAAACGTGTACTCACTTACAAACTGACTGACCAACCTACTCACACACGCACACACGCACTCACATGTGTACTCACTAACAAACTGACTGACCAACCTACTCACACACACTCACATGTGTACTCACTAACAAACTGACTGACCAACCTACTCACACACGCACACACGCACTCACATGTGTACTCACTAACAAACTGACTGACCAACCTACTCACACACGCACACACGCACTCACATGTGTACTCACTAACAAACTGGACTGACCAACCTACTCACACACACTCACGCACTCACACGTGTACTCACTAACAAACTGACTGACCAACCTACTCACACACACACACACACGCACTCACACACTCACACGTGTACTCACTAACAAACTGACTGACCAACCTACTCACACACACTCACATGTGTACTCACTAACAAACTGACTGACCAACCTACTCACACACACACACACACACACACACTCACGCACTCACACGTGTACTCACTAACAAACTGACTGACCAACCTACTCACACACGCACACTCGCACACTCACACACTCACACAGATGCACACACACACGCACGTGTACTCACTAACAAACTGAATGACAGACCTACTCGTCAATCCATCAAAATGGCACAGATCATCATCGACACAGTTGCAAATCCACAGCTTCACATCCATAAAACATATCAATCTCCACTGGGGCTATGATACAATATGGAGACAGAGCATGTCAATGAAACACAATGCAATGCAATTTGATTACATATAGCGCCGTTTGATACAAATAATTACAGGCATGCTGAATTATAACAATTGTCAAAATATGTATCGATGAAAATAACCCCTGCCGAAAAAACAAACCTGTTTTTCTGACATACCTGTGGATATATGAATTGTTTCATATTAGTATTTGCCTTCGCAGTTATTTATACATGGGTTTAAGATTCCTGTTAATTGTACAGGCATGCTCAATTATAACAATTGTCAAAATAATTATTGAAAAAAAAATAAAAAAATAAAAAAAACCTTCAAAATAAATTAAAATAAAAAAAAACTTTTTTGTTGCAAGAATTTGAACATACATATTAATATGACATACAATTAGCATTCACAGTCATTTAAAAATAGCCTAAGATTCCTGTTAAGTGAACCATTAATTCTTTAAGGCCAATAACAGGGGAATAGAGGCCTCTCTAGTCGCACTTATTGCATTTTTCATTAACTCGCCGTGCTGCAGTTATACGATGAGAGCAGGTTGCTAATGCTAAACGATCCGTCCGACAGAGCTACTGTCATCGTGACCTAAAAGAGGGGCACAGGGCGGACGGAGCGGACGGGGCGAATGCAGGAAGACCAGAATCCACTTCCCGTAAAAACAAACACAGTTACAAGGGCATTTAGTCACAGTCTGGTGGCGAAGCAAAATAAAGAAACAGAGATGGCAGTCCCCATAAACCGCAGCTCGATCGAAACGACTCGTCGAAAAAAGGCAGATGTAACAGGGTTTCAGAGACTCATTTAATCGCTCGGGACCAGACCGGGCTGACTTGGGGTTTGAGGTGTGACACGCCCAGGACAGAGAGAAAGGACGTCTGAGGTGGCGTGGTCAGGTGAGAAGACCTGTACCTTTTTTTTGCAAACACCCATTTAACACGACTCCCGTTCCTGAACTTACAGTTTTCTGGGTCTCCGACAACCTTTCCCCACGATGAACAAGCACCACACTACATACATAAGCTCACAAACGCATGCAAAAACTAATACAAACGCATGCATGCACACAGGTGCTCATTTTCGCATCAGATCATACTAGGACCACCCCTGATGCAGTGCGGAACGGTGCCAGGTTACGTGGGGGTGCACATATCGAAGCGCTTCCGCTTGTGTGCCACAATGATAAACATTATGATGTAATCCAAACCAGTGTATACCATGCTTCCGCTTGTGTGCCACAATGATAAACATTATGATGTAATCCAAACCAGTATATACCATGCTTCCGCTTGTGTGCCACAATGATAAACATTATGATGTAATCCAAACCAGTATATACCATTATTTGTCTTTGCACCTGTTAATCTGCACTTCAATTCACTTAGAAGAAGGGCGGGGTCTGGCTCACAATTGTTCACATGATACACTGCCTCAATAGAACTGGTGTGAGATGGTGAGGGCGTGGGGGGCATCCCCATCAGACATTTTAATCAATTCTCTTGGCAAAGTTCTGCAAAAGCACAACAGGTGCTGATAGGTACTTTTAGATAAGAATAAAGACAAAATGTTTCCAAAAATTGGTGCATTTAGTAATAAAAGCTAAAATAAATGAAGTGTAAATAAAGATCACACATCCAGGTAGAACCTCAGAAGCGGTGACCATTTCCTGGGCGTGGCACCTGTGTCTTTAGCTTCCGCCAAGCTAACCCTGCTCTCCCATAAGCCGGACAGCAGAGCCTATGTCCTCAGCACCTCTGCCAATTAATTAGCATTAATGAATCCTACTAAATGCCTAATTAATTCAAAAACTTCATTGAAAGCTTTTCCCCACTGCCACTGGATATAGTGCAGAATAAAGCGTAGCTTTTTTTTTTTTGTTTGTTTTTTTTTTGTTGTTGTTGCAGGCTTGTACTTTCTCCACAGTTGTCATAGAAACTGTTGGCGGGATACAGTTGTGTTCCGAAGGCAAAGGTACACTGTAATCCCAGCCCTGCACATACCTCACACTGTGTGCTGTAAACACCTGAGGAAGGCCTCCTGGCAGGGGGAGCGCGCTGTGTAGTGATGTTTGGCGCTCTCTCTCTACGTCGCTCTCCTTTTCCACGGAATTTCAGGCCACCTGTTTCCACCCCCCACCCCCACACCCCAGGGACCCGTCCCGAGAACGAAAAAGAGATACGTTTCATAAAGGAGGCGCTACTGTCCCCGTGTGACCGTGAAAACGGGGGCGAAGTTCGAGGGCGGGACGGCGTCCGGTTGATATCCGCCTCTTTTTTTTGGTGCTCTTTAATTTTATTTTTGCTCAGGTATGTTACTGTTAGCTGCTGTTAGATGTTACTGCAGTAACTGCCTTGGTTACGCTCCACTCCGGGCCTGACGGTGATGTCACAAAGGGAGATGTCACCATGCGATGTTGTCAGTCAATCACTCAACAACATTCCCCCCTCCTGTGACATCACACAGATGGCACTTGCAGAACTCTGTGTTGGGGTAAGCCCTGCCTTAGGGAGAGCATAGTCAATCACAGTCACATTCATCAGTCAACATAGTTGATTCATTATGCTAAAATAAGAACTAAGAAAATTTAAAAAAAGAAATGCTCGATGTCACATGGCAGGGTGGTGATCACATGGCAGCGTGGTGATGCACGATTGGGTTCCAGTAACTGCCGTGACCACTGCAGCTGCAGAAGCAGTCGCACGTGAGACCGACAAAATCCCTTTTCTCAGAAGCACCCTGGATCAATCCTAAACAGCGTAGACACCCAATCGCTCACGGTCATTATGCGGACAATACCGCGGTCTCGCCCAATCGCATGTGAGATTGTTGTCGCGTCCCATTTCTCAGGAGGATCCACTGTGAGAATGTTCTTGAATTCCTAAAGCCACCCACAGGCTAAGTTGGTACATAGTCTCACCTGACACACACACACACACACACACACACACACACACACACAACATATGTGTGCTTGAGTAGATTTTCCCCACCTCATTAATTACGTACACTGTTGAGTGTCGCTAGAGATTGCCACTAAATAGGAAAAAAAATGCACTTAATGAGGTGAACCTGACACCCATTCTCCGTTGAGAATGCACACTTGTGTGCGTGTGTGTTCGTAAGAGGAGACGCACAAAGATATGGGCTTCCTGTTTCATTCACAAACGTAGTAGCACACAAACTCTAAACCCGTATTCTGCCCTGTCTTAGACTGCATAATACCCCCCCCCCCCCGACACTACCCTGCCCCGCCCCGCCCCACTCTACCCCTCCAGTGAGAACAACTTTATTGATCAAGAAATTCTGGCAAAATGTGAATTTCAAAGGTGAACTTGAATCCAGGGACTGAAAATGTAGTCTCAATGGATTTATGATTAATAACTCAATATGCCACAAAGGCTGATACTACCTTAACAAAACATACCCTTCACCTAGCTCTCCAGGACTGTCATATTCTTCCAAACACCTTTCACATCCCCATTTAATACCATATTTAAGAGAATGGGGAAGTACAAAAGTTTCCTGTCTGCATGTCTGAATTTTTATTCTATTGCTCATTTATTCTTCAGAAAGGATCATTTTGACATATTTGAGGTACGCACACAAACTAAACTTTAGAAAGAGGGAATTTCTCTTTTTGTGAACAGCTTTTGTTCAACGGGTAAGAGGGAGTTTTATCAAAACAAAGTCATTACACTGACATACCGGTCACATGGACAGGGCACAGGGCAGAACAGAAAGAGAGAGAGAGAGAGAGAGAGAGAGAGAGAGAGAGAGAGAGAGAGCGAGGAGAGCGAGAGAGCACGAGAGAGAGAGAGAGGGCAAGAGCAAGCATGAAAGAGAGAGAAAGAAAGTGAGAGAGGGAGAGGTAGAGAGAAAGAGAGAGAGAACAACAACTTGGCTGTGTATCCAAAACCAGTTCTGCCTTGTCCACCTTCCTTGCCTATTATTATAATTACCTGGCAGCTTTAGAAAGAGACAGAGCTATCCATTTCATCTGCTCATTTAAAAATAATAAAACCTGATTATATTTTGAGCTGGGGTGGGGTGGGGTGTAAGACAATGGAAACCGGTTCCTTATCTGAAGGGATGGGAAATTCGGGGGGGGGGGGGGGTGGTGGTAGTCCCACTTTCTCTCTCCCCTCCCCCAAATCTCTCCTTCCCTCACTCTCTCCTCTCTCTTTTTGCATCATTATTGAACTTTTATCTCGGATTTCTAATAAGCAGCTTGCAGTTTGAATTACTCAACGTAGGGAGGCGAAGGTCCATGCGATTCGGGGGCCTGACGATAACAATCGGGCCGCATCAACTTTCTGGGATACATTTCAAGCCGGCTCTGTCGGTAGACAAAGCTTTCTTTGAACGGAACGAGAGAGAGAGAGGGGGGGGGGGGGAGCTCAGAGGCTTCATTATTCTAATCAGACCTCAGCAACAAAAAAAGAAGAAAGAGGAGGGGAGGAGGTGGTGGAATGAGCTGATCTCCTTTTGCCAGCGCGACCGTCAGGGCGCGGAACCCACTCCTCGGGTACTGCCGAACTCTCTCTCTGCCGTACCCCACACCACATTCGCCAAAAAGAAAATCCCATCGATCGAGATGGCAGAGGTGGGCATTTTTCGGAGGTTTTAGCTATACGCAGTCAAAAGAAACAAGAGTTTATGCGAAACCAAATGGGAGCAGATGTCTTTACGAGAGCTAAATGTGCTCTACCCTGAGCTGATTGAACTCAGACGATTAAGTGGGGTACGGTTAAAGTGGGGATTCAGGAAGAGTTAAATGGGGGGGGGCACTATTGCATGTTATGGAAGACTTCCTGATTTGCTATCAGCGAGAGTGCTGTCCTGCAAAATGCAAAGTTCTGATTGGTTGTTGACTGACATGTGGTACCATAGCACCACCCATTACGGGGTGAAACTGTAGGACATGCATAAAAGCGCTGTATGATAAGGGAGGGGTAATACTGTGACCCCACTTACACATATCAGATACCCCAAACATACAGGGCCTATTGAGAGAAAGAACGGATTCGGATCCTTGGTCATTTCAACAGGAATTATCCCGGAGTTAAGCCGACATTTTTCAAAAACTTGCAATGACTTGCAATTAAATGAAACTGTTGCGAAATGTGGGGGGGGGGGGGGGTTAGAAAAGTGGGCTTACTGGGGTTGCAGGTTCAGTTCCAGGTGTGACAACTGGTGCAAGGTACTGAACACAAATTGCTTCAGTTAAATATGCAGTCCTATAAAAGGATGGAATACAAGAAATGTCAGCAATTTAGGTCGCTCTGGGTATGAGCATCGGCCAAATTGCAAAAAAAAAAAAAAAAAGCGAAATGGTACCCAAAGTACCCAAAGCCTGTTGTACACTTCCTGGCTAGACTAAAGTCAAATCATGATAAGCAAATGATTTCACATGTTAAAAATTTTAAGAAGTCACCGCCCTCCTCTCTGGCCTGCACTGCCTACCCATCACGGCTCGCCTCACCTTTACCTGCCCAGCTACCCAGCCCCAGCACGGCAGCTCTCCGTTCCGCAACCTCAGGACACGTGACTCTTCCCCTCCTTCATGCCTGCACTTCAAAAAACGGACTCGGTTACTAAAACGGCAGAGAAACCCTCCAATCACGGGCGTTCTATTAGCGGCACAGTGTAAATGTGTGACCTAACCTAATGTGTGAAATACTGGACCAATGGGTACGGGTCCAGCCAGGTGGGAAAAGGAGCTGGGTGGTGAGGGGAGGGCTGTTTGATTTTCTCAGCAGCTGTACATCCCCCCATCCCATGTGAAAAAACAGGGTGCCAAAAAAAAAGAAGAAAAAAAAAAAAAGGATGGGCAGATTGGAACCCAGCGCTCTGACTGCTGGTCTCCCTGTGTAAACAGCAGCCTGCACTTCATGACAGCAGATAAGGGTGATGACTATCGACCTGCGGGATCGCATGCTGTCAGGGTTTATCCTTTATCTGCGGCTCCTGGGCTGGGAGCTGGGGGACAGTCGGGGTGGTGGGGGTGCTGAATGCCGACAGGGTTCCCAGGCGCGTGATTTTTTCTTTTTTTTTTTTCTTTAAAACCCCTCCATGCAGACCACCTGGCCAAACAGAGTTGACCCAACACCCCCCCGGCATGCCGCTGCGCTGACAGGGTACCGGGCTTTCCCAGGCCTCTGCTCTCCTCCCCCCACCCCCCACCCCCCCCGCCCTTGCTCCTGTACGCCGCCCTGCCAAATTCAAGCCTCGGGTGCAAAGAAGAACCTCAACCGGCCGGGGTCAAAAGGTCAGCCCGTTCCCCGGAGGGTCCGGACTCTCAAAGCAACTTCGGCGGCCCCGCCCCCAAACAGAGATACAAGCGAACGCTCTGCGGCCCGACTGCCGAGGGCTTCGACGCGTTTAAGAAAAACGCGACACGCCGCTGACCGTTTACTGTTCCACAGACCTGGAACCCTCCGATTATAGAGCAATCCTGTGTGCAGTAGAAAGTTCCCTCTGGATGAGTGAAGGCCTGATTCATTTGTTGATTAAGAAAATCGGATGCCACACTGCACTACAGTCTTTGAAAAGCAGTTAATGCTGGCCAGTTAAAACCTGTGCCATATTGCATTAAGCCAGCGCCGGCCTAAACCTGTGCCGTTCTACGGCACAACAACAGCACCCTTTAACTTGCGAACACGGACAACACAGCCCTTAATTCCTGTGCCGTTTCAGACCACAGCCACGCTCCTTTTTTGTTCGACGTTTTTGTTCTGCGTCGCCTGAAGAAATTCGGTGTCCGAGACCCCGAACTTGTATCCATCTACACAGGCTACGTGCGCCCGGTGCTGGAGCATGCAGTCCCCGTTTGGCACAGTTCCCTGATTACAGACCAGGCTAAAAGGCTGGAAAGCATGCGGTAACGGGCTTGTAAAATTATACTTGGCCAAAGGTACTCAGGGTACCCAGAAGCTCTCTGCATTCTCGGATTGTGCATCAGAGAGACGCACTCAACTGCGTCTTGGCTTTACCAGAAAGTTGCTACAGTCCAACTTTAGAGACTGGCTACCCGCCCTCAGGGAGGAGCTCACAGGTCATCAGACAAGGGACTCAAACAAACTGGCCAACCCAAGATGTCGAAACTGAGAGATACAGGAGATCGCCAATCCCTTATATGGGCAGATTCCTAGATGACAGCGCATTTTAGATTCGAGACATGAGATATTAGATTTCAGCTCAGATAATTGCAACATTACATTTTTAGTCTACTCAGTATTGATGTTTTATTGTTACAGCAAAATAATTCAGTGTTTTTAATGACAATTGTCTTTATGAACCTGTAATAATGCTGAAAGGTCAATAAATAAATACCTATATCTAATCAAAAATAAAAATAATGCACTTGAAGACAAAAGCACAGGCGGTGTGCGCTACAGAGCTATAGCCTGTGCTACAGGCGTGCATACTGGACACAGTACCTGGAAACTACCTGCCGGATACCTATAAAAGCACCCAGGTAGGACTCTGTTCTATGCCAATCATTCAGCACCGCATCCACTTTTAAGGTAAGAACTGAAAACAGAATCTGGGGATGGTGTTAAACTGCACGGGGAATCCCGGCACGGTCACATCAGGGCCACTTCATATATATATATTTTTTTCATTCAGTGGAGTAGGGTGACCTCAGATATGCCTGTCTCCAGCTTGGAAAGATCTGTGCTCATAAAGACCAGCGCAGAGGTTTGCCTCATTTCTGTAATTGTTCAATATTTTAACAACTACAACAACAACTGCAGACATATTTTACCTAAAGGTCCCCTTCCAATGGCACTCGTGGCATCTTTAGTCGTAATTACTGTGCTTGACTCAGCCTTGACTATTCATGGGCAGAAGAGAAGGAGTATGCCAGATTCTCATTACTTTACTTACATTTTATTTACATTTTCACAACTACCTAAACCAAATTTAACTTGCATAATTCATTCACACACACACATGCAAAAACACGCAAAAACACACACACACACACACACACACACGCAAACACACACACGCAAACACACACACACACACACACACACACACACACACACACACACACACGCAAACACACACACACACACTTCATATAAATATGTGTGAATATACATATATTAAGCACAGGCTGCTCGGCCAGGCTGTGGCAGTTATTTACAAAGGTTTCCCTCCTCTTTCCCACAGAATCTGTTTGCTTGTTGCTTTCCACACCCCCACTCCCTCCCAATGCAAAGCCCATAGAAACATGCGATGGAATAAAAAACAAGGATTACGCTGCATTATGATCTTTCTTTCCGTCGCTTTCCAAAACGCCACAGCTGACTGTACGCCCGCAGAATTAGGGGGTGGGGTGGGAGACAGTCTTTTACGTTATTAACTTATTCTACAGTAAAATGTGCCATGGTAGTCGTCTGAATGAAAGTGGAAAAAAAATGTTTAAAAGGGCTGTAGAATTTATTGCCTGTAATGGGTCACTGGGGTTCTGTGATGGATGTATCGACTGCTGGAATCAGCGATGTGTCGTTTTGGAAGATTGATGAAAAGAGATTTTTTTTAAATTGAATCTGTCAGTGTGGAACAATGATATACATTCAAGAGAGAGAGAAGGTACTGCCAAAATGTGGCCGCACAATACGTAGCTACAGTTGTGGGGGACAGTTAATGATGAATTATTATTTTAAATTGTAAATTTGTTGTTTTTAATCATTATTATTCTTCATCTTATCATTATTAGTTTATGTATTTGCATGTATTTTCTGTTTATATTTCTGGACACATTATGGTGTATTTTATGTACATCGTAACATATTTTTGTCAAGCTTTGGCAACACATATTGCAATATGCCATGCCAATAAAGCACTTTGAATTTAACTGGGCCCCGTTTCCCAAAAGGATCTTAGATAAAGCTCATCTTCGGCTATTTTGTTTTTATATTACTTTCATTGTTAGTTTTTTGTCATTCGTTTTTTGCCTTTCTCCCTATATTTTTGTTATCTTTTTTATGTAATGGCAGTCAATTTTAATAATTTTAATCATTAAATTAATAAAACAGAAAGACAAAACGCTCTAAGATGATCTTAACTAAGTTGCTTTTGGGAAACAGGGCCCTGAATTGAAAAAGAAACCGAGAGAGAAGGAAAGAGAAAAATATCTAGTGTAGATGAAAGAAAGGGAACGGGTTCTACTGAGAATAAGGATGCGAGAAAGCTATGACAAACGAGTAAATTAGAGTAACACACATCCAGAGGTGAGTCACAGACTGAACATTTTCATTAAAAGGCCAGGGACTTGTGTGACCTATGACCTCCCTGCAGTGGAAGTGTCACAGACTGGTGACTCGCACGCTCGGCAGGGAAAAGCCAGGCACAGAATCCTCCTCTTGCTCACTGCGAATCGTAAACTCTCGCCAGCTTGCAGAAAGGTCAGCCCAGCAACAAACAACAAAACAAAATGACCTTGTGAGGTGAGTCACCATGGACCGGGAAAGTTCTCATAATTTACATGAAAAAAACAATAAAAAAACCAAAACGTAAAACCCGAAATTAACCCGTGATAATTTCCCTCCATTGGACGGAGCGAGACAGTGCGCGCGGGCGCATTTTAACCGTGACGCCCAGGCCTTGGCGGTCATGAGCGTTTACGGTGGCCTTCTTCCAGGCCCAATTCGGAACCTGGGTCTGAAAGTGCTCGTCGGCATGATGTACGGTGGCATGAGGAAGACCGCCTGGTCTGCGTATGAGAACACACGGACCGCCAAAAAACACGAACCAGGCCATTTGTTTCACAGGGAGGAAACTAAATGAGCCGTGTCCAGTGGTCCAAGTGCGTATGCATGTGCGTCTGTCTTGTTGGTCTGTCTGTGTGTCCTTCTACCTGTTTTAAATAAGCAACACAAGCAGAGAGTAAAGAAATGGCCACCTTACTGTTTAACATGTTGGTTTTAGTTTGATATTCCCAATTTAGTCACTTGGAAAAGTGATTTACAAATAAAATATGTTAAATATCGAATAGAAACCAAACCCTGGCAGTAAGCGGTACGCTCCTGGGGCGATGACATGCTGCTGATATCGGTTTCACATTGACTTTGCAGCTGATTTTTACGTGTGATTTTATCTGAAAAAATCTTGGCCACAGAGATCAATGCTGTCAGCAATATCACAATCTCGAAAACTCTTGAGCTGTGTGGCAAGATTAGGACAAATCGTTTCTATTCACATGGGAGAAAAAGCGCTCGTGATTGGCCTAGAGAGACACCGTGCGCCCCGCCGACGCTGTCACAGCTAGCTTTCGCTGGCCGAAAGAAGCTATTGGCTCACAGGCCAGAGGTGAACCAGGGATCACATGAAAATGACCGTATTGAATTTTGTGCGTTGCCAGAGCTGGTTTGCTGAGAAAACATTGTCTCGTTAAGTTTTATTGACTGAATCGGCCATTGCACTGCTACATTCCCGTTTACTGGAACTGAATAGAATTTATTTTTCAGGGCCAACCCACAAAAATGGAGGTCATTTCAAGAATACTGAGAAACAGGACGCACCCAGGAGCAATACTGCGCCAAAGGTTTAGCTGTTTACCTAAGGTACAAAAAAAGGTCAGACTGTCACAAAAAAACAAAACAAAAGATTACAAGCAGGAAGTAAATAAAGATCATATTTTGAACGATATACAGCACAGTTCTTTAAAATACACAAGTATGTGTGGCATCTTAAAGACTGCTCTCGGACGTGCGGCTTACAGATACTTAAAATGCCTGATCGACATGGTAGAAATGAAGGCTTACAAGTTTAATTCCTAGAATATTTGGCAACGTGAAAGATAGCTGGCTAATAGTGGGGTTAACACCAAACTGTATTTGTGAAAGTGTCTTTAAGTGCATGCAGCTTATTTGACAGTGAATTTATCAATTGATACTTGGCACCGCAGTGCTACAATGCGCAGATATCCTGGCAGGCATCGGGTAGTGAACTACAGCGTGATTGGACAGATTTAGACACGCACGATAGTGGTATGACCGCGCTCCCGCGATGCTGAATGATTGACGGGCGCCCTATGTGTTCCGTTTGTCCTCAGAGGGGAGCAAACGAAGCTCTCGAAAGGTTTTCACCAAAAAACTCTTCTGTTTTTGGAACAGCGACGTGATTTCCATTTGCTGTCCGCTTTCAAACCATTGTTCGCCCGGGCCATTGCATGACATCACCCTGAAAGGGGGCTTTGTGAATATTGAAAATGCATGCAAAAATAAATATTATCATATGCTGAAAGTAAAAGAAAAAAACTCTGACACTCATGGTCTGTTAAATCTAGCTAACTAAATTGACAAAACAATCCATCCATTTCAGACAAATAGAGACATCAAACAAATATACCTACCAGAGATTAAGAAAAATAAAAAATACAGATGCCATGACTGGCCATTTCAGTAAGTTCTATAACCGTCACATATGAATACATACTTGTGATTTTACTGTTAAGTTTTATTTATTTTAACTACACTTACTTTTTTGTTCATTCATTACAGCATGCACTTGATACTACTTGCATACTTCTTGTACGCATATTGCACTTTGGCACGGTGTGTAACGCAATGCATTTCCAGCATACTTACATACTACAGTACTTACATACTGTACAGAGACAGCAAGAGGGCGCGTTTTATATTTGTCTGTCATCTGTTGTTGTTGACACAAGTAGCGATACGTACTTATTGTATGTCAGACCATATAAAGATATGACTGGAATGCACTGAAATGAGAGATGGAGGGAGTAAAATGGACACAGAGAAAAGACAAAGGTAGAGAGAGAGGAGGTACGAGTCACGGCAGTATTCCCGGTAGGAGGTTTGGGAAGAGGAGAGGAGTGAAGGAGGTCTTTTTCTCCCCCGGCCCTGCGAGGCAAGGGCACCCCCCTCTTTACCCCGCACCCCCCCATTATACTCTCCCTCCGCTCTCCGGGGCCCTATTGTACGGCGGGAAATGCAAATGGCGCACGTTGCAGTGGCCTGTGGGTAAACACTCATCTGAAAGCATGTGCCCGGTTTAATGACGGTGGAAGTCTCTCTCTCTCTTTTTCTCTCCCTACCCCTCTTTCGCTTTCTCTCTCCATCCATCTACCCCTCTCTCTGTCCGTCCCTCCCTCTCTCTCTCCCTACAACACCCACCCGCTCTCTCTCTCTCTCTCCATCCATCCATCTTTCTCTCCGCCTCTCCCTCTTTCCCTCTTTCTCTCGATTGCTTTGGGACATGGTGATTTCCATCTTGGCCGCCTCTCTCTCACACCCCCTGCCCCCCCCCCCCCGCCCTTTTTCGGTGCTGCTCGCTGTATTGATGCCCATAATTACTGCTGAATGGACTTAGACATTCCCATGGATGTCAGTATTGCCCTTGGCCTGCTCCACTCACCCACCCCCACTCCGCCCCGCCCCCCCATACACCCACCCCTCCCTCCCTGGTTCCCATCAATGGGGATCAGGGAGAAGGGACACACAGCTCCGGGGCTTGAGGAACTGCTCCCGTCCAATTAAAAAACAGTAAATTAGGAGTGTCCTGGAGACACTGCCACAACCTCCTATAGGCTCCGCCCACCGTCTCTCACAAAACTCCTCCAGGGAGGGAGGGGCACAAAAGACTGGATATGAACCAATGACTAAAACACCCATTTATTTGAGTATTTACCCATTTATAATTCCCATCACGCGCAACCAAAAAAAACAGGTATTCAATTTGGTTTTATTTATTCTGCATTTACCGATTCACCTGAGAACTCGACAACAAAAGGAACGTTCAAACTTGCGCTCCCTCTCTCCTGCGCCCCGGCTCGGGGGGAACGCGCATCACGTCTGCCACGCCAACGCGAGCCGGCTGCTGGCGGCAAGCGACATATGGAAGCCTGGTCCAAGCCGGTCGGTACCAGAACCTCTCCATGTGTCCAGACTGAAGCGTACCGATTCGCTGCTCATGGTGACAGAGGGAAGAGAGAGAGAGAGACATGGTTGATCAACGTTAACAGACCCGTGAGGTGCCCAGGCCAGATGCTGCCGTCCACCCCGCCCACCGCACACAGAGCCCGCGACAGAGTAGCGTTTAACGCGTCGACAGAAGCAACGGCCAAAACGCGGAGGCCTCCAAACACACAGCAGGCAGAGTTAGCGGGCTCCTGACCGTTAGCGGGCTCCTGACCGTTAGCGGAACGACGTGCTGAGAGGCTCCGAGGGCGTTCCTTTTCCCGCTAACGTTAACCAGACCACCGCTTCGCTTTCGGGCCGCCGTTTAACGGCGTCTACGCAATCAGGAGCTTCCTAACCTGCAGCGGCAAACAATTAGCGAGCGCTGCAGCCCGTCTGGGTGACGGTTCGCATTAAGCGCATGAGACGCAGTTACACGACCCTCTAATGCGCGCTAAAGAACTGCGGCTAGGGCCAAGACCGCAGGGTAATTGGACCGCAGGGTAACCGGACCGCTGTTCTGCGGGGTCCACATACGTTGGGGCGGGGTACCTGAGAACGTACGCTCTTGGGACCAGAACGATTTGGCCCCCATCCTTGGCTGTAGCAAACCTCAAATTATCCTCATTAAAAGTTGCTCCCAGGGAAAAGCGAGTCTGTCTGAGCGGGATACAGCCCCCAGTGGGATTAGGTTTCAGGCTTGGGAACACGATCAAGTAAAATTCAGTCTAACTAATAGGGGATCTAAGGTGTTCCCTCAGTATGGAACAAACTGCGATAAACCAGAATGCATTTTCAGGGAATGAACAAGATTGACTTGGTCACTCTGAGGAACGGTAAAAACCAAAGGGAGGAGAGGAGATGTGACAACAGCTGGAAAGAAATACACTTCCCACAGTCCCCAGCAGGCAATGAGGAACAATGTACAGAAGCCACAGCGAATAACGGATGAGAAGACTTATTTAAGGACTGAACACAGCTAACACGCATGCATACTCGTACACATGCATGCGCGCACGCTCACTCACACATGAACACATACACACACACACGCACACACAAACGCCTGCACAGACATGCACAAACACATACACGCACAAACACACAGACACACACGCACATACACACAGACACATACGCACAGACACACACAGACACATACGCACAGACACACACAGACACACACAGACACACACGCACATACACACAGACACATACGCACAGACACACACAGACACACACGCACATACACACACGCGCACAAACACACACACACACACACACACACACACACACGCACACACACGCACACACACACAGACACACGCGCACACACACACACACACACACACACACACACGCACACACACACACACACACAAATGCACGCACACGCACAAACACATACACACACAAACACGCACGCGCGCACAAATCTGGTGCCCCGTCCAATTCAAACACAATCAAACCAAAGGCTAAAAAATGTGACTTATCTGAGTATGATGGTGTGGTGAGGTGGTTTGGGGGGGGGGGGTGGATTTGCAAATATGATTTGGACTCAATTCCTGTCATGCGATTGGATGGAGTCATTAGCAAACACAAAAGAGCCAAAGCCGGTGGAGGAGGAGGAGGAGGAGGAGGAAGGGGGGTGAAACCCCTCTAATTAATTCAGCAGAAAATTAATTACGGCAGAACACTCAGGCCCCTTAATCACTTCACATCCTGCAAGAGACAACAAAACAACAACCGAAAGGACCAAACAAAAAAAAAAAAAGAGGGAAAAAGAAAAAAGGGAGATGGACTAAATAGTGCGCTTCCCGTCACCTCTCTGACCGCACGCCCCCTGGGGGGAGGGGGAGGGGGGGTCTTCTCTGCTTCTTTTGTTTGTTTTGTTTGAAAGCTCACGTCCTTTCGCTCTCGCTCACTCGTTACCCACTCTCTCTCTCTCTCTCTCTCTCTCTCTCCCTCGAGGTGCGCGTTTCGGAGGGGACCGCTCCGGGCGATGACATCACCGCAGCTCGCCGAGGGTCTCGGATAGAGGACGACTCGGCCCGGGCAGCGTAAAACGGCAGAGGCAATTAAGTGAAACGCACCTGCCCACGAAAAACAACACCACCAAAAGCAACAACCACAGTTTGGGTCCTTCCTTAAAATTCCCCTGTCAGTCCTCAATTCTGCGGCATGAAAACGAGCTGCTCGTTGTAACTGATCATACTCGATGCAAACCTCCATTTCAATTTCAGCAATGAGTCATTTTGTGGTCTGTACACCTACACCAACAAGATTGTGGTGGGTGGGGGGGAACCAAGTGGCAATAAGGGATTCTCAAAGCCAGCGCACCCCACTCCCCCCCCGCCCCCCCACCCCCGCTCCCACCCGCACCCCAGTTTCCCAGGCTGGCATTACCGCGAACACAAACTCAGCGCGGTGCTGCCCGCACTCATTAATGCCAGCCAAACGGTGCCCTGCCAAATCCGGCCCGGTGCCAGCCTGGCCGAATGCCGTCGTCACGGCAACCCAGCATCCTGGAAAGGGGGGGGGGGGGGGGCATGATGTCATTCAGTGGGAGGTGGGAGGTGGGGGGGCCAATCAGATCCTGGGAAAATTATGTCACCTTTTGTTGAGCCGGGCCATTCAGAGCCATAGAAGTGCGGTGAATTGAAAGCTGTAGAGTTTTTCCCTTTCTCTTCCCCCCACACCCACACCCCCACCCTCCTCTTGGGATGTGTGTGAGAAAAAAAAGGAAATTGCAAAGCAGGGGACAGCACTGAGAACCCGCTACTAGCGCTGATCACAGCTAGCGGTATGAAGATATCATCAAACTAACAACAAAAATATAGAAATATAATAAGATAAAATTTGATGATATGTAATTGAAGGGTCGCTCTGACTTAAAGGCCTACACGAAAGTCCTCCGTCTTTCAGTACAAACAAAGAAATAATTAAATGAAGTAGGGCTTTGTGTGCTGTTGTTTCTACAGGCTGAGACAGACAATTATGAGCACGCCCCTGGACCTCTATTCCTTCCCCCCACATACCCCAACACGTCCCCCCAAATCCAGCACCCCCCCCCACCATGTCCCCCTGCTGTGCTCATATCTTTTACGGAGCCAAACAATATTGAGCCAGGATTGAGGCTGACAGAGAGAGACAGTTGAATAGGAAGTCACCATGAAACATTCTGTGAGTTTAAACAAGCGCACTAGCGACACACACACACACACACACACACACACACACACACACACACACACAGATGCATGTGCGCGCGCACACACGCACACACACACACACGCACACACGCACACGCACACGCACGCACACACGCACACACGCACACACACACACACACACACACACACACACACACAAGCAATTAAAGGGACAGTATTTCAACATTGGGCTAATGCCACAATGTAATGTTGTGTAATGCACAACTGATTCCAGGCAATTTCACTCTTATTTCATAACTGGGCAGGGTGGGATGGGACAAGGGGTCTTTAGATGTGTCCCAGTACAGATTTTAGAGATCATCTCTTTCCCAAACAACACATTTAAATGAAACCAGATACAGAAAGAAACGATAAAAACTTCCCATCTGTCAAATAAAGCGGAAGAGCTCAGTAATACATGCATCTCTTTAGAATCACATTTCTTTCTAAATAAATCTAAAAGAAACATCACTTTATGCCAAGATACTGTATGAGAGACTGTTCACAAACTGGTCACACTTTAAAGCAAAAAAAAAAAAAAACAACGCTTCTTTGGCTTAAGTTTTGGAAAACGGCATGGAGTGAGAAATTTAAAAATTCTGTATTCTACTGGTCCTGATTACGGACCTGTCGTCAGCCGACTGGCCACTGATGGACCTCAATATTAATTACAAGGGTTCATTTTTATCCTCAGAAATACAGCAATCGTGTGTAAATGAACGAGCTGTTTCTGTGAAAAGAAAAGTAACACTTGCATTTATTTGTAAAGTCAAAGTTAAAGAGAAAAGCAGACCCCCACCTCCCAACCTGTGTACCTGTTGTGTTGGCATCGCCTTGGTAACCTGGTAGCAGGCGAGGGAGCTTGTGGGGGTGAGTTACCCCTGACTCAGAGGGTCAGGGTAGACTTTGACAGGTAAACAGCCTCAGGTACACGTGTGATGTGTGACTAAACTATGTGGGAACCCACAGATACAGACTGACCACCTCTCAATCACACACTGGCCCACTCACGGGACTGGAATGTGCTGCACGGACTTTGTGTGGTTGAATGTGTCTTTGTGTGTGTGTGTGTGTGTGTGTGTGTGTGTGTGCGTGTGTGTGTGTGTGTATGTGTGTTGGCATGCGTGTCTGTGTGTATGTGGGTGTCCGTGCGTGTGTGTGTATGTGTGTGTCCGCGCATACAGAGAAATACAGAGACAGCGAAAGATAAAGAGAAAGTGTGTGTAAAAAAAAAGGGGATTTCAGCCAATACAACACAAACAGCACATACTGAAAGGGCCTGGCACCTCAGGCATTTTGGTCAAACCTTCTGGAATTTTCCGACCTTTAAACCACATAAGCACCTGAATCAGGGACTCTCTGTTAGCGGCCGTGGGGGGCGACCCGCGGCGTTGCGCCACCGCGGAGGGGCGAGGTGGCGTGCCGCCCCGAGCCAGACAGACAGACAGTCGGGCGCACAAGTCTGAGCGCGCGCGCGTGTCAACATGCGCTCACCGCCGAGACACGCCGACAGACGCGCGGAGCAAACAGGAAGCCGCGGTGAGGCAAACCGGTCCCGCCAGATGCGCTTCTGATTGCGACTTTCCACCGGCGGAACCATCGCAGCGAGCGGAGAGCGCGGGCGACGATCGGGTTAGCACGTCCCAAACTTCACTTTAAAACCCATCTGCCCTTTGCACACAGTGGTGCGCTCGTGCCAAGCGCTTTTGGCTTGTGACTTCTGCAAATTTTACTTACTTTTTTTTTACCCATGTGTCCATGTACACAAATTGAAATAGTACTGACAGTACCGACAGAAGTGTTCGATAACATTCTGTTGACATAATACGAATAACAACATCTGGTTTTTCTTGAGATTAAGGAGGTTAATCCTGCCAGAGGACAAAAGGGCCTGGGATTAGTCAACATTTGTCTTTAACTTTGACTCACGGTGAATTCACACCAATGCCAGAGTTCAGCAACATTCACCAACATTTTCTGGAAAAAAATAGAAACTCAATTTCAAAAAATTGCACTGGCATTGGAAAAAAAATTTAAATAACGTGCGCTTGAATTTAATTTTTAAGGCAAACTTAAGGACAAATGCTAATTGGACCCAGGCTGAGGAATCCTCCCGAAATCTAAGAGCTCAAAAGAACACATGCCGTCATAACTCAGTTTCACACATCCGTCCTTTTTATTGGAAATCTTAAATGCCCAGACACTGACAGGCCGGGACAACTGCATTTACAAGAGTTTACAAACGCCCCTGACCTCCAGATAAGCTTTTATCAGCTCCACGGCTCACTACGTGCCGCTCTCAACAGACATGGCAAGTGGAGGTCAAAGGTCAGACATCACAGGTCAGAGAGATGTCAGCACTCGGCAACTGTGGTAAAGACGGTGAGGAGAGTCCGGGGCGGGGCAGGGTCATTGGTCATATGGATGACAGGTGCACTCACCTTTTTTCAACGCCCTAACACCCTTACACAATGGGAAACATCCCATTCTAAGAAATTGTCCTGGACCTGTGGAATTATCTTCTCGGACTCGAATGTCACGACGCCTGTCAAGATAAATCGTACAGCTACGCGCCACACGCTCCTCACGCCGTGGGTCCGTGAACTCAAACTGTTCAAACGCTTCAAACGAAAGCCAATGACGTGTAGTCCAGACTCCGAGGTAGAGTTGTCCATCTTAAAAGGGTCCGTTTCAGGAAGTAGGTCCACAAACAGGAAGAAGGACGGATGAAGCGGCGTGAAAGGACAGAAGGATTTCCTTTAATTCCACGTGGTCCCGATTCCGGCGTGTCGTGCGCCACAAAGCGTCCTGAAGTCCAGGTGAGAGGGCGACGGGGGGTGAAGTGAATTCCATCTCGTGTCACACCCAACCCCACCCCCCCTGCACCCTGCACACACCCCCCCCCCCCGTCCCACCACCGCCACCAGGGTGCTCAGAGTGCGTCGGGAGACAGATTCCCAAATGTACCTGTCCGTTCTTCCTCCACAGGCTGGGACGGGTGCAGGGCGAACTTATGGCTCTTTCCCCAGGACCGTGAACCGGACCTGGTACTGGTACAAAAACGAGTCGAGCAGCCCCGCAGTGCCCCTCCTCCATCCCTGAAGACAGAAGAAAAACAGACCCTGTGATTGGTGGCCACATTGATCACAACTCACACACTGAACACCATCTGATAGAGGTACGATGTGTCACTTAGCTGCGAGGTAATTAGCAGGTCATTTTAGCTCACACACTGTACAAATATTGGATTGTGTGGACATGGCGGTGCCTCCTAATGCCGAGGACAACACTGCAGATGAGCGCAGGTCCTCACTATAGGACCTCATAAGGAGGCAAATACAGGAAATGCCATTAAATGAAAAACAACCCGTAAGACTGAACTGCCCAAAAGCAGTATATACTGTATACTGTATACCAATAACATGACCAATGATTGGTCCCCTCAGAGTATGTGCTCAATTCCTAATGGATGTACCCATTGCAAGACTGTTTCCTCTACACAAGCCAACAGCAAAACACAACCCCATTAATGTCCTGAGAAGAAACATATTTGTGAAAAATATGCACACTTTTACGTACAGCTTATCACGCTGCCTGGAGATACGTCTTTCTTTTCCCTGCTTACGTAAAAGAGTGGGGCCGGAGGACGAAGCCGCGCGTAAATCCGAAACATTACATCAGTATGAAAGTACAGCGTCGGGCTGCAGACCAAACCGGCTGTTTCTCACACTGTAGCTGTTCAGTGGGACAGCTGTGCTTTAACAGCAAACTCCACCCACCCCGCACCCCCGTTGGCATTCAATAGCTACAGTATATCAGTTACACGTTTATTAGTTACATTTAATTTGTGACTCGTTTTCTTCGACTCCTGCGAGGAAGGCTGAGAGCAATATAATGGCACTTTTACACCACACTTGTGTTTGTATAAACTCTGCACACATCCTAATAGGCTGGAATCTTAAGTGAGGCAGAGGTCAAAGCAGACTACGGTATTTAGCAGCATGAGACTCAGGGCCAGGATGTTTTTGTTTTTTTCTTTCTTTTGTCAGTTCAAGTTTGGCAAGTTCAACGTGGTGATCGCTGAGCTTAACTTGTCACCTGGATTCAATCTAAATTTGTTCTTTGATTGGCAAGATTGCCTCTTATTTTCCCTCCCCAATATGGACTCGCCAACTGTGAGTCATGTCACCTTTAGTACTGCGGGAGAGATCTCACTGTCTCTCAGTCACAGTATCAAGCTCACTCAATTCAATTCAAATTCAATTCAATTCAATTCAATTCAAATGCTTTATTGGCATGACATATTTTGAAATATATATTGCCAAAGCATAATAATAACAAGTAACAATAACAATAAATATAAAGATTAAAATATATCAGACATAAAATGTATACTACTACTACTACTATTAGTATTAACAATGTAGTAACATTACTAATAATATTAAAAGTAACAACAACAATACACAAAGATTATACACATCCATACACACACATGCCTACATACACATACATACATATGCACACACACATACATAGACATATACATGCAAATATATACATACATATACATACACACACATACACATTTACTGCTCACTCTCACTCTCAGAGGTGTAAAAACCAGGGGTCAGAAAGTAAAAGTCCTGCCACCCTTAAACTCCGCCAGCTGATCTCACTAATTCCAGTCCTGCCTCCTGGCTGAGGAATTGTGCTAATTAGCAGATCCAGGTGATGATTGGAACAAAATACAGGGGAGGACTTTTACTTTCCGAACCTGGATTTTCTCGCTCTCCTGTGGACAGCTGGTATGTTACAGGGAGGAAAACTTAGCCCTTCTGTGGGCACAGGGACAGTGGTGCGCTGCTTTTGGCCACGGTCGGCTAACGATGCGGCCCGCACCTTCACTTGCGCTGCCTACACTACAGAAACCAGCCTGCCTTTCCTACTGAGCATCTTTACAGACCGAGCCACTCATAAGCTGAATACTTCCACAGTAGCCGTTTGAAGCCTGGCCATTCTGCTTGTGCTATATGTATTGCATTCCTCACTTTGAGTGAAAGGAAAGTCTGTATAATTATCATTATTATGGCTGTTATTACTATTATTGCTCCTGTGCTGGCCTGGTTACTCCCTGGCAGAACGCTCGGAGGATCGACGACGGTGCGCGCGGGAGCGGGCGTGACATCGCAACCCCCGCCGGCGTGTTTTGGCCCCCGTCGCCAGGGCGACGCCGTTTGTCACCGGCCGGGGCATCCTGGATGGAGGGCGGACTGAAAGACGGGATTAGCAGTCACCCCCGGGGGCAGGAAAGACGTGAGTGTGTTGTGTGTGTGTGTGTGTGCGTGTGTGTGTGTGTGTGTGTGTGCGCGGCTCTGTCGACACTACTCTCCTCCTGAGAGGAGCTGGTGAAACCTGCGGAGTGTCACGTTTCCCCCGCGCTCATATCGTCCCATCAGAGCCTGCGGGGGCTAGGCCTCAACCTGTCCGACTGCCTGCGCCCAGGGCGGGATTATCTCCCCATCTCCCAGTCTGCTGGCACCGTGCCCCCCTGTGCCATCCTCGTGTGTATGGGGAGGGGGGGGCACCTCCGTGTGTACAAACGGGGTCAGAGAGAGCCTGTGCACACATGTATGTGAATGTCTTTCTGTCTGTCTGTGTGTGTGTATGTTTGTGTGCATGGGACTCTGTGTGTGTGTGTGTGTGTGTGTGTGTGTGTGTGTGTGTGTGTGTGTGTGTGTGTGTGTGTGTGTGCGCATGTGTGACTGTGTTTCTGTGTGTGCGCATGTCTGTGTTTGTGTCTGCGTGTGTGTGTGTGTGTGTGTGTGTGTGTGTCTGTGTGTGTGTGTGTGACTGTGTTTCTGTGTGTGCGCATGTCTGTGTTTGTGTCTGCGTGTGTGTGTGTGTGTGTGTGTGTGTGTGTGTTTGTGTGGGACTACGCGTTTGTGTTTGTGTGTGCGACTGTGTGTTTGTGTGCACGCTTGTGTATGTGACCATGTCTGTGTGTGCATGCGTGTCTGCGTGTGTGTGTGTGTGTAAAAGACGTGGCTCGTAATCCACAGACAGACATGTCATGAAACATTCTGTCCCCTCAAGGCCTCTAAGAAAATCTCACCCTGCAAAAATTAACAATAAAGCTCAGGCCTAGTCCCAGTTCAGGCAGCAGGAGGAGGAGGAGGAGGGAGGAATGAGGAAGGAGGAGAAGGAGGAGGAGGAGGAGGTGGAGACCCAGGACAGGAGTGTCACAGACATGCTCATGTTAAAAAACCCAGAGACCCCTGCTGAACTCAGGAGCGCTCCACATATTCAGTTTGATCCATTTATTTTCAGGTTAAGATGGGGAACGGGTTTCAGGACTGACGAGATGGGTACTGCACACCCCCCCCCCCCCCCCCTCCACCCCCCCCAGAACTGTGACAAGATGCCAGAGCCTTTAACTTTGGGTCACCTGTTGTGTAGCGCCAGCCAATATACATAAATGTGTCATAAAAGAGAACCAAAAAAGGCAAGGATTGGAAAGATCTGAGGATCCGACCGCCTTTGAAGTGATACTGCTGTGTCCGTGTTTGGTGACGACTGAATTCACATGCCCAGGTGATTTACATCGCTGACGCTGCACCCAGACATGCACTGCGTGCCCAACAGCCAAAAAACAAATAAACTAACAAAAGCCACAACACCAACTACAAATGTTACCAAATAATTTACATTACTACATGCATCATACTTATTCAACCAGAACCACATAATCCTTACCTGTTAGGCCTGCACATTTCCTGGTTTAATTATTACAGTCTGGTGACACATCTGAAAGAGAGATGAAAAATACATTTAGAATTGGCACTACAACTACTTCAACCTCAGTACTACTACTAACAAATAACTACTACTAACAACTACTATTACTTCTCGTACTACACCTACTACTACCAGTTCTAGTGACCAACAACTACTACTACGAACTAACAGCTAATTACTAATACTAACGACTAGCCACTTTTAATAACTAGGCCTACTCGGCTACTTCTAAATGACTAATACTACTATTTTAATACTACTATTAAAACAAAGCCCTGCATGGGCATTTACAGCAGCCATTTGGATACAAAGAATGAAGCCATTTAAAGAATAAAATATCATGAGAGCTAAGATGGTAAAAAATTGAAATAACAGAAAAATTCAAGCGTGTTTAAAAGGCGCTTTTGATCCGAGAAAGCAAGAGTCTCTCTAGTGGACTGAAAATCCGCGATGGCTCCGTTCTGACACACAGAGTGGCTCGTTTTATACGTCATTTGCACGTCTCTGCTGCTAGCAATCCCAGAATTCCTCTAGGCAAAGCCCAGGCCTTCCGTATTTCAGCTCTATCAGAAGGAGCGCATGAGCAGGCCGCACGGAGAGGGGAGTGAGTTTATATTAATGACTTAATTTTTTAAGGCATCATGTGTCGTTGCCTAACCCCCAGCCTGCCCTCTAATATTACAGAAGCCCGCTCCCAGACGACTGCAATCCCATGATGACTGCGTGACTCATTGAGCTCTGGCACAGGCCCCGCCCTTTATAATTAAGCCACACCTATTTATAACAGTGACAGGCAGGACCAAGACATACTCTTGCACCGCCAAACGCACCGGACAGCTCGTCCCAGAGAAAAACCTCAATATCATGTATCGTATTGGAAGGATTTTTTATTTCTTTTTTGGCGGGGGAGAGGCACATTGTGAATCACATTTGCTTGTTCTAAATGTTACATGCCGAAGGCTTTTTTTTTGGAATGGGGGGGAGGGGGGGAGGGGGGGGGTTGGGGAGTGAGTGTCAGGGGGTTCTCGAGTCCCCCTCACATCCTGTGTGATGTCTGGAGCCCTGTCCAATAATAAGGGACCCTGTCCCAGGTCCAAGCACTCTCTGTTTCCCAGTCTCTGTGGCCCTCACTGGTTGCCCAGGCAACTAATGCGCTGTTGCCAAGTAACAAAAAGCCTCAACATAAGAACCTCCAGCTAAGAAATTCAGCAATGCAGGCCGGAATGCTGAGGAAAGGCAGAAAAAAAGAACACAAATAAGTGCACTGAATATATAAGGCTCATTTATTTCTGTAAAATCTAAGCGTACTTTTCCCATCTATTTCAGCTTACGTGTAATTCCCCCAACATGGGCATTGAAAGAAGTCGATATATGTCACTACGTGCGACTCCATTTACCCATTCTCTTTCCTCTGCAGACCGCAGTATTGCCCATTTACCTTCCTGATTTGTTGCTGCAAGCGGAATAAAAGAAACATCTATGTATTTTCCCTGTGTGGGAGTAAACTGGAGTCTGTGCCGCACGCGGCTCGTTTCAGGTCTGCGGAATCTGTGTGCGTCTCAAACGCAGTGAGGAATAGGAGGCCGCGAGGGCAGACTGGGGGTCTGGATCCGACTGGTGTCGGAAGAGATGTCGCCCTAAAAAAAGGACTTCCACCAGCGGCAGTGGGGGAGGCACTGTACACAGAGGTGTAGCTTTACCCCGAGTCCAGCACACACACAGTTAAACTACTACGTGGTGTCTGATTATTACTTGCTCGCATATGCACGCATGCAAGCACCCGAGAACACACAGTAAGTGTTATACTGGTTGTGTGATTAGTACTCACACGTGTACACACACACACATTACGCGCGCGCACACGCACACAGGCGCACACAGGCGCGCACGCACACACACACACACACACACACACACACACACACACACACACACACACACACGCACACAGGCGCGCACACACACACACACACACACACACACACACACACACACACACACGGGGGTTGAGAGAAACAGTAGCTCCTACAGAGCTTAGATCACACTTCCCTCCACCAAAACAGGAGCTTTAACCGAATGTGACCCTAACCCTCCCTCACTGCAAAAACAAGTGTTTTTTTCTCCCAATTAGAACAAAATTTGTAAGTTTTAGGTTAAATGTTCTTACCCCATTGGTAAGTCTTGAAATGAGTCAAACTGTCTCACCTCGTTGGCAATATTTTTTATCTTATTTTGCAAAAACGTAACAGAAGTAAGATTTTAAGATTAAATATAACACTAAAATACTTGAGATTGACTTTTTTTTTTTTTGGTTTTTGCAGTGGCTTCATCCCTCTCTCCTCCCTACTCTCTGCTCCCCTGCTCTCCTCTCTCATTTCCCCACTGCCTCCTCTCTTCCCTGTCTCTCCCTCTCTCAGCACTCCCCTATCATACCCTTTCATTCTTACCCGGGCAAACCCACCATTCCCTGCCAACACAACACAAGTCATTCTCTGGTTCCTGGCCATTTAGATATAACAATTGATTGGTCCCAATGACACGGTCCAAACTACCAGAAATAGTAAGATTCTCCTATAATGCCCTTTGTGTTTGGTAAATAAACCATGATTAACTCTGCAGTAAATTAAAAAAAACACAGAAAACCATTAACTTGTATGGCAGAAAGCCTTTGGCTGCCGTGATTTCAATTAGTGACAGAAACAAGGCCCAAATTCAAACTTCTGTGACACCATGAAAATTCTCAGCAACCCCGATGCATGTACACATACGCACATGCGTACATACTAGTGTTGTCACGATACCAAAATTTTGACTTCGATACCGATACCAGGTTTAGTATCATGATACTCGATACTGAAACAGTACTTGAAACTGAAACGATACTGATTCGATACTCGGTACCTCTACTGAAATGACCTTAACCCTATTTACTTTGGCCCTTCAGAGGCAATTTCCTCCTGGTTTCTACTAGTTTTATTTAAATGTCAATATCTAAAAAAATATTCCCTGCACATCCATGGTTTTAAGTTCGAACTGAAGAAGAAGCTGTATCATTCAGAAATGTGCTAGAGAATACATTTATTTCAGAATAGTCACATACAGTATATATATAATAACCATAACATACGTCGCCTAATGTATTTAAATACGTTTAAAAAAGAACGTACGAAAGCGCGTGTGTATTCACACAAGTAGGTACAGCAACGTATTTCAGCCCTAAGTGAGGGGTGGTGACTGCGGAAATGTCGACTGCACGGGACTTTGGCGAAATATAACAAGATAAACTCTTCAGGGTTCATCAGAAAACAGCTGTAGCTGAATATACTGGTAAGTACTTGGTTTCTTAAACATATTTATACGAGAGATTTTGGAGAGAAAAAATGAGGTGTCTTCTAAACCGAAAGTGCATCAGGTAGCCTACTGTATATAGTAGGCCTACTACAGTAAGCAAGGGAAAACGGCGAATACTCATTTGTACAACGTTTAAAAAAAATATTATTGTTTCTATACGTGACATGATAAAACGACGACAGTCTATCGGGGTTATTTTCAGTGATTATACCATCATTTTTCAAGTCAAACTATCGTTAAATCCTTTACTTTGTGCTCACCTAAATTCTCCGTGGAAGTAAGGCGTTAGTTTAGTAGGTAACGTAAAGTAGCCTATATAGCTCTGCCGGCCAAAAACAATATCGCGCGTGTGAGAGAATCAGACTCGTAGTATTGTTAGCTAA
This sequence comes from Synaphobranchus kaupii, assembly GCA_029718625.1. Taxonomy (NCBI): domain Eukaryota; kingdom Metazoa; phylum Chordata; class Actinopteri; order Anguilliformes; family Synaphobranchidae; genus Synaphobranchus; species Synaphobranchus kaupii. The sequence goes on from CM056387.1 coordinate 33,819,832, forward strand.
CGTTCACCTTTCATCCTCTCTATCAGTAATGCAGACACATAACAGCAGAGCACACATTTGACCTAAAAGTACCGAACGTCGGAAAATTCTAATACCGAACCGTTTTTTTTTTTAAGTATCGAAAAAGTACCGAAGTTTCGATGTACCGTGCAACACTAGTACATACACGCATGTACGTGTGCGCACACACACAAACATGATCAGGCACGCTTGGGCAAATGCACACACACATAGACACCAACATAAACATTGTACAAATGCAGAAACACACAAACGCGCACAAGCACACAGACACACGCACACACACCCACACCCACCCACACACACACGCACGCACGCACGCACGCACACACACACACACGCGCACACACACGCGCACACACACGCGCACACGCACACACATACACGCACACACGCATACACACGCACACACACACACACACACACCCACACACACACGCACGCACGCACGCACGCACGCACACGCGCACACACACGCGCACACGCACACACATACACGCACACACGCACACACGCATACACACGCACACACACACACACCCCGGGACACCGGCACAGCCTTGCACCCTTCCCCAATAAAGCCGGTCATGTGAGACGACCCATTCCGTGTCCCGTTCTGCAAATGAGATTAGCGGTGTGAGGCTGATCTCCAGCCCCGATGCAAGGCCTGTTCCGCTGAGCTGAGGTAAGAAAAGCCTAATCACATTTGTTTGGGTGAAACACACATCTTTGGGCTGGTTCCTGCTGTCCGCTCCCCTTATTATCATGAGTCATTTGCACGGCTGGCCCCCCTCAGCTAGAACGGCTTGGCTAACCTTTTTACACAGTTACACAGACGTCCATTTTCTGTGAACAATTTCAGCTCGAGTTCCCTCGCTGGCCCGGCTGAGTTACCCACCAGCCTCGTTACAGACTCTCCGCATACACAATTTCCTGCAAAAAGCAAGCCGCAGTCGGCAAGCGATAGAAAAGACCTGCTTTCACCTGCCGTTCTGATCCCTTCTGCCATTTTTAATAACCTAATTGGCGCTAATTCCTCTGAAAATCCTGAATGATTGATCATTCTTTATTTATTTATTTTTTATTTTTTAAATTTGCGGCGGTCCCTTTTCTCTCCAGCCCGGGACCTGCCTTCACAGCGATCCCTGAGCGCGCAGGTTTACCAAAACAATATGGCTGAACCGCAGCGCAGTGCTTCTGAATGACTAAGGCTTAAGTTTACTTTAATAGGGCTGTGTAATTTCAGTGTCAGAGACACCTGGAATGCCTTAGGGAGCGTGGGAAAAGTGTCATCGCACTAACACCCTGTAATAAACAACCGCTGAGTAAATCCTAATTGTTGTTCGAAGGCCTCCATGGCATTAATACATGCGGGAACATGTTGACTGCCTCTTGGAGAGAGGAAAAAAAAAAGCAACACATGTTGAAATATAAAATCCAACCTAAGTGTTGGAGTATATATTTTGAAGTTAAAAATGAACAGTTTATTTCAAGGAGCTAATAAATGTTTAGTTCCATGGATGAAGTATTAAGTATTTTGTATTTTTTTTAGTAAATATTGACAAACAGTATTCATGTTATAATTTGCATATTTGTATAAAAATGGACGTTATCATGGTAGTAAAATATATTTCGTCATTTTCTTCACATCTGCCTCTAGCAAAACAGTCGAAAACAAACCAAAACGCATGCAGACCCTGCAATGGACTGTGATTTTAATTAAAGGCAGACATTTGGAAGAAGCAGCACTATTTAGTAATTTCCGTACATGCATTCAACTCCACGGACGCGAAAGACAGACAGGAGCTGGAGTTCCAGTGCCTCATGTAGGCCTCCAGCCATGGCCATACGACATTAACCCTGAAGCCAAGAGCACCGTCATACAGAAAGTAATCAACTGCACAACTTCGAGAAAGTACGATTGTAGTACGATCGAGAACGCAAACGGCTCTACAGAGGGTGAGAATGGACAAGACTGGTAGTAGCGACACCACCACGTGACACTTGACAAACAAGTAAAATCAATGAGGGAAATCACTGTGTCGAGGCATTACATTTCCTTTCTTGGCTAATAATTCACTTTCTTGGCTAATAATTACAATTATTTATTTATTTATTTTAACAGATAAAGGGCAACAACACATTTGCACCGGTGAATTGGGGCTCTTTTACATATTTACTTTCAAGGTACCGTTTGGCAGATGAACTGATGGAGGTTTGACTTTCATTGAATTTGACTTTCATGAATTACCGCGGCAGTTCTGGTGAAGCACCACGGCTCGGACAAGGCGACGGCGGCATTGCCCTACCTGGAAGCCCAACCTTCGCACACCCCCCCTGGTTACACACCAGCTTTGTGAGCTCCGGGCTGATGCCAGACAAACAAAGCGATTATCACTGTAAAAGAATGCCTGAGAAGCGCGTCTGCGAGACGCTGTAACAACACAATCAGCCGGCCTTGAGGAGCGGGGGCCGCTCGGCGCAGCTGCGGGCTTTACCAATCTCAGTAATTACACTGTAAACAATCCCGCCGTTCGCCAGAGGAGATAGCGAATTCTTTGTGTTGCGACAGTCCACGTGAAAGCAACACACCCCCCTCCCCCCGCCGCCAGTTTAATTGCTGCGTTGCAGTAATCAGTAATCAGTGATCGCGTTGCGTGTGGGGATCTGAGCAACTACTGCCGCCGCTGACGACGGCGGCTCGGGGCGCTCGGCAGGCCGCGGACGGCCATTTTCTTTCCCGCCAGTGCAACTCCCGCGGTCAGGGATCAGATTTTCCGTCCGACAACGGCACGGGGGGGGCGGGGGGGGGCGAGGACAGAGGCGCGAGATTTCGAGCGGGGAAGGACGCGTGACCTTCAAACAGCGGAAAGACGCGAAGGCCGCCGCCCCTCGCGTTTTCAGAGGGGACCCTGAGCGGCCGTGACCGGGGGAACAGGTATGACACCGGATCCGCGCGTCGCTGTGAAGCTTAGCGACAGTTTGCTGCACGACCTTGTGTCCTGACCTCTGCTCTGGGGACACGGTGCACTGAAACCCTTCCCAGGGATGGGGGTGAGGGGGTGAGGGGGGGCGAGGTGCTCATTTCAAAGGCTCGTTCACTTTTCATCGTCGTTAGACAACAGGCGGACTCCGTCTCGGAATCCGTCACCTGCCCGTCGGAGGTTCATAGGATATCAGTGGGGATCCGATCTGGGGGTGCGTACAGAGGCTAAGGTTGCGGTGGGATTCAGATAAGTCACCGGCCAATGACAGGCCGGGCCGGCGAGACCCGCGGGAACGGCGGAGCATCCGTCATCCCCGCGATCACCTTCACCGACCCGGTCACGGATCAGGGCCGCGTCGGGCGTGTCCCGAGGACACGGAACGCCTCTGCCCAAAAATCTCCCTTCCCCATCCCCTTTGCAAACAAGAAACTCCTACATATTCATAATAATTACATTCGTGTACTTTACATAATGGTTACAGGATTGCACACACTCTTGAAAGGCTACTTTAAGAGTTTTGTGACGTCCATTTTGTTGCCTTGGCCTTGTGGAAAGTAACCAAGAGTACGAAAATAAAACTCTAAAAATCAAATTAATATTAAAACCTTGATTCATAGCATACAGAACATACTGCACTGAATGTACTGCCGTTTTTCTCTGCGGAGTACTCTGCTACTGTCACTGTCCACTTTCACTTGGACACTTGTAAAATGTATCCTGTATCATTACCCTGGAATTATTAGAGGGAAAAATAATTTCGGTCACAGAGGTTCTCACACTGTCCAATGGCCGACCGGGCCGGGATGCTGATAGCCTTCCAGGTCACCAAGGATCACTTCCTGAAAGATTATCAATATGAGGCGTGGTGCTCGGAATTAATTTGGGGGGGGGGGGGGGGGGGGTATGACTGCGACATGCTGCATAACGCCTGGAAACAACAACTGAACCATTACCCCTGGGTTTCTACTGCCTCCACTCACAGGGACTTTAAACACGCTTTTTGTTTGCTAAAATTAAACAACTTCAGTTGCTAATTAACTCTGAGCTCATTTTACTCTGATAGAATTCATTTTATTACTATTGGAATCATATAAACCCTGTTCACAGGTAAATAATACCGAACCGTCCTCAGACGACGCCCTCGTCCCGTTACAGGGCGGACGCACGGTGCGTGCGCGCCGAGCCGGAGACGCACGCGCGCAGCCCCGGGACGCCGCAGCGGTTTTTCAGAAGACGCTCCGCACATCTGGAAACGTCCGACATGGAGGATTATCTCGCTCTTGGCAGCGGGTGTCCTCCAGCCCCTGGCCCGCAATCTTCCTAATCCCCCCGCAGTGGGAGAGAGAAGAGCGTTTATTAATGTCACATTCGGACCCGAGGTTCCAGCCAAGGAGGCAGAGTCGTGGGAGAGGAGGACGTCTGCGCCTCGGCGAGCTAGCTCCCTTCAGCGGCTCCACGGCGCTTTGATCGAGTCACGTGACTCCGCAGAGGTCAGTTAGGCTGAGGGGCTGGGGGGAAGGCAATAATTGCTCGAGTATTACTTCATACCCGAAGCATTGTAAACAAAACGGTTTGCTTGATTTTATTTTTAAATGTTTATTTTTTAGCCGCTGCTCAAGGCGGTGGAACTGGGAGACCGTGAGGAGAAACAGGAGCCCTGGTTTCTCAGGTGGTTTGGGAGAAGAGGGCCGCTACCTCTCAGTCCGTTTGGGAGAAGAGGGCCGCTACCTCTCAGACCGTTTGGGAGAAGAGGGCCGCTACCTCTCAGACCGTTTTGGAGAAGAGGGCCGCTACCTCTCAGACCGTTTGGGAGAAGAGGGCCGCTACCTCTCAGACCGTTTGGGAGAAGAGGGCCGCTACCTCTCATAGCGTTTGGGAGAAGAGGGCCACTACCTCTCATACCGTTTGGGAGAAGAGGGCCACTACCTCTCATACCGTTTGGGAGAAGGGGGCCGCTGCCTCTCAGACCGTTTGGGAGAAGAGGGCCGCTACCTCTCAGACCGTTTGGGAGAAGAGGGCCGCTACCTCTCAGACCGTTTGGGAGAAGGAGGCCGCTACCTCTCATAGCGTTTGGGAGAAGAGGGCCGCTACCTCTCATAGCGTTTGGGAGAAGAGGGCCGCTACCTCTCATAGCGTTTGGGAGAAGAGGGCCGCTGCCTCTCAGACCGTTTGGGAGAAGAGGGCCGCTACCTCTCAGACCGTTTGGGAGAAGGGGGCCACTACCTCTCAGACCGTTTGGGAGAAGAGGGCCGCTACCTCTCAGACCGTTTGGGAGAAGAGGGCCGCTACCTCTCAGACCGTTTGGGAGAAGAGGGCCGCTACCTCTCAGACCGCTTGGGAGAAGGGGGCCGCTACCTCTCAGACCGCTTGGGAGAAGGGGGCCACTACCTCTCAGACCGTTTGGGAGAAGAGGGCCGCTACCTCTCAGACCGTTTGGGAGAAGAGGGCCGCTACCTCTCAGACCGTTTGGGAGAAGAGGGCCGCTACCTCTCAGACCGCTTGGGAGAAGAGGGCCGCTACCTCTCAGACCGCTTGGGAGAAGGGGGCCGCTACCTCTCAGACCGTTTGGGAGAAGAGGGGGCTCCGCGTTGGTTGCACGCGCCATTAAGCACGGAGCGGCGGTAAACAAGCGTTCACGTGGTGCCCCTGACGCCCGGCGCACGGGCGGGCCGGCCGACCGGAGCACATGGTTCTAATCACGTTTGGCGGGGGGAGGGTCGGATCCCCGCGGTGCGATGTGAAGGCTTTCAGGGCCACTGCAAAAACTGTACGTGTTATGAGCGTGCGGCGAGTGAGTCGTATTTTCCATGCCTGGGACGTTTGAGGTACGCTATGGAGGAGGGGGTGAGGAGGGGGGGGGGGTCTCTGAGTGGCAGCGGCAGGCAAGGCCCCCACGTCCCGCTGAAAGGCACCCTCGCTGTCAGAAGTGCGGGGGAAGGGCGTATGAAAGAGCTGACACAAAGCGGATTTGGGTTTTCACCTCTGCGATGACATCCCGCGGAACACCATCAAAGCCAGGATTAAAGAGAGGAGGAAACAGACGGAAAGAAGAGAGTGAGGGAAGGCTAGAGAGAGAGCGAGAGGGAGAGAGAGAAAGCTAGAGTGACTGCAAGAGAGAGAAAGAGCAAGAGAGCGAAAGAGGGAGAGAGAGAGTCCTTTCCTGCCTTGCTCGGTAACGCAGATCACATCTAATTAGCCTTCATTCTCACACTACTCCCCTTCCTCTCCTTTAAAGATCATTGTTTATTGTTGTGGGTGAAAAGTTTGTGGACTGCTGGTGGGGTGAAGCCACAGCTTACAGCTGCGTTGTTCAATAACCCAAACAGACCACGCAAACAGCCTATTATGGCATTTACTGCAATTTTACACTTAAACAATAATGAAAACAATAAACATGTTCGAGTGATGAAATTAATCCATGAAGTTTAAAAGTGGAGCAAAGGTAAAAATGCGACTGTACATTAACTGGCGATATTTCAGTGGTATTTCAATAAAAATAACTGACAAGCTGCTTAGGAAAGCATAACAGTCCTGTTCAATCTCACAAGTTCAATGAACTTTGGCCTACAGAGAAAGAGAGCGTGAGGGTGTGTGTGTGTGCGTTAAGCATCTCTAGCACAGCAAGGTAAGGTATACTAGCATGGAGCATAAGTCAAAGAGTGTCCCACTGTCTCTGGGGTTCCAGAAGGTTCCATTCCGTAACTAACGTCTCCCCCCCCCAGGATAATCATGGAAAAACGAAACGGAACTGGACCGGGACGAAGCCCATCCTCGCTACGGACGTAAATGAGTGCATCAGATTCCAGCTCGGAGAGACGAAGGTCACGAAGAGCCAAGATTCTGTCAATAATTCAAACCAGGCTGCGCCACCGAGACCACATTACTGAGCCCTCCTTCTGACCACACACACACACACACACACACACCCATACGCACACGCACACACACACACATACGTACAGCACACACATACGCGCGCAGAAAGAAACAAGTAGATGCCTGTACGTCACATTTTACAGTCATAATTCTACTTTTCAGTCACACTAACTTCAAATTCAACAGAAAAAATATGTATTTGGTGAAAAGCACAAACCGACACATGTAGTTCCACATTTCCTGCGAGCCCCCAGACCGCGAGGAGCGGGCACTTCCATCTCTCACAGACAACCTTGGGAACTAGGAAGAGAAACTGGCTTCTGAGAGGCAGCCAGCTCAGCTGGTTGTAGAATAGGGACTCTTGAGGTGTCATGGAAAGGCCACGAAGGCCTCTTTTTAAAGACAGCTATAAAGAGCTACTGTTCAATTTTACCCACGGAGCACAGTGATATCACACTACCGTCCTACTGTGACATCACAAAAGACGGTTCTGGGGGAACAGGCTCCAATTAGGCCTGCCCCAGCAGGGGGACTGGCTGTTTCCTATTTACAAACTTACATAAAACCTGACTCATCCGCATCCACACTTCCAACAGCTGAACCACATCAGCCAACCGGGCCTGGCTGGAGACCTCTGCAAGGTCTACTGGAATCAAGTTTGGTTGCAGTAGCGAGGGTGCAGGAGACCATGAACACGCGTGCATTCTCAAGCGACCCCCGATCTCCCCCATTCGTCCAATGAAGCGGGTGGAAACCCATAGACTAGGCTACGTGACCAATAGGGTGACCAGGTATTAAGGGAGGGACGTCCAAAGCAAACCCGGGGCGGGACCACCACGCTCCGGCGGCGGGGGGGGCGGAGCCACGCTCTGGCTGCATCTGTTTCCAATCAGCAGCTGTTCAGCGTTTCGAGCAGAACAGAAGGAAAATGCTAATATCCAGCACGGCGCCACGCGAAGAGGGGGGGGGGGGGGGCGGAGCCGAAACTGCACTGCGGTCTTTTTAAACGTCCCCTCCGGCTGAAGCCTTCTTTATTTGTTTACGCTTCTTTCCCCAGAGTTTTCCTATAGAAGTGTCAGAGGGAGAGAGGCTGGGAACCACGTGAGACCGCGGGCGACTGCGCCGATCAAACCGCAGGCAAGAGGCCGAGCAGGGGCTCCCGAAACCCGAAACTCCACCCTTTTTTTGAAGGGCATTAGCGTTGGGGTTTCAGAGCGGTACTCTGGGTCCCGCTCACGAAAGGTGCCGTCAGCGTCCAAGGGATTCACAGCATGTTATCAGGAAGTGACGTCACGGATGCTGTCATTCATTTCTCCTTTACCTTCTATTTTACCAGTTTTTTAACATCTCCAATTTATGTTTATCTAAAGGGTCCAGGTCTCTGGAAAGTTGACTTCACGATTATAATCTACAGTGACAATGTCAACGACCAAGTAGACGCAATAGAACGGACATACTGACTAAGCAAAAGAGGGCAGACAGCCGGACATGTGGCCCACAAATGTAGCCAGCGGGCTTCACTGGACAGATTCACACACGCACCAAACGTCCAAACAAGCACTTTCTCAGGATTTGTACTTCCTCTCAGAACTAGCCCTGGCGCCGTTTAGCATTTGATCGCTTTGCCTGGAGGGTCCACCGGAACACGAGAAAGAAGCAGAGGGACGGGGGGCTCGGACGGAGAACGTCTGGAAAGGAGACGGCGAACCACCGGGGTTCTGGGTCCAGACTTTTCCCAGTCTCTCTCAGAGCGAACGGCAGGCCCACAGAAGGCCCGGACAGGCCTGTGAGACACACGCAGAGGTCTCCCCTCCGCGTTTGAAACCGCAGGCGGCACGGCGCGATTCCCCACGTCCTGGCGGGCAGCCAATTTCGCCGTTTTATTGTTGCTCCGTTTCAGTTCGTTGGGACGGTCAGGAGCATTTGGGACAGATGCCTTAAAAAATTTTTTTTTAAAAGAGCTGAGCTGTTCGCTTCTCCACCCCCCCCGATCCACGCTGCCTCACGGCGCACTGCATTCTGGGATGGAGGGCCCTTTCGTCAGAAGCGTCTGGGGGCCGAGATTTCGGGACCTCGGGAACAAATCTTCCCTTTCTGATCTTCCCTTTCCCCACGCACCTCTGGCCGCACCCCAGTGCGGTCTTCCTCCGTGACCGGGCCCGTCTGAAAGCCTCGCGCTGAACGCCGTACGCGGTACACAAGCGGCGGGACGGAAAAGAAGCGCTACCGGGCCGCCCCGGCCCACCTGCTCGTCAAAATAAATTGCACTCAGCGACAAAAATAAATAAATAAATAAATAAATAAAACTCATAGAAAAAAACTGAAAGCGAGAGAGAAGAGGAGGGAAGGGGCAATAAAAAAGGCCTTCCTCCTGTGATCACTGGAATCAAAAGAGCAAATTGCGTTGGTGCGTTTGGCGTTCACATAGATCGCGGCGGGGGGCCTGCGGGGAGGGGGGGGGGGGAAGGGGGGGCTGCTTTTACGGCTGCCCGTCCCGAGCCGCGGCGCTTCCACAGAGAAGGGGCGAGGGCCTTTCATCTTCTGCTTTTCAGCTCCTGTTTATTCTCCACTCTTTCAAATGAGCGTCATTATTACAAATATTATTATCTTTATTAATGCCGGCGGGTTCCGGAGAGCAGGCGCGTCACTCGGGGGCCCAGATTAAAGGCGGGGATAGCGGCGTGTCGCTCCCTCGTCTCCCCCAGCTCTGGGGCCCGCGCGGACCCCTCGCCTTTTATCCCCCCACTGCATGCAGGTGTCCTTCCAGAGAGACAGAGCAGTGTGCGTCCGCACGCAAGCGCGCGCGTGTGCGTGTGTGCTGCAAGTGTGTGTTTGTTTGTGCGCACACGCGCTTGTTTGTGTGTGCAGTTGTTTATGTGTGTGTGCACGTTTGTATGCACACAAGCTTGTGTTTGTGTGTGTGCCATGGCGTGCTATGAGAGGGAGACCAGCTTCTCTCTGTGAGCTTAAACATGACAGCCTAACAATAGGAGAGCCCTGTTTGCAATTAGCACGTAGCTTTTACGATGCTAACAGGGGACCACACAGTATAGCGCAAACAGCAGGAGTCGCAAATAATAGCACCCTTTAAACTTGTAAAGGTCGGCCAGTTTGACGTGTATGTACCCAATGTGTAAACACCTAAAACATGGTGGGGAAAATAATTGCAGTTTCGCACTCGTACACACACGCGCACACACACACACACACACACACACACACACACACACACACACACACACACACACACACACACACGCACGCATACACACACACGCACGCATACACACACACACGCACACACACACACGAATGCACATACTGTGTTGACAGGCTATGGGAGTGTTGTATGTTAGCCACGTTGAACCATGATGTCATGACGCTGAGCCTTACGGCTCCATGTATGAGAACAGTGGTATGCTTTACGGCTGCAGAGCGACGTGTTCGGTCAGTTGGGTCTGCGGCTGTAGTTTTAAGGGCCGTGCAGAGCGGTGTGTAGAGTTAGGGTTAGGGTTAGGGTTAGTTAAGGTTTTGTGTAGAGCTGTATGTTCGGCCTTTGGGTCTGTGGCCTTAGGGTTTTGTGTAGAGCTGTATGTTCGGCCCTTTGGGGCTGTGCCTGTAGTTTTAAGGGCCGAGCGTAGCTGTGTGTTCGGCCAGTTGGGTCTGTGCCTGTAGTTTTAAGGGTTTGTGTAGAGCTGTATGTTCGGCCAGTTGGGTCTGTGCCTGTAGTTTTAAGGTTTTGTGTAGAGCTGTATGTTCAGTCAGTTGGGTCTGTGCCTGTAGTTTTAAGGGTCGAGCAGAGTGTGCGGACGTGTGGGCATGTCACGCTGTTCTGTGGTCCTCCATGCGGTGGTCGTGTCAGGAATGGCTCGGCCAGTGATTTATGCGTCTGAGGATTACTGTCAGCCTGGCTGTGGGGACCACCCAGAGAGAGGGAGCACGGCGTGTGACACACACACACACACACACACAGCGTGAACACGCACACACACACACACACACACACACACAGTACACAAGCAAACATACAGACACGCACACACACAGAAAAACACACAACAGTACACGCACACAGGCAGACACACGCGGTCATATCTGGGTGTACGAATCTTGAAGCGGACGTTTCTGGCCCCCTGCAGCTGCAGAAATGTCCCGGGCCCAGCAGTGCTGTAGAGAGGAAGATTACAGAGGCAGTCTGGGATAGCGAAGCCTTTCAGTTCCTCCTCTTCCCTCAGAGCGGACAGCGGATATCCCCTCGTACCCACCGAATGACCAGGGGCCTTCCCCTGAGGCCTGGCCAAAACCTCAATCCCCCTCTCTCAATCCCCGTGCACCCTACCGTTAATCCGGCCGCTAGTGACGCACGTAATGCCTACTGGGGAAAAATAAAAAATAAGCGGCTGACTGGGCTTCGCTTCCTCCGGTGGTAAAGGGTGACGAACGGGACCCACGTATTACGAAACCCTTTCAAATACACGGACGCAAGAAGTCGCGCAAAAGAAGCGGGCAAAAACGGCGAGGCCTCACAAACCCCGGAACTCTCTATTACGCGTCCCCGGGGACTGACCGCTCCTGGCCAACCATTGCGCTTCTCTGTGGAAGGCAGTCTTTCGATTGGTTCAAACTATTTGGCGAATGACAGCACCTGATAGTGACTCTCATTCTGGGACTTGTGAAGCCTCGTTCACCCCTAGCTAAAAGCAAGCCATCAGTCTCCGTGCAGCTTCTTGTGACTGCAGGTATAGTACTACAAGACCAGCCAAAATGTATGTTGTATAGCACCATCCCATCCAAGGGGGTTAATGGTCTAGAATGATGTTTAACATCATCATATAATTTAATAATAATTACCCTTTTGAAAAATGTGCATCTTAGTTCTTTAAGCATCTCATCTTAACAAGAGGCTGGCTTATACCATTACTTTATTTTCAGTCACCAGGTGTCCAGTTATACTCTGACAGCTGATTTCACCCGTCAGAACTTAATCAATTAAAAATATAACCCCTTTTTAAATAATTCATTTGTCTTATAGCACAGAAAAGAAAACATGAGTTGATCCGACTGGTGATTCCTAGGAAGTGAATATGACACATTCATTCGATATTGCATTCAAAGGCATTGCTGACACAATGTGGTACATAATCCTTCAAAAGACATCAAAAATATCTCGCAAAGAACAACTAACAACTCGTCGCAGTCCAGAGGTTGCAGTTACGGTTGGAGAGAAAACCAGCGTTCGTTGTGAGTCACAGGGACCGAGCTTGAAAATCCCGGTCAAAGCTTCCAATAGACAAAATAATCTAATTTGAAACCGAGCAGAGGTTCCGCTCCCTTCCCATCGCACACAGGCGCCTACCCGACCCGCGAGCCGAGGCCGCGATTGGCCGAAAAAGGCCTTGCTGTGCGAGGCAGGCCGTCGCTTTCGGGGGGGGGGGGGCGTACATTTCGAGTTGCGGTCAGGGAGCAGGGCGCGTAACCAGAATGTTTGGGGTTTGATTTCTGGGCGGGACGGCCGCTACTGCAGCCTTGTGCAAAGCACTTAAAACCCAAGACGCTTCAGTAAATACCCAGCTGTGCAAACGGGGGGTACTGGCAGCCTTTTTTGTTTGCCCTGAACAAGACCGTCTGCAAAGCAAATAAACGGTAATCTTTAAAAAAAATAAAATAAATGAAAATTTCACAAACGCAAACATAAATTGCCAGCGATTCTAATTCCACGTCACGGGACACGAAACATGTCACCAGACTCTTGTCTCTTTCGATTGCATCAGAGCCTTGCCATTCTCCTTCTCTTTCATGTGCGAAAGAATCAAAACTTGCGTAATTTCATTAGTGGAACTGAGTAATATTTAGGTTTTTGGTCACAAGTGAAGCTAACCACAGGACAAATTACAAGAGCGTTCTTCCCACTAACAAAAGTTAGCTCCGTAGGAATAACACAGGGGGAGAAAGAGCTGAATTTGGCTTTTCAGTTGGGTTTTTAATACACCGCACTGCAACGCTGCTAGAGACTGCAGTCCCACAGAGATACTCAGGTGCCTTTCCACGACACTTCAGAAAACAACGCTGAACGAGCACCTCACCACTAACGTCCAAATCATACACACACAAACAGACACATGCACATGCTGTTACGTGTGCCTGTCTTACCCCTGCTGTGCGGTCTTGTTTTTCCCTCCTCCAGAGGTAATTGGCTGATTGGAGTCACCTGGCCCACACCTTTAAAAGACTGGCTTTCCCAGCAAACAGGAGTTGCTGTTCTTTTTGTTCCTGTGCTTCCGAGTGAGACGGTTTTTCTCTCCTTCACGGTCTACGACCGAGTTCGTTAGACTGTGGGTTTTCTGTATTTTCTTCATCTACTGACCTATTTCCTTTACTACACACATCTACATTCACAGACGCATACATACCTGCATTCACGCACCCATATGCTCCCTATCCCTTTTCCCCCCTGGTGTAAATAAATATATTTTCTTTACTCGCAACTCAACGTCTCTGTGCCTTTTATGTTGCGGTCATTCAGGGAGTGGCCGTAACACATGCACACGCACATGTATACAGACACACACACACACGCTCACACACATGTATACACACACACACACACACACATACATGCACACATGCATACAGAAACGTGCACTTTATCTCTCTGTCGCTCTCACACACACACACACACACACACACACACACACTCTCCCTGTGAGTTAGAGCAAAGGGAATTTAATAAAACAGTATGTGCTGCTGACAGATGAGCGGTGACCTTGGGGGCGGGCGTCAGAGCAGATAAAAAGGGCACAGAGTGTCGGCCTCCTGACAGCACGGCGGTGAGTCACGGGAGCCCTGGGCACAGACGGGCAGCATGAGCGCATGCGGGCAACCTCTGTGGCGGCGCGGTTCTCAGCGCACACCGGGGAGAGCGGAGTTTGCGTACCCCTCCCGCCCCCCCTCCCCCACACGGCGCGCAGCGTCACCCCGAGCAGAAAAGCCCCAGATTCATCCCCGGGGGGACCGTTCGGAGGGGAAAACAAAACGAGGAAACAAACGAGTCGTTTGAGACCCCCGCGGCCCCCAGGTTTCGTCTGTGACGCGTTAACCTCGCGCAGCGTAGCGTGAAAAAACGATTTACTGCGACCCGGCCGCTGCTGGGGCCCCCGGAGTCCCCCACGGACCTCTCGCGCTGACATGAAGCCCAAAGCAGAACACTCCAGCGCTAACGCTAGCTCGTTAGCGGTAATTAGTGCTGGGCTCCTACGGCAGCGAGGGCGACGACGCCCTACGCGCCGAAAGCTAGCGCGCGGACGTGCCGGCGGTAGGCAGCTTGGAGGAGGGGCTTTGCGCTCTAGTCAGAGTGAGCCACCATTACGTTCAAGAACCGCACTAAATTTCCGACCCAACAAATCACACACTTTTTCCATTCGGAGGCTTCCAAGATCCCCGAGCAGCAGCCCAACCTCTCCGCCCCAGATGCATAAATCCCGCAGAGCTCGTCACGTGGCCCGGTCGCCGAGCCCCGATTGGATGGGAGGGCCTGCTTTATTTGACAGTGGGTGTGGGTGGGGGGGGGGGGGCGGGCTGGCGGTGGTGGTTTAGAATTGAATACATCGGAGAAAACAAATTCCCAATTCATCGCCATGGCGATGAGTCACCAGCAGGGTCCCTTGAAAAGGGGGTTGCAGAGGAGCGCGGGGTGACCCGCAGTAGTTAACCATTCATCCCCGCATCCGGCTGCTAAATGAGTGTGCAAACATGGATGCTGTCCAAGTCAATAGGGCCCGGGCAGATAAAGGAACGGGACAGCACCTTGGGTTAGTCTTAGACAGCCACACAGGAGCCAATGGCAGGCACTGGCAGAGGTTGAACAACAGCGGCTGTATGTTCTCACGGTGTGATCTCACCGTGCTGCCCTACATGTGTACACACACACACACACACACACACACACACTCGCATACGCACACACACACACACACACATGTACAGACACAGAATAACGCGCGCACACACCGACACAAACACAAAGCATGGGCTTGTCTCGCACGCACAGCAATGCGTTGCTCTGACAGCATAACAAACCCTGGCTCAAGCATAGTCAAGCAGTCTCAAATTGTCTAACACAGTCAAGAGCACAGAATCAAAATGGTTGACTACATCTTCTGGGTTTCAATACGACAAACTACAGGGCTGATGAACTAAGCTAAACTAAGCTATGCTAAACCTCAACGTGGATCAGGGGGTTACAGCTTCCTGACGGAGGCCAACGCAGGATCGGAGAAGCCGAGATCTCTCAACCCGTGCCATCTCAGTTTGCACATGACCGCATCCTGCCGCGGAGGCTCTCAACCCAGAACATGATCCGTGACGACAGTTTCACCATGCGCCATTTTCTCTCCTCTCCCAAGGCAATGACATTGGGGTGGGGGGGAACGCATTTCCAAAAATGTACTGAAAACATACCTATATTTTGCACATAACACATCAACCAACATTCGACTGGGCAGTGCAGCTGGTGATTAAATTTGATAAGCCTGAAGCACTGCAACATTATAATCCGTCAAAAATCTAGAATTTTCTTCCTCCCGGTGATTTTAATATGCACTGTGGAGGAAGAAATGGCTTTGAATAATAAAATATTATTTAAAACAAGGACATAGCTGGTATAGCTAGCTGTGGGTCAAAGGTCACCAGCCTGCTGGGCCTTTCCTGCCTGTTGCCTGGAAACGACAGGGACGGAGTCAGGCAGAGGGGATTAACGGTGTACACAGCCGAAGCTGATAAGGCCGATACCGCCCGTTCGAACGGCATGTGGAAGCTGAAAAAATGTTTAAGAAGAAGTCGCTAGGAACATGCGCTCACGCCATAAAAAAAATCCTTGGGAATTCAGAGCTGCTCTTAATAACTGCTGGAACCCGCGAAGCCGCGGGGCTGAGACAGAGCGACGACGCGTCCTTCATTTCCTGTAACATCTGAGCTGACTCTCACCAGCACAATCTGATATGAACACTATAGTTACACAGCAGGAAGTTATTCATTTGTTTGGCCAAGGGCCCACACCTACAGTGACGTACAGAGCTTTGTTTTTCAACCAGTATTTCTCTCGACTGCATGTTTTGTAACATCTGTACGGTTGGGTTTTGCAACCCAAGGTCAAATGTCAAAGGTCAAAAACAACAACTGTTGTCAGCATTTGAGCCCGGTGGCCCAACCACGCTACAACTGCTATGAAATACTCTTTTTCCTTGCAGGGAAAAAAAAAAAAAAAAAAAAACTGCCAACCATGATACGCCCAAAGTCTTTCCACAACAGCGACACCTGTGGTCGATCAGGTTACTGCAGCCTGCTTGCAGCAGCAGCATAAGTCACACAACCCTCTGGGGCAATACTTGTGCAGCCCGGGTGGTCGACTGAAGAGCCTAAATCAGCAGTGAGCGGCAGCACACATTTCACTGCACTAGTCTGATCTCCTGAACTGACAGAAGGTTCGGCAGCAACGGGATGGGCCTGTGTAGTATAATGCTTTTGGAAATTGGCTTATCACTCAAAGGTTGTGGGTTCAATTCCCAGCCAATCTATCCTTGGATAATATACTTAACCTGAATTGCTCCAGTAAAAATATCAAAAAAATATAGCTGTATAAGTCACTCTGGATAAGAGCACAAGCTAAGGGCCTAAAATATAAACACAATTTGGCATAAAAAATAGGGAGTAAAAAATGTTATAAAACGGTTTCAGAGTAGAATAGTTCTGAGACCACTTCATAAATAATGTGAAGAAGGGACTGGTTTTTAAGAACTTGATTTTATTCATGTTGCGCTAGGCCTTTCACGCAGTACTGACTTTCCCTTTACATACACCAGGGCTGCTGATTGATTGGTCTCTCGGCAGTCCAGGGAATTCTGGGATACTGGAGAGCCAGTGAGGTCCCGGCCAAGACTCAAAGTCGGCAATTTGGGGACTGATATCGGTTACCTTTCCAACACTAATTTGTCATTCATAAATAAAATGTAATCTTTAAAACTTTAATCAATGTAATCAAACCTTGCCATTCCCTTTATTCAAAGAAACACGTCCTTTCTTTGTTCGTTAATCCACTAATCAGACCTTCCAAAACTAAAAAAAAAACTTAAAAAAAACCTAAAGGAATCCCATCAGAAAAAAAAAAAGAGAAAAAGCAACAAGCCCCAACAATAACAATAAAAATGCCAAATGAAAAGTCATTTCTCCAATTTGCGCAATGTGGGAGTTTTGGAAACACGGCATCTAATTCCACTTCTATTTTTAGAATATTTCCTAAAATAAAATGTCTCTGGCTGGCATGGTTAAGGCCCGGTTCCTGTGATCCCAGCGGCCCAGCCCGCGTCACTAATGACGAGGTGTGAACCGGCGTAAAAACCAGCCGGCGTCAACAAGCCGAGGCAAGGGAGGAACGTGCACCTGAGGGAGGGATTGGGGGGAAGCCATATTTTCCAATGAAATACCGTTAATGGTGTCTGACCGTAAGGCCATAATCTATTCCATGACTTAACGTCAACAAAAAAAACAAATGAAAACATTTTCCACACTTTCCAGAAAATAAAAAAGAAATAAAAAAGTTATACTTTTCCACACACCGGCTAGATATCAGCAATAAACACCTTAAGTGCTGAAAGCCCATTGCATGCTCCTACCTCTTACTTTATTATATGTGCAGTCTCGTGCGAAAGCCTGTTATTCCCATTAACCTTTATGCAAAACAACCAAAGCTGCTGTTTTTGGCCTGCATTACGGTTATATCTCATTTCCAATGAGAAGCGGGAGGGCTGGAAGGCTTGAAAGTGCTTCAGCCTCAATTACCGCTCACCGCTGCAAATGGAAGCAAGCTAATTGGCCGCTAATTAAAGTTAACGACGGAGGCGTGTCACCAGCACTGCCCCACCTGTAAGCAGGTGTAAACGACCTCTCCGGCTCACGTTCTGAGAATGGACAGGTTTCTGGGTTTTGTTCTGGCAATGATTCTTACATTTCTGACTGCTCTAGTAGCCTATCACACCACATACAGTGCCTGTATGTTTATATATGTCCCCCCCTCCTTAAATAAGTCAGTCAAGAGGACAACATAGAATATGGGTAGTTCTGTATTCAAATGCTAATGTTTTGCTCTAAACATATCAATAATTCCTTCCTAGCAGGGTACACGATATCTCTACTCTATTAGCCAATCACAACTCATGTTATCCTCTTGGAAAAACAATTTCTCAGAAAACTCTGCAGAATCAACGGGGGTGGGGTATCGACCCGCCAACTACGGCTTCCGTCATACAGACCAGGCAGAGAGAGGCGGGGCGACGGGGCGGCGTGCTCGTTTATTTACAGGTGCAGGTCCATTCAGACAACGAGTTTACACACCCGAGTCATCGGAGAGTGTCATAAAGCACAATCTCAGGAATAAACGGCCAGGATTGAGGAACTGAGGCGAGACGTCTCGCCCTCGCCGTGCCCTCCAGCAAGCTGCTTAACCCCAATTATTCTGCGAAACATGTGCACGGTAAGGGCAAACCTTACATAGGCTAAATACTAATCGACACGCGACAGTATTCAATTGCGACGGCATCCAGTCCAGGATGTAGGCCAATCCTTGAAGGACTGTCCAAAATGTCCATTCAGAGTAAACCCTAATTTCAGTTATGATATCTATATCCATATCTATAAGATATTGAAATATCACGGGCAAAAAAGAAAATATTCTCTCTACTAATTTAAATACATATTTATTTTCAGTCCAAACAATTGCACTGTCCACTACTACGGTAGGTTAAATAGGCGTTTTTGGGACGGTAGGGACCAGAAGGTGCGCGTTCACACTTGGCTAGACGGGACGTCCCACCGCCGGGCCAGGTGAGCGCCGCGCCCCGCGGCTCGTTTGGGAGTGCGCCGGAGCAGAAGGCTTGTCTAAACCCAAAAGCATGCGCCCTTTCCTGGCCTGTAACTAAAACAAACGATAAACACGGATGATGTCAGGAGACGTCGCCTCTCGGACCGCCCCGGGGAAAACGCCGACAGGGCAGGTGTAACCGCAGAGACGGTTCATGCTCCGCCCCCCCCTTCCCCAGCGCTCTTTATTAATATTAGACGTCCCCCTCCAGGGAAAGGGACTGCTCGCTCTCTGTAAACATCTCCAGGGGAACTGGGCGAGCGAGTCCTCGGCAAGGCGGAGCTCGGAGGCACGCCGGAGACCTCTCGCCGTACACTGCGCTGCAGAAACCTGCGCGCACCTTCTGTTTTCCCAGCTTCGAACTGGCTTTTCAGGTTGCCGAGTTAAGCCCAGAGTAAAGTTTACGGGACGGTGAGGGTTTTCAATCGGTTTCCGGCAAGCGGGAAGTCCGTCTGACCGAGTCGCGCCAACAATCAGAGCGCATGAATTATGAATTAAACACTGGGCAGGATTATATCCACATTTGTCCAGAACTCTGGCTTGCGAAATGAATTGTGCAAAGTGTTTATGCTTCTCACAGATGCAGTTTGGCACGTTCAATTTTGACGATTGCTTAACATACCAAACCATTTGTGTGACACACCCCACCCCCCCCACCCCCATCTCACCCCCCCACCCCCATCTCACCCCACCCAAGATTTAGGGGGAAAAAGAGCACATGTACATACAAACATGTGTGTATGCGTGTGTACGGTCATATACAGTAGGACAAAAGGATCACACTTTTGAAATGTATATTATTATTATTTCAAATAGGAGATTCCCCAGAAAAACCTAATCTGCATTGGGCCCTTCAACTTAATTTTTATATACTACTGCAACATAACGGGCAATAAATAAATTGGCTCCTGAAAAAGAAAGAATGAATAGGCATTTGACGTGTGTTGGAATTCTCAAGAGCTCTACAAGCGTTTTATTCACTCGCTCTTGCACACACAAACCATCGTGACTGTATATTCCCCTGAGTTACTGAAATATTCCAGGCTGGCACTGGCAAGTTTGGGAGACGCAGTAAGAGATGGAGGGAGATCGAGGGGGAGGGAGGGGGGGTTAGAGAGAGAGAGAAAAAGAGAGAAACAAGCAATAAACCAAAGTGACGAGAAAAGGAAACTAGGAGAAAAGAAAAGCCTTGTTTTCTCAGTCAACAGCGCCCCCTAGAGTAGCCCTCGCTTCTCCTCCCTCCATGCCCTGCACGGGCCGAAACTCCACTTCCCACCCTGCCCCACTCCCCCTTTCCCCCGTCCCTGGAGCAGAGATTCTTCCTTCCTGAGGCAAACCAGACCCTGGCACTGCCTCCACTGGAAAAATGCAGTTATCAGCTGAAATGGCCAGACACATAAATCCCATGCATAATAATAATCATAATAATAATAATAATAATAGGGATTATTATTATTGTTATTATTATTATTATTATTTATGCAATACATGGCTAGATTTTATGCCCTTATTTTCAGAACGAATCAAAGCAGTGAATGCTATCTGCAGTTGAGAGCGGGGGCAATTCAGCAAACATTTACAGTGCTCTGGCCAGATTAAAGGCGGCGTTACGCGACGGCGGGAGTGGCGTGAAGCGGCGATATGCCGGTGACCTAAAAACACCGGCACAGCGTCTGCGGCGAGCAAGGTGACAGACGCCTCTCTGTCGTTCCCCCACGCCTCGCCTCGGGCCGCGAGTTACGCAACGCGAAAGGAATGCTTCCGGTACCGGAGACAGATGACCAAAAAAAAAAAAAAAAAAAGGGTGAGAGAGAGAGAGAGAGAGAGGTGTGTGCAGACTCATACAACCAGTTCTTTCTTGTTGTGCGAAGCTACAAGTTTTCCTCGGAGGAGCAATCGATACAAGTAGAAAAACAACGCAGCCGATTTACTTTCATTAAGCCGTTGATTCGAAGACGCTTTAATCCCGAGCAAAGTAGCTACACACGGTATACTTAGCATTTTATCCATGCGCACAGCCGGATATTTACTGAGGCAATTCAGGTTAAGTAATTTTGCTCAAAGCCAAAATGGCAGAGGATATCGGAGAATCAAACCCACACCCTCCTGGTCACATGCCCAAGTCCTTCACCGCTACACCACACTGTTGCAAGCCGTTCGCACTTGTTACCAGATACTAGAACATAAGATTCACTGCATAAACATGTACTGTATATCATTTTCACTTTTCAGTCTTTAAAAAAATCACATTATTTTTGATCCCAAGATCAAAAGGTGGAGTGAATCACCCTGTAACCTACAGAGAATCAGCCAAGCTTACTGAATGACAGAGAGAGACTCAGGGAATCTTTCCAGAGAAAGCCAATGGAGTATATCCAGTCTGTCTGTACATATATCCAGGCTCTCTGGCAAAAACAGCAAGTTTGTGATTGATCTGCAAATTCCTCCTCCTCTCCACGCACCAATTAAGCCGACCGTCAAAGCACTTCCATATTTATTTGGTGATTAAAGAGAAATAAAGTCAGAGATACATATTTTTTTATGAACTGTGAATTTTTCTGCAGAATTTCCAAATATATGATCGTTAAACATTAAAGCGACATCGCATTAAGTTAGCTAAACAGACCACGGAACAAAGCGGTTTTTGCTCTATGAAAAACAAAATGTTAAACACGACCGGAGGCCTTCGTCGTGAATATTCTCTGGGAAGAAAGTTAAAAAGTTAATTTAGTGTTACTTGCTTTCGCGCTGCCAGCATTTCAACAAAGCACTCGCCATATTCATTGGCAGACATCTTCGTAGACTTAAGACATTTAATACACACAGTATTGTATGCTTTTAATATGTACAGTGCAGCAATGACACATCCCTGTACAAAGGTCATGAACTGATCCCAGATAAGCCCCAGTGATTGACAGGAGAAAATGGCACCATCTGGTGCAGGTGACAAGGTGCGCCTCTACCTGACGGCGCATATGTGCGGCGACACCCAACAGGGGTGCGCGCGTGCAAATTCTGTGGGGTTCACGGGGTGAGACTTTTGAGCACAGAAAGGGCACGGCCGCAATACAACGCCCATGCTTTATGTCCCCCATGTTCATACTTATTTTCGTTTCCTGATTTTCTCCAGTTTTTTTAAGTTTTTGGCTTCCACAGTGTTGAACTTTGCCCCCTCCTTAGAAATAAGCCTAGCAGCAGATGGAAAATTCAGTACAAAAATCAGATGTGTCCGTTAGTTTCGGTAGCATCTGAAAACGGCTACCATCGACCACCTGTGCACAGTGCCGCCCACAAATACCCCTCAGTCAATCCGCCGTTACTCCTCAATCGCTCTCTTAACGGTTTGCCCCCGTTTTGCCACAACTCTACCCCCGTTTCGCCCTGACACTATGCGGCCAATAGCTCACCGTCGCTCCTGTCTCGGTGTAATACGACTCTAACGTAGCGCTCGACACGTTCAGGGTTCTGCTACATGTCTTTTAACAGCATACAGCTGCCCACACACAGAGAGCAAGGCCTGCTACCCTTTACCAACAAACAGATTCCCCTTACACTCTCTCCTGCAAACAGCCGCATACTTACTCACTTGTGCATTTGATATTAGGGGGGGGTTAACACATTACAATCAAGGCTGCTGGATTTATTATTTGCAAAAAAGGCTTTAAATCTGGAGCAAAATGCGGCGTTGAAGCAAAGTTAGCGTTCCCTTGCTGAGTTTGAGTGTCACATCTGCTTTCCGCAGTACTGCTGTCCTTAGTATTCTTTGATAAAACTTTGTTTTGCAAGCTGCCCTGCACAGGAGCTTCTGCTAAATTAATAGCATAATGAAATGTGAGCTCTCCATTTCAGAAACACAACTTTTTCAACGTGCTGCCTTTCTTCTCCCTCCCTCCCCCTCTCTTCTCTCCCTTTCCTTCTCTCTCCCCCCCCCCCTCTCCCCCTCTCCCTCGCTCGGCGCAGAGCTGTGAAAGATTAATGCCGTGTTTACCCTTCCACCGCGGCCGGCCCGTTTGAAGAGTTCGACCAGCGGCGCGCCGAGCGGGCGAACAGGGCACCGCGCTGTGCCCTCCTGTTTGAGAGCCGGGGCCGCCGAGACACGCCCACTCCCCGCCGCCATTCCGCAGCCGACCACCTGCCCGTCAGGCAAACGCTACCTGTGCCAAGGGGGCGGAGCGACCAGGGCGAAACAAACAGCGGATGAGGAGAAGGAAGCTTTTTACCCCTGCAAAAAAAAACAAAAAAACATTCTCGCTGTTTGCTCAAGGATTTCTCAGACCGCTGGTTAACCCCATCGAGCCACCCATTAGCTGCGGGCGGCGACCGGGACCTGCCCTACTGCCGCCGGGGAACAAACACCTCAGGAATCCAGAGAAAGGGCCCGGGCGGGCGGGCGGGGTGCATTCTACACGGGTCCTCTGCCCATCGCAGCCCATCAGGGTACGAAATTAACTTTTTCACCCACTGTTCAAAGCACCTTGTGGATTCTAAAAACCACGAGCCATTGTCAACACTTTACCAGTCACGTTACCTTTTACAATATAGTACAGCCTGGTTGTTTACCTGCCAAAGTGGCTGCTAGAGTAGAAAATCTTACCAGCCACAAATTTTTACCAGCAAGTGGCTGGTGGCTGGTGTTAATTTTGTACGCTGCGCGCAGAGTTTGACCATGTGGGCCGCAAACAACGTCATTGTTTCCAACGCCCGGGACCTTTCTAGGTTGTCCTGGACGTGTCCCGCCCGTTTCTGTGATCCGGGCGTCAGTGTTTACCGAACACTTAACTGTACCATTACGCACTGACCGGCACAGGAAGGTCAGGGATCCTGAATTCTCATCATCATTTGTCACGGTGGATTGGATGTGCTTCAGAGTTAAGACTCGTGCAAGTTTAGGAGAGCTCTTAACCGTGCCACGTCTGTACGGAGGATCACCAAAGAAATATATGCGCACGAGGAAAAAGGTCAAACTTTATTATGTTTGTACTGGAGTTAAAACGCTGGTCAAAGCCAAAAGACAAGCCTCTGCAAGACTGGTGTTCAGTCCAACGTTCTGTGCTGTGATAGGGGGTGGCGGGTGGGCGGTGTACAGCAAAGTTTGCTTCTGTGTGTGTGTGTGTGTGGGGGGGGGGGGGGGTGCAAGCAATGGGGTGTAGAATGACGGTGGTCACCATGGACACAGACAAATCGTCTGCTCGTCCGATTGGTCTTCCAGACAGTCAAAAAAAAGAAATCACTGAGTTAACGAGGAGTTTCTGGAGGTCTTCAGCTCAAATGATCCCTACACTCCACTCCAGGGCATGGCTAATCCTGTGGTGTTTTTTTTATTTTTTAAAGTTCTAATAAGCACCTAGTACCACAGAAATTCTCACACGCCAAATCTTTTCCCAGAGTATCCATTCAAAGTCTTTTTCTCACACAATTTTCGCTATTCAGATGCCGTTTCTTTCCATTGTTTTTGTTCTAGCTGTGTGACCGTTGGGTTAAAGAAACTTCCGGCCATCAGAAAAGACGATGCAGGTGTTTCTTCCCCTTCAATTAATACATAAAGCATGAAGTTTCTGTCCATAAAAGAAGGAACAAACCACACAGGGCTTCATTTACTAAGACCTTTTAGCACATGCAAAACCAATATAATGACCAATGATCGCATAGTACTTGTGTGCTAATAGGTTTTGCACACGCTAAAGGTCTTCCGTAATGAGACGCACAGAGCGATGGGAAATTAAGGGAATGTAAAGGAAACGTTACAGGAACGCGACTTGAACGTTCCCTGTAAGTAGGGCAGATTCGGCCACACCCTGACCCCTGCACTATGCGCAACCTATAAGAGGTTTATCTAAGAGAACAAGAAGTTCTTCCAGATTAGCACGGAGACAATGCAGAGTGACGGAGCAAAAATGAATGAACGCACGATAAATGCTTCTTAGAAATGGCAGCAACGTGAGAAACTCCCGTGCTACCTTGCTAGCTCGGTTACAGGCCGTCATGAGATAAGCCTCTTGCACACTGTCCAAACTTCCCCAAACTTGGCAGCCGCACTTAGAACATTAGAAAGATAAATGAAGCTTCGTACGGCCAAGACAAATTAATCAAAACTCAAGGCGGGTTGCCTAAGGCAAACTGTCGTGTCAATCCATTCCTTTACTCCACTGTCGGGTTACACGGTTATAGCGGTGTTCATGGGACTTCAAAACAAAACATTCATTCAGCATTTTTTTCCCACACAAAGCAATGGAACACCAGGGATCCAGTAACGTTGCTGCACATTCTTGCAAGAAGGGCATGAGATGAAATGGCGATGCCAACATGACGGTAAGTTATGGGCCGCTCGTGTAGAACAAGGTTTTTACTCGCAAACTCATTAGCTGAGTCGCGTATCATATGTAGCTAAACACGGATTTTGTCAATTGTCAGATCATTTCATATCAATAAAGCTCTGGCCTTTCCTCGTGGAAATCAGACAGAAATCGGTTTGTTTGTCCAAAAACCTACAATAATGCAACCAGCAAGGCATGTTTCCATATGATGCAGTCAGCTGACTCCGTTGCATTTTTTAAATATATATCCATCGGTGGATCTGAAGATACTACAGCACACTCAAATTAAGTTTTCTTGGAGCTGACAAGGATGCGCAATATGTCGCTATGGTAATGGCTTCGGTTACCTTAGGTTATTTTGGATGGGTGTATGGGTATTTTGTATTGTAGCTTCGATTCCTAGCTGGGGCACTGCCGTTGTGGCCTTGAGCAAGGTATTTAACCCACATTGCTTCAGTAAAAACAACAGCTCTATGCAAAAGAATGCACGCTGTTTAAGTTCGTCTCGATAAGATCGTCTTCTGTATGCCTATATTATTAATTGAGAGCTGGTTAAAAATGAAGGCAAACCAGTCAGATTTCAGGGAACAAGAACACATGCCGATTACGACATCACAATGGGCATTAATCACCCCGTGCGGCTGAAAGGCTTCCGTACTGCCGTAGGAGGGATGCAGGGATTGGCTACATTCGCCAAAACTTGATCTTAACGACGGGCCGTGTTCGAGTGGAGTGGGCGCGGAAAGGCGAGGTGACCGGGTTAGGCTGCGTTGAAACAAAAACAACTCGTACTCAATGGAGGTTTGACCGGATTAGAGGCTCCATTAAACGGGGGGGGTCGACCGGGTTAGGCTGCGTTCACTTCAGAGGTGACCTCCACCCTGTAGAAGGGGGCGAACATATCAGGGCCCAACCACTCGAGAGGCAACCAGTTTAGAGACTCCATTCAGTCTAGGGGCAGTTGAGTTAGACTCCCTTCTTTTGAGAGCCGACCGAGATGGCTTCATAAAAAAAACACTGTTAAAAATAAGGCGACCAGGTTGAGATTTATTAAATCAAACCCTGAACAGGTTAGCTAGTTCCCTCACTGAAGAGAAATGTGATCCACTTTAGCCCTCGTGTGTAAGGAAAGGATGACATTAGGGGGTCGTTACAGTAAGCGGAGAGGGGCACCCTTCCCAGAATTCAGTGCTCTGAGGGAGCAGGAACAGGGTTTGAGCCCCTCTCTCCCCCCCTGCCAGCGTGCCAGCCCGAACCCTCTCTGTAAGAATTAGACGTGATTTGTACGCGTTTGAAGTGGGGGGTGCTCGTAAACAGCCCCCCCCCCCCACCTCCACATTCTGCGGCGAGGGGCGAGACACGGTTCAGCGAGCGGGCCCCTTTTGTGGGCGCCGTTTTTTAACGAAACGCCTTCGCGAGAAAGCCGGAGAGGGTTGGCGGATGCGTGCAGGCTCAAATTATGCTCAAGTTAGCTCACCGCGAGAGCTTTCAAAAGCCCTTCAGCGGAGCTCAGAGCAATTTAGGCCGAGGGAGGGCCTGATAACCCCATTTTGGAA
The DNA here is from genome assembly GCA_029718625.1 of Synaphobranchus kaupii. Taxonomy (NCBI): domain Eukaryota; kingdom Metazoa; phylum Chordata; class Actinopteri; order Anguilliformes; family Synaphobranchidae; genus Synaphobranchus; species Synaphobranchus kaupii. Next base: position 33,846,497 of record CM056387.1, read on the forward strand.
ACAACATAGAATGCGAATAGGCGGGTAGTTTTTTTTTTTGGGGGGGGGGGTTGGGGCGTGTAGGGGTTTATGGGATACGGTCCCAGATAGCAGCGAACATATTCTCCAGAGCGTTAATTACAACAACAGAGGGCCTTGCTTATGCCCTCTCCATCCACACGTTTCCAGATCACCGAGGTCAGCAGGAACACGGAGCTTCCCACGACCCCCCCACCCCCCTCCCCTCAATCACCACAGCAACAGTCGCTCACATCGTATGTAGTCCCATCCTCCAAGTCACCATCTTGGCTCTGAGAATGTCATCGAAGAAATCGTTGATAACTACTATCATTACATTTCATTATTATGACTGGGTGTTGACTGAGGAAATCCAGATTAAATACTTTGCTTGAAAAGGTGACATTTTTAAACCCAGGAGCAAAACTTGCAACCTGCCAAAAAGAAATGAGTATCCCTGATGGCTTTGTCACACTGTCACTGACTTCTCATCGACGTGAGGAACTTGTGACTGAAACCGGGAAGCAAAAGATAACCAGACTGTCATGATAAAAATACTGTGCCACCGAAATATAACTGAACTGAATTTCCCTTTTTTGCTCAATGTAACACGCTCTTAACAAGCTAGCTGATGTGATGTCACAAACTTAAATGTTACACAGTAACATACACAGTAATATATTCCAAGAGGGATGGAATGTACTCTATCAGAGTAAAATGTGCACTTAGCTTG